>CM036905.1:41283206-41490706 GCA_020800305.1 Porphyrio hochstetteri
TCAATGCTGATGATTAGCTAGACAGTAGAATTATTTCCTCTGTTAGGGAGTGTTTTGATGCTGCAGACTAACTAGCAAGTTGAGACTTAGCTAAGTGAGTCTGGGCAAGAGCTGTCACAATTGTCTTATACTGGAAATGAATACTCTGGGCTGCTCTAGGTTTTTGGTTTGGTTTGGTTTGGTTGGTTTTGATGTGTTGGGTTTTTTTTTTGTACAAGACCTTCATTGAACATTCTTTCTTTATTCATAGTTATATATGCATGAAAAAAGAAGGTACTTTGTGATGTTTGCAGCATTTACTCAGCTACTCACCTAAAATGCAGGTCTGCACTGACTTAGTACAGAGAGCATAATCTGCTCAAATAGTTGCTTCTGCATTTCTATCAGTAAAATGCAGTGATAAGATGGGAATTTTCCTACCAAAACCAGATGTCAAAATCAGCAGGATAAGCAATGGCAATATTGATGGTAAAATAAAGAAGGATAGTACTATGTCATCCCAAATCATGCTAATATCACCTTCTACTTTCCTCTGTGATTACAGAAGGCTGGTCATGTGTGTTGCAATTAGAGTAATTACTTTTGCATCACAAGCTTGTACAACTGAGCTGTAATAATTTTTCAAGCACTTTTTCTTTTTAACTAGTTAGATACATAAACTGGGATTAACCTGTAGTCTACCAAATCTAACCACCAGTTACCTTTCTTTGACAAGCAAAGAGCATGACTATCCACTGCCTGTAGCTAGTATCCTAGTTCATATTTTGCCCAGGAAAGAGTTGCGTATCTGAATGGCAAACTGACACGTGCCCATGAATATTGCTTTTGCAGCTAAGTCAGTCTTTGATTAACTGTAAAATGTTTATATTGCTTCAGTGTATTAATGCTCTTTTTTTTTTTTCATATCTATCAGATGTATTGTAACGATAGCTGAATCGTACCATTAAGAAAGTCCTTGAGTAAATAGAGCAAAAACACTTGATAGATTTATGGTCTAAGTGTTTAATACTTTGGCAAATTTTTGTTATGGATATTTCTCAGAGCAGATCCACTTTGCATTTTTCAGGAACACCCGAATTTACTTTGCTCATTTTCTGAACTGGCTAAGCACATACCAGCTCCTTTGTGGAAGCTGAATTTAACTCAAGGTTCAGCCCAAGGCAATAAGATCTGTGGGTGGAATTAGCTTTGTGCAGTTAATCTGCACCACTTTTAGTTGAACCAGAGAGTAGGCAGAAGTGAATTTGGATGTGTTTTCAAAAAACATGTAGATGTATTCTAAAACACCTGTGATCATCGTCGTCTAACTGTCTAAAAATGAATGCTTATATCACTGTTTAAAGGCCAAAGACACTTCTAGAATCATGCAATTTGCTCTTCAGTTGTTGACAAAATTGTGGTATGAACAGGATTTGTTTCAATATTTAGATTCCTGTAGATGTCTACACAAGAGTGAAGACTCTTAACTGAACTTCCACTGTAGCCATTTCAATCTGGAAAGAAGTTCAGCTAAGCAGACCACATATAGTGTGCTGCCTAGACTTAAGCCCT
The DNA here is from genome assembly GCA_020800305.1 of Porphyrio hochstetteri. Taxonomy (NCBI): domain Eukaryota; kingdom Metazoa; phylum Chordata; class Aves; order Gruiformes; family Rallidae; genus Porphyrio; species Porphyrio hochstetteri. Next base: position 41,284,758 of record CM036905.1, read on the forward strand.
TATTTCCATTTAAGATGCCCTAAGATATTAATGACATCAAGACACAAGCAAACGTCCACATGTGGACCTAAGGCCCACCTGAGATTTCTTTAGAAATATATAATTAAGCGACTCACAAGTGATTAGATTTCTTGTCCACATTGCAGTAATTGGGGTGGTGCTTCAGTACCCATCTTCTCTGGTGGGCTTGTTCTGTTCTCTAAATACCAACCCAAGTTTACAGGGTCTTGGATTATGCTTATGTTTTCATGCTAACATGGTCCAATATATCTTCTTCTTTCTTAGTGTTCATTTCCATAAGCTATTTATGAAGAATATAAATAACATCTCCTTTTATTTTTAATTTTGCTGTGCTTAACGAACTGAAATGTTACTGATTTCCATTTAGGAGAAAGTCGTGTATGATGTTCTGATTTTATGCTGGCCACCACAGATGTCACAGTCTCCCAGGGTGCAACTGTTACACAGCATTTAATTGCAACCGGTTTCTCTTAGGTTGTGTCCATTCTTTTGCTCTTAAGATGATAAGAGGAATCGGCCTCAAGTTGTGCCAGGGGGAGGTTTAGATTGGGTATTAAGAAAAATTCTTCACCAAAGTGTTGTCAAGGAACAAACAGGCTGCCCAAGGAAGTGGTTGAGTCACTGTCCCTGGAGATATTTAAAAGATGTGTAGATGTGGTGCCTAGGGACATGGTTAAGTGGTGGACTTGGCAGTGCTAGGTTAACAGTTGATCTTAAAGGTCTTTTCCAACCTAAATGAGTCTGATTCTATGATTCTATGACAAGGCCAGGCTCTTCGACTGCATTTTAGATTACTGCTACAGATTCTGTGGCAGAAATGGCTACACCAAGATGTCCTTCAAACCTTTATATTAAAACATCAAAGACTTAAGAGACACACACAATACAAAGAGTAAGCAAGATGCATTGTTGGATCTTTCTCAATGTTCTGGATTTAGACAATCATCTTCAGATGAATGACTGAGCATATTTTTTTGAGAATACTAGGCAGTACTCATTTGAATTATTGATCATTTTACAGATGCATTAAGTTATGAAATAAATTTAAAAAAAAAACCCCAGCTTGTTAATAGAAGGGCAGAGGAAGCTGTTGCAGATGGGAATTCTGATTGGAATTGCAGTGCCAGAGTCCACTGAGAGTAATTTTCAAATACACCATTTTGAATAGTGTAACTTGCCCTGAACGAGTCCCCTTCTGTTGCAGAAGAGGTTAATATAACTGTTTCATATTTCACAACAGATTCTTTCACTCCCAGCTATGCTATTAAGCATGCTGAAAGTAGGTGGGGATAAAATTACATGATCTGCTAGGACACATAAAAGGAACATTTCTTCCTGTCTCTTTTTCAGTGTTATCCATGCTCACTATTCTTGTGAGCCAGGATCTTAACACTTCCATACTTTATATTCATGGTGTTTCCAAAACACCATGTTGATGAGTAAATTAAAAAGGACACAGGAGATTGTCCTAGGTAATATTCTTGGTTATGTATTTTAATTTTCCCATTTCTAGATATAACTTTAGTTAATTTTTTAAAGTTGTTTTTAAGAAGAAGAAAATACCATTGAAACAAATCATAGACTTTTAGGAATTTCCAAAGATTAAAAAAAAAATCAAAGGTTGAACTTTACATTTATTTAAAAATCCATAATGAATTGAACTAGTTTCATTGAAAAAAAAAAATCCAAAAAAGAAAATAGATATTCATTACAGATTGAACAAAACATTTTAATTAACCCAAAATTAAGAAAAACTTTTGGTGCTTCTTTTCAAAGGAAAATTAAATCTGTTATTTTCCCTACTCCGTAGAACATTAAATGTATTAACATTAATATTAAGCCTTTTTTTACTCTCCCTGACAAAACTACTCATACTCTGATGTCTGACCCTCTCTGCAATGAAGCAGAAGATTTTTTGAGTGCAATTAGTTAAGAACAGACATTATAAATCTTTTTTTCTTCTTGCTTCCTTCAAGAACAAGTCCTTCTCTTCTTGTTTTCCCTATAACAGTAGTTGCTCTTTTCCTAGGGTTTGTGGTTGGGATTTTTGGTTTGGTTTGGGGTTTTTTTGGGGGGAGGGGAGTTTTTAATACTAATAATTATTACAGAAAAGACTGACATGACCTATGGTGAGGTGTACAGGCAATTGCAGTGTTTTCCTCAGACTTTCAGATGGGTGTGAAAGTCTGCTAATTTTTAGAATTCTTTTTGATGGGCAGAACCTTGTGATAATGGAGATTAACTGTACATGAGATGAGTTGTCTTGTTCTCTTTAATTTTGATTAACGAATGAGAAGTCACTAAAACCCATCTCTCCGTATTACCTTATCGCTATGATGATTTTGAAGTATGTGATTTAGGCCAAATTCTGATGATACGAGACTTCAGTGTAGAGACAGGTACACATGCTTGACACATGAATTACTCTCTGATTTCAGTGAGTGGCTGTCAGGCAGTACTAGACATTCTGAGTTCAAAAATATTTTATGATCAATACTGGACGTTATGCCAAGAAATTCTAGATAGGATCTCAGCTGACACAAGATGATATAATGTCATGAGCACCTGTGGACCTACACTGGTTCATTACCTCAAACATCATATTGTAATTTCTCTTTTCTATAATTTTTGGCCAGAAAATGCTGGTTTAAATGCTTCCTAATAAATATATCAATATACAATAAATTACCATCAGTATTACTACAGTTTAGGGGAAGTCTAGGTATGAAGTAGGGCTATTTGGCATTCCTCAAGACCCAACAATGTCTCCAACTCAAAGTGTTCATACTTGAAATATGGTAGAATACAAGGAAAATTATGATAGTACTGGTCAAAGACAAGGCTGTCGAGGGATGTGGAGGCTAAAGTGGTGAGCAGTGAGGTCTGAAGCCCTGACCTACCAGCACTGCACTCCCTGCCTGAGAAAGGACTGGCAACACCACCAGTTGACACACGACTGTCAGTGTAACCTGTGCCCACGTTTTTGAGGCCTAAGGGAAAAGACATGTTTTAAGACTTTACTGGAATGTACTAATGAGATGAAATTAAGACCTGCTAATGTTTTGTGTACATCTGTGGTTATAGTTTCACATGGAGTAGCTACTTTCATGAAACCTGCAAAACAGTTAACTGGAAGAACCAGAAAAATAATCCTCTAACATAACTATATTTCTTCCTTTTGAGTTGACGAAATGTGTGACTTGTGTGTCAGCGTGCCTTGTGATGTGCTCAGCATGTCCAGTGCGCCAACACACAGAACTTTCAAAAGGCAGCCAAAACATTTTCTCTCTTTGTTCTTTCCCTGCATCCCTTTGTGCTAAGTCTCTGTGACTTAGTTTCATTGTAAAACAGGGAAATTAAATCTGTTAATCTATGCTTATTACTCACCTCTCAAATAAGTATCAGTCAAATGTGTTTTCCTTTCTTTTTTATTTATTGATAATTGAGTTAAAAATATGTACAGATAATTGTGAAATAACTACAAGATGCTTTCAGTGACATGCTCAATAAAACAGAAGTGAAATCCAGCCCAGTGTTCTGCTTTGGGCTATAGACAACAAAGAGCAAAACAAACAGAACACCGTCAAAACAAACTAGAAAAGCTCACCGTTCCATTAGTTTTATGGATGATGTTTTGGCCAAAAAAAATATATAATTTCCCTGCAGAAATGAGAGGTACCCCCAAGTCTGAGGTAGGCAATTTTTTTCTAAGTCCATTTGGACCTTCTCCAGCCAAAATCAAAACGTTCTGATGCGGTTTCAGACTGGAGAGCCTATTGAAAACTCATTATCTTCAAATAGGATTACACTCAGTTAATATAAGAACATGCACATTACAATATCACATAAAATCAAAAGTTCCAATTTGCTCACTACATGTAAATCCAATTCAAAATATTTCCATAACATATATCCGCTGGATGTTACACTATTTGTATGTCACTCTAGAATGGATTAACTCCATGACAGGCTAGTCTCAGTTTTTCTGCATTTGGTGTTTTTAAACAGTTTATATTTGTTATCATATCAAAGACAGGCTTGCAGTTTTCAAAAGGAAGAAGAGAACACAGCGCCCAAGGCTCTTCCAGCATTACATTTCTTATTCCATTTTATCTTTCTTGGTTTTGACTAATGTCAGTAACAGCTACTGGTAATAAACTGCTTGTTACAGCTTGCTCTTGCCTTCAAGCACTGGCTTTGATACATTGTCAGCCAATTGGAAGCATTTCCTGATTACATTTCCAAATTGCTTGTTTATTGATCAAAAGTTAATAAAGCAAAAGACAACTTTACGGCTTAAATTAAATGAAAGGTTCCTTTGATGTTCAAATTATCCAATCAGCCAACGTGCAATGAAATGTAAGCATTTGAAAGTTTTATCTGGAAAGCAAAACGTATTAGATAATGGTTTCTAGCACAGCCGCTGTATCTAAGAGCTAATGAAAAATACCCGTAACTTTAGATTTCATTTATTTTCTGTTGAAAAGTAAACGACACTGAATTTTGTTATTTTTAAATAGCTGAAAACATGAAAGTGCAGCTATTGTATATCTTTTTGACAAACTGTAATTCCTATACAGGTGTATTTGGTTAGCTGCAATAAACAACGTAATATGCTTTATAATTTCCTCAGAGCCTGGCATTTGCTTGTCCCTCTGTTTTCTTTTGGTGCTATATTAAAAATACTGTGCTCTGACAACTATTACCATCCCATCCAAGAGGATGCCACAGCCTCCCTGAAATATTTAGCTCTGCAAGTGATGTCTTGTCTCCACAGGTCTTACCATTACGCTGCTTCTTCGAGAGCTTTGACTTACATAGTGTCATTTATTTAAAGCATCCAGACTTAACATCATTGTGTTTTTCAGAGAGTTGGGCACTTCTAGTGCTAAGAATTTGTCAGGTGATTATTTTCAGGATGGCTTAAGCCAGGAAAACGGGACTGGCTACAGTATATGGTATGTGCTGTAAGAACAAAATAACAAATAAGACCAAATATTGTAAGTAAGCAAGAATGACACCAGGAGAGGTGCAGCCACAAAATGCCTCAGACCTCGTAAGGAGATACAGATGTTTTACAGCAGATTAATCATGAAATCTGCATCTTCTGAAAAAAAGTGTACTAAAAATGAACATGGGTAATACTTTCTATAGTTCACCTTACAATACTATAACAACATTTGGATCTTTCAAGCTGAGAGCTGCGTTTGTATATCACATAACCAGCAACAAACTTGTTTTAGCTGCACTAAAGCAATGAACGTGATACCTGTCCTGTCAGATGATTAATAACCCCTTTCTGGGTTTTTTTTTGTTTTTGTTTAGAGGTTTATTATTTCATTGTGATGGCACTAGCTTTGCAGCAGTAAATGCAAGTAAATTTACTGATGCATGAGGTCTCTACATGTCAGATTTAAAGTCTGTCTGTTCCTTGAAATGAAAGGCCTAATTGAAATAGATTTGTAAAAGCTGGAACTCATTTTGCCAAAGACAGCATGTTGAATGTTTTTTTGTCCTTGTGACACAACCCCACATAACATCTCTGAAGACTGTAGTGTCAGATAAATCTTACAAGCACAGACAAAACTAAACAAAAAATTTTTTGATGTCATGGCAATTTGGTCATCAGGAAAGAAACAGAAATATGGATCTTACTGTATTAGTGTGGATATTGAAGATGTTATTTACACTGTGGAAGACCAGCTTTGTTTGGTCTGCAGTTCATTTCTTTTTTCTCTTTCCTATTGCCATGCAGATAGAGAGATATACATTTAGAACAGTCTGTGTAAAGCAGAAATTGATTTATGTTGGAATCCACTGCTGTGAACGCCAGACATAGTGGCAGTGGTCCAAATTCAAGATTTACCAATTTTTCATCTTTTGTGAAAGGTGATGGACATGAAACGCAAGAACATGCAAAGTAGCATTAAAGTGGCAGCAGAGAGTTATAGACTCATGACCTCGCACAGAGCATTGGTGAGGACAGTGGTACTCACTAACTCTGGGCTGACCACATGAGCACGGCAGGAACTCTCATTCTGCTCATGTACTTGCTCTTCTTAAGCCTCTGCTGACACCATCAATCTATGAACCTTCCTCTACTTCAGCCTTTATACCTCCTTTCTACCATCAGCAAATGTCAGACTCGACAAGACACAGCCTGTGAAGCGATTGTACCTGGCAGTTCTGGTGGATATAGTGTCTCTTGGACACGTGAGGCACTGTGCTCACGCAGGACATTCCTTCAAATGGGGATCAACGGCTGCACCCAGAAAACTAAGCCGATGGGTACAACTGAAAATACAGGGAAAATTTTTTGCTAACACAAGGAAAAAAAAGAAAATCTGAAAGACAGAATAGATGGGGAAAGGTAGTAACAGCTATTGCTTTTTCTTTAGTACTTTTTACTAGTATAAGGGTATTTTTTCCACTCTCCGTTCATGAGCCTTTACAGCTCATGTTTCCCAGATTATTCTTCAAAGAAAAGAAGAGGAAGACTTACCTTTCAGCTGAGTGAAAGTTTATACATGCATGTAGTATGATGTCTGAAGCATAGCTCTTAAGAAAAAGGGGCAATTATCACAAGATTTAGGAATAACTGAAGACAAAAATGAAAACACTGCAAGCATTGTAACTTATTTTGTGTGTTTCCCTTAGAAAACCTTTCTAAGGGAATTGAGTTCTTCAGATGGTGGCAATATCTATGAGCGCTCTAGAAAAAGCGTTCTGAGACCTGATTTGGAAAGTTAAGCTTCATTTGGGTTGTTGTTCCTTTCATAACAAATCAGGATTTCCATTAATTTCTCCTTTTATTGGAAGGAAAATGCATCAGAAAAGAACCCTAGAAATAAAATTACCAAAATTAGATTGACATAGAGATGGCTCTCAGGTTTTGGTTGTGTTTTTACCCTAGTTTAGGCAAGGGGTTAAGCCACTCAGCCCAGGAGCTTCTTTACATGTCCAAAGCTCTATTGACTAAAGCTCTAAATTAATCCTTTTCAGCTACCTGAATCCCAAGCATCCATACATATTTTTTTTTTTTTTTAAGAGGAGGTAAGTAAATAATTTTATTGCTAGTAACTTCACAGTGGCAGCACTGTAATTAATGGAGAAACGTATGTTTTTCTGCTTGAAACTACAGGTATACTTTGCACTCTAATTTCTCCTTACAGCACATTTTGCTCTGTCCAGTCTACATCTATCCAATACAAAGAATATTTCCAAAAACGCAAATTCAGGTCCTTAATCATTTTCCAACTTCACTAATCTAATATATCACTTTAGGAGTGTTCATTTTTAATGACATAAAAGTGCAAGAATGTGTTCTCTAACATTCACATATTTTCTTATTCGGAGTTTTAGGAGCCATGCATTTTTTAAGGGTCTTTGCATTTGGTGTGTGCAACTTTATACTTAGAGTTCTAAATAATTCTGAGAAGATATTGTATTTTTAAGAATAAAGTATTTAAATGCTTCCACTTATTTATTTTTTTCCAGGATTAATCTCACCCTTAACCAATCTTCCAGCAAATTATTTCCCTCTGAACCACAGATCAACCATATATTAGATTTAATTACATAGTTAGATTTAATTCCAAAACAAGTGCAATACCAGAGGCAATCTGAAGCCCAGGCCATTAATTGGATGATGATTTTGTTTAATTTTAGCGAGAGTAAACTGTTAAGTGCCAACAGAAGACAGAAACTACTGTATGCAACATTAACCTTTCTCCTGCCACGCAGGGGCTGTGCCTTGGGGTAGCCACTCTGAGGTATTGACTTAGAATGTTATCATTAGAAAGTTGTATGGGCAAAGTCCAACACACTCCGGGTGCACAAAGCCACAGGCTTGTCCTATTGTTTGATCTGCAGTAGCTGGAAATCTTACATCACTCAAAGGGTTAACCCAATTAGACACCTTTGTGCATTTTAGCCACGAGGGACTTTTGTTTGCATCTAGGCAATTCTTTTAAAAACCTGCTTTCTCCCAAAAAAGGCTACAGCCATGCTGACTGGCAAACTGTGCAACACTATAAGCCACAGACCCCTCACCCCATCTCCTCCTCCTCCACCACCTCCTCCTTCCTCCTTACTGTGCAGAGGGGACTGTAAACAATATTTTTATTTTAAAGGCAGGGCTTCATGACTGCTCCTGTACTGCATAGCTATTTAGCCACCATGCAGTACCAGGCAAAGGTATTTCTCTTGTCTAATTTGTCACATAATCACCACAGAACACTCAGTCCTTCAGAGGGATGAAGGAGTCTGAGCTGTCTAATAAATTCACCCTTTGCACGGAGAAAATGTTTCACAATGAAATAATAAAATGGGGTTTCAGTTAGGAAAAAATGAGATAAACTAGTGTAGCAAATAAGTAAAGATTATACACGTAGGCAACCCACTGATCAAATATTTCTTAGGGCTATCGGGAATCTATCAAGGATACTGAGCCAGTTAGATAAAGAAATTACTGAAGAGTGATTTACTGAGTTGTTTAAGAGTCATGTTAGAAAGATTATTTTGCTCACAGCGATGTGCTAGCTCTGTTTTATTTAATGATTAGTTAAAAGCTGTGGTAGGATATTGCATGTATATGGGAGCTTCAGTCGCTTATTTAACTATTGGCTATGCTTACCTCTGCACTGTCAACCTGAAAATATTAATCATGTTATCAAAGCCTTAGCTTTAGAAATATTTCCTCGCTCAGAGTCAGCTTTAAAGCAATACTGAACATTAAAGAAAACACCAGCATTTTTCAGGACATTTTTGTAGGAAACTTCTGTCGTTTGGACTTTTCTGGCCAGAATGGATCTCATTGTCTGCACTTTGAGTCTCAAGAACCAAGAAATAAAAGTAATTATGAATTTGATTGATTTGTCTGCAACATATTCTGAGCAGGCAAGAGGACAGTGTGCTACAGAGAATAATCTCCAACTTGTAAATCGCTATCCTGGCAGTGGCCCCTTTCCACAGATCACTCATCTCTTGAGCTCTGCAAATCCAGAGCTGCAAGGAATGGTCACTCTCAAGAACCAGCATTTCCTTCCCCAGCATTTCCCTGTCTGAAGTCAGAGACACCTTCTTTTTTGCTCCCAGAGGCAGAAGGGAACCTTTGGCCCTGATTAGCACCTATGATTTGAGAGTTTCTGAAATGAAGCAGTTTCTTTCCATCACTACTCACACTTAATGCTCCCTTCACTCCTATGTTTCATCATGCAAAAGGACAAGTGAGGATTTTACTTTGTGTCCATTTTTTAGGGGACAGCAGAAGTTATTTTTTTTCTCGTTCTGCCGCAGAACCTTGCTATTTTCCCAAGTTTTTTTCAAAGTGAATTCCACACTGATTCCCTGCAATGAGAGAATTTAAAATTATAAATGCTGATTTTCAATCTTCTGCCTTTTTTTTTGATTTCCCAGCATAAATTGAGACCTGAAATTATTTGAGACCATGTTAAAAAACTTCTAACAAGACATACTTAAAAGAAAATAAAAAAATAAAAAAAATTTGCCAGTCTGCAAATGTTACAGGCAAGAAAGGCATTAACTCCAATTTAGGGGCCATTTTTATGCCAACTTGCTTTCTTTTTGCTCAGACTCTAAGCTATGATGAAGCATGGGAGCAACTTTCACACTTGCCCCTATTTGCAATATTAGTTAACTTTATACAGGTGAACATGCTCATTACTGGCAAAAATCACAGGAAGGAATCTCAGAAGCTAATTGACACCAGCATTGCAGCAAATCAACTCAAATAGCAAACACACATAGTATAAGCTCTGGAATGAATGCGCTGTAATAACAGATATTTCCAGGCTCTGGATTATGATGGATGTACCCAGCAGGGATAAATTACTTCTCTCCACAGCATGACTGTGCCTAGGAGACACATGCTCTGCCTTGTGTACTTTTATCTTTCAATATACTTCACAGAATCAGAGCAGCACCAACATACAAATGTTCTTGTTTGCTTGCCCCACATAAAAGACAACATGCCACTACCCTGTTCTTTGCAACACAGGGCTCTCTACCCACTGAACTGGATGCCCATCTTCACAGGCAAGTGCACAAGCGCATTTCATTTTGCTGTTAGGTTCGCTCTGCTGTGTTTTATTTATTCCCTTGGGGCTGGTACCTAAAATAGGGGAGCTTGACAGTTAATGGATGGTGTACATTCTGGCTTCCCGAGTCTGATCCAGCAAACGCATACACATGGAGGCTGAGGCATTTAAAAACCAGCAATGGGGATGGGAAGTGATGTCTTTCTGCTATTACCATTACTACGTAGCCACGAGTGCTTAAGTTCCCTTTTCTTGCCTCTGGTTGGAGATGTGAGAGTATGTTAAGGAAGGAAAAAAGTTGCAAAAGGCCAGTGAAAATCTTGAGCTTGCGGAGACCTTTTCAGGTGTGCAGTAGCCTCCCAAGAGAAATAACAAAGGTATGCTTGCAACATGTAGGTTTAGAAAGTAGAGAATGTGACAAAATGTGCAAGAATGAATCATTCCCTGTTCTTAGCAAGACCTAGGTGCAGTAACAAGCCTTCCCTGTCTTCTACTTTTATGTTAGTTCCTATTTGTGTATCTCTAGATTTCAGAATTTTATTAGCAATCAGTTCTTATGGTGGTACTGTACTTTCTCAGCATTAGCAGGCAGAATGACAAATCATCAGTAATATTCACTGTTCAGTTACCAACACTACATTATTTTTGTGGCAACATCCACTTTGAACAGGCTTCTAATACAAACCCTCAACGTCTTGGGTCATAAGACAATGAACTTCTGTCACAGGTAAGGAAGAAATTTTCCTGATTGTGCAGCGATTGTCAACTACAGAAGTGCTTGAAATTTCCTTTAAAGCATAGGGTAAAACTCAGCTTTGCAGAAAGAAAAAATTCAAATAAAAGCACTTACAGCCGTAAACAAAGTAATACAGTAGGCTAGAAATATCAGTGATAGCGAGAGTCTTCCTTCATCCAGGCAACAAATAATTTGCTGTATCTCTGGGTTTTTTTGCAGAGGGTGCATAAAGAAAGAGCTGGTAGAAAATAACCTAGTATCATATTATCACCAATTTATTCATCTTAATTAACTGGAAGAGAAGTAGCTTGGGGGGCGGAGGGGTCTGAATCCTTTCCCACTAGCACCACTTGGTGCTGCATGGGCACCAACTCACATGCCAGCGCAGCAGCTGCACCACGATGCAGCCACCACCCCCACCAGCCCAGCTGCATCCAAGCTTGTAAGGATCTCAATTTCAAAAGGATAAACTTTGAAAAATTAAGGAAACTAGTTAATGAGGTCAACTGGATTAAAGAGCTTAGGGATTTTAATGTGGAGAAGGCGTGAAATTTCTTTAAATCAAAGGTGTGAAAACTGTCTGGAACTTGCATCTTAATCAAGGGGAAAATCTTGTAGGGAAGGGCTCCAGAGCTGACTGGATAAATAACCACTTCTGAAAGGGCAGGAGAAATAAGTGGATAGCCTAAAGGGATAGGGAGTATTCCACGTCCAAGATGCCAGGAAATAGAGAAGTAGAGATAAATGCCAAAATTCAAGCTGAATTAGATCTTGTAAATTAAAACAAACAGCATAAAGTTGCTTTGTTTTTTTGGTGTTTGGTTCCACTCCCCCCCCTCCCCGCCCACCCCAGTCATATACATATAAAATAAGAGACAACACAGAGGAAGAAGCTCAATCACATTGTAATGAATGGGGAAGCAAAGAATAAAATGGTTTGTATGTGACATCAAGTTTAAATCAAATGTGTTATTTTTTGTAAGGACTGAAATGCTGACTGTGGGAGGTTAGGACGATCTGGAAATTAAAATATCCACGCTGAAAGCAAGGCTAAAAGCCCAATGCAATTATGTTATGTGGCCTAAGCACCTCCATCCCAAAAATACCCAAATACATAAGTGTATGAAAGTGCAAGTACAGTGGCAATGATCTCAGCACACCTGTCAAATGGGAGTGATGAAATTCATGACAGGGATCAGCAAATAGGACCCTTATATTTTAGATGAAGATGGGGTCATGGGGAAGCTGAAACAATGGAGGCCCATTAATCTGCAATATTATACAATGCTATAGGGAAAGTCCTGAAAGAAAAAATAAAGGAACAAGGGATAATGCATTAAAACAGAACATGGATTTTACAAAGGGATATCTTGCCGGACTAACTTCATCTGTTTCTTTGTTAACTGATTTCCTAGACAAGGGAAATGCAGCAGGAATAATCTGTCTGGAGTTCAGTAAAGAATTCGATTTAATGCTGCTTGCAAAGTGGTTCAGTGAAGTTTAGCAAAACGCAGATAACCAGGCTCCTCAAAATATGAAACAATAAATACCAGTTGAGTCTGACACAAAAGCAACCTGCTTTCCCTTTCCCCATAAATCTGTGCATACTATTGGAAAAAAGCAAAAGTAAACTAAAAACATCATACTTTAATTTTGTTTTGCACTGTAACACAGAGCTAACTGATATTGAGAGAAATGTGTGTTGCATTAACCAATTTCACGTTATATTTATTAATGCACTAGCTGGACACAATATTGCTTGTTTTGCAGTAGCATTAATGAAACAAAATGAAATTACATCATTAGAAAAATATGTTCATTTTAAGTGCATCGTATGGAAAATAGGAGAAAAACGCTTATCTACCCCAGTGCCCCAATTAACCAAGCACAGTAATAGATTGCAGAAAATCCATGTTTTTGTTTAAATGTATTAACTAGAGAGGCCAATTGAGATTAGTATAGACAAGCCATCCCTGGACACTGGCTCATTTACAGCACTGCCTTGGAGAATAACGTGCTGGCGCATATTTCTGTGTTGTTGACTGTGGTTCTACTCACTCTCCAGCTGGGAACATGTGCTCGGGTTGGCTTTTTTATTGGTAACGGGTGTTTTCATGCTTCTGCTTTCTCTGTTTACCTGAGTCTTTGCATGAAGTCTATCATATAATTTATGGTTGGAGGACTGTGCTCAGAAGAGTTTTAAACACTTTTGGTGAATGGGTGTTGTTCTTTTGCTTAAAAAAGAAAAAAAAAAGGGGGAAAAGGGGGGAAAAACAAAAAAGAAAACATAAAAAAGCCTCTATGTCTGTAATGTCACTTCTCACAGAGTCTTTTCCCTCCCTTTCCTGTATTACTTAATAGCGTTTGGTGTATCTGCATTTTTAAAGGCCTGGATTTGGGGAAATAGCTAGTGGTACTGTGAAATTTACCTTCCTTAGCAACGATTCCAGAAAACAGGTCCCCAAAGAGATATTCTCTTGCTACAGTCTCCTGCATATGGGACAGAAAATGTGATGGAGAATCCTGGATATGTTTAAAGTACTTAAAGCTTGCTAAAACACTTTGTAATTCACTTGCTTGTTGGAGATGCTCTGATGCAGATTACGTTTCAATGGATAGTGATTTGTGAATAAATACTTGGCAAACAGTTGGGAGGCAGAGATGTGAAACAATCATAGCCTTGGCTATTGCATTAGCCACATTTTAATGATTTTTTTTTTCTTTCAGAGAGAAGCTCAGCAAAATTATAATTTCTTTAATAAATAATTAACAGTGTATTATTTCAATAAATAAATTAGTGTTTATATAGTAAAGAATACAAATGTTTTGTGCATACATTCTGACCTACTTCTCCAGTCCTTCTTGGCTGTTTCCCAAAGAATTATTTTTAAAAATTAATGATGAACATCAAAATATTTCTGTTTATAACATCATATCAATGGTAGTTAAATCTATAAAATAATTCAATCGTTTATCCTTCTTATCTTGGGAATGTTTAATCAAGCTTGATATTTGCTTTAAATTAGCACTGTCAAATGTACATTTGTATAAAATCTCCCAAATCATGAAAGATTTATAATTTGAAATGTATTTGGATTATTCTCTAGTTAATCAGCTAGATAAAAATTAGTGGTACTGTAGCTAGAACAATTAATTGGATTTTAAAAAAATAATTTAAAAAACCCCAAACCAAAAAACTGGCACATGTTACTTCATGTATTATTTCACTTTGGTAACACAAATTATACCTTAGCTACATGAAAGGAGTTTTGTGAACTGTCCACTAAATCCTAAATCCTTTATTTTGTGCTTAACAGCAAAAGTTATATTTTTTTCAAAGGGAGTTTTGAACCAGAATGGGAGGAATATGTTATTCAGGTAATGATTCTATAAAAAATATTTATGTGTTACAGTTCAGCAAAACATAAATGCATCAAACCAGAGATAAATTTTTAAGTAAAGAGAAATTCATATTTGACGCTGTCTTAGAGGTTTCCAGGAGGTGATGGCTATCTACTAAATATACTAACTTTGCTCTGTACATTATTTTAGTTAAAACCCTTTATGTGCTTTGTATCAATGATCAAAATCAGCTTTTCAGTAAAGCACCAGTGGGTGGGCTTTGCTGAACATCCCTGAGAAATCACTTCATTCATGGCTTGCAGAGAATCACCAATGATCAATATACCCCGTGTCTGTGAGGGCTAGGCTGGACTGGTAGGGTAATGGCAGCATGGAAAGCTTCAAAGATGGCTCTACCCATTTCTGGGCTGTCCAGAAGAGTTAGCCATGGAGCAGGGAGGTTGGTGTCTCAAGGGGAAAAACGCAGTTTGGAAGGGAGGTACATGGCTGTTCTTGCCTGGGAGAGACTAAAGGAGCTGGAAGGTACTGCCATGGGGGAGGAGAGGCTTAAAAATATCCTCTGCTCTTTATACTGGAAGAATGACAGAATGTATAGGTTCTGGCGATTGTGGCAAACACAATGAAGAAAAACACAAAGATGGGAGAAGGTCAATAGGACAGTTTTACATTTGTAGCTTGATACTTGTCACAGATCCCGGTGTGTCTCATGCCAACCCATACATCACAAGATGGTGAATATACTTCTGAGTATCTCATGATGTGTTTGTTTAAAGGAAACCATCAGGGGAGCTGCCATTTGGGTGAGTAGGACTTCAGGAGACAACTGTGACGGAAATGATCACTGATGTGCCACATCTCTTGTGTTCTCCAGAACCATGGCTATTTCTCGCTTCTACGAACCCCCCAGTCTCCTTCCTTGTAGACCAAAATGTTAAACTGATAAAACATAGGTCTCCTCATTCACAGCAGGATGTGCTTTATTCATTCTAGCAGGCTAGCTATGCTTTGTGCTTTTAAATTATTTAGGCCTGCCAGACAAGTCAGAATCTGTTTCATCTCAGCCTGGTCTTGTACACTACTTTTTCTTCTCACAATACTGCCATTAGTCATCACAGGCAATCTTACAGGCAAATACAGCCTTTCATTCACCTTCTGGCACTGGAAACGCTGCCTTGGGCCTTCTAGAGCATTGGAAATTCTTCAGAGACCTCATCTGGTTCTCCAAGGCAGTTCAGAAAATTCTCTGGAGATCTGGGAAATGCACAAGAAAATACCATGTAAGATAGAGGGAATTTCCTATAGTCATTATATATACTGGGCAAGTTTTCTGCAGTCAGGTCTAGGCTTCATAACGTGAAAATGATTATGGATTTTCACTTGTGAAAGTACAATAAGTATTCACAATGTCAACTAAAATGGATTATTCTGAACCCCAAAATAAAATAAGTGTCTGTAATAATGGCCTTATACTATTGAAATGATGGAAATATGGATCTGGCGTTATGAAGGAGCAAGGAGAAGGCTGAGTTGTTTCAAAGGATGTCATCTTATAGCCACAGAAATCTTAAATAAGGCAAAGACTCCACCAGGGTCCCTTTGTACTTCCCTGGTAGTGTACAGGAACTGTAAACCTGTCCTAAGGGCACATGGGAATATTCTGGATTGGGCAGTATGGCCAGGCAATGGGAGGTATATTACTATGCTGTTCTCCTCTGACTGGTGAAATGGATCCTTAGTGGACCTGAGAAATCTTGAATATTGAGTGTGCAAGTCAGATCACCTTTCTGCTCCTTGACTAGTGGAATTACTTCTTGTGCATTTACAGTTAATGCCAATATATTTTTTCCTGGCTCTGTGATTTTACGTGCTATTGATAGTTCCTGGACAGATGAATGATGCCTACTAGGTGCCCAGGTCCACAGCTGCAGCCTAGCACACATAACTCTGCCTTCTCAGGTATCCAGGTGCAGTCCTATCTCAGCTTTCAGAGTCAAGTGGTTTGGAGAAGTCTATCAAATGGTGCTGCGTATTGCAGTCAGGGCTGAAGTTGTCTCTAAGCAGCATAAAACCCTGGAAAATCTCAGGGGTCACTCAATTATTTCTACTGAATTTCTGTTTCTCTACCCAAAAAGTCTGAATGAGCGTAAAGGTTCTGGCTACAGAATGGAATGCTGCAACCTGTCCTGCCTTGAGAGTGTTGTGTTGTTGAGACATGATGGTGCCTGCTGAAGGTACACACTTCCAAGGAGCAAGGGAAGGCAGAATTGTAAACACAGTGTTTGTCCTGAGCAAGCTGGTCTTCTCACAAGAGAAAATTAAGCCCACAGCAGGAAAATGCTGCATTTTCCAGATACCACTGGAAGGTGCTTTGTCAGTTTTACGGAAAACTAGTTTCTATTTGGATATGCCTGAGGTTTCAAAAATTATTAAATAGGAAAACCTAGCCTTGCCACACCAGGTGAAGGCTGCCACAACCTCAGATGTGGTCCTCCTCTCCTTTGTTTTCTTGAGTGTAAAGGTTTCCCACCTGCAGACCATCTGCCCTCCATCCCCTTTGCCTTTGGAGGGTCCCCACGTGCCTCGCTGCCCTGCTGCAGGGGTCAGCTGTGTGTTGCATGCAGGAACTTTGCTGGGTGTCCCAGGCTGGCTGACCTTTTGGGTCTCACTGGGGTTGGAAGGCATGATGTAAAGGAGGAGAGCTCTGGTCCCTGAAGTATGTATACTTCAGACAACATACAAATATCCATGCATACCTTCTACTGCTGGAAAAGGAAAGAAAAATCTCATGCTGTTCTGTCAGCAGAGTGCTGTTTGGGGTCTGCTGAGCTGTATTTGCCATGGCAGTGAGTTCTCATGCACTATATCCATTTAAGAGTAAAGAATGCTGGAGGTTGGTTTGGTTTAGTTTTCCTTCATTTTTCTTGTTTCAGGTTCCTAAAATTACAATTTTTGATTTTTTTTTTCCTAAAGTAAAGATAGAGGTTCATGTTTCTGAGATCAATGGCAAGACAGAACAGCTCAATTTTCCTCCTGGTATGTATTTGGTACAGCAACCACTGCACCTCAGCTGCTTCCCAGTATGGCTACTCCCCACACTTTCCCTAGTCCTGGCTGCCTCTCACGAAAACTTCTCATCTCATTAGGCCTCAAAACTGAGAATGTTCCCACTACATTTGTTTTTCACGGCTGTACATGAGCAGCAAAGGCTGCAGTACTAGTGCTCAGGAAATACCACAAAGCAGAAATATTTACCTATGTTGCAGACACTGGTGCTCTGTCCTCACCGCAGTAGCTTTGGCTGGGGACCTGGATGAGGCACATGTTCACTCCCTGTGCATTGGTATTGAGGTCAGAAAGCAAAACATGAGCTTGGAAATTAAGCTTTGGAAAGAGGAGCTGAGAGGTGGCCTTTTACGTCCTGTCTTGATCTCTCCACTTCACTAATTGAGCACCCAGATCTGCTGTCTTCCAGCTGGAGGAAGGACTCTGCAGACACCAGGGCTTTTCTACCACCGTGTTGCACTTCAGATGTAGTGCAAAGTCCTCAGCTTTAAGCAAGAAGTTATTAGTGCTGTGACATTTGTGCTGCAGCCATTGATCAGCTATCGTGCGATTTTCTTAGCAATTTCCTGGTCAAGCAATCCCTAGGTACTTTAAGAAAACACAGCATAGTTGTACTTCTTTGTGGAAAATCGACGGGGAGACAGCCACATCCGATGATGTCCAGCAAGCCTGCACTTTATTCGGTTACACATCGCACTTTTATGGTTACAATAATTAGCTTATGCATATTGCAAAAATTGAGCTCCTAATTGGTTCAAGATAAAAGAACATCTCTGCCCATATTGGCACATACTCCGAATGCCTATGGCTTCTTCCCCTGTGTTTAGTTCCTCTTTCCCATACTTTACTATCTTAAAGATATAACGTCTTTGTTACCTCCACCCCGTTTCTCACGGCCTTACTGCTTGACCAATTTCACTGTACCAAGCTCATGGCCTTTGGCCACCAGCCATGATTCCACAAAACTCTCTACACTTCTTTCTACTGCTTATGTGACATGATTGTTTTATTGGCAAGGATAAAAGCAACACCAAAACATGCCCGCCATTATCTGCAAGCTTTGGAGATAAATGTATTCCTGGCCTGTGATTTTTAAAATCTCATTAATAGGTCTTTAAAGGAAGGTTTCATTCCCTGGATGCTCTATGCATTATGTCTCTATCAGACCAGAAAGCTGATGCTACATATGTGGGATTGGATCTCAATTCAGACATAAAGTTTCACTAAAATTTGGTGTCTTGGGGCAAACTTGGGTTTGGGTTTTCCTGGTGGCCATGCCTGTTCTCCTTTTTAGAGGAAACAACTCGAAATGTATATATGATTAGCTTTCCCAGCCCACAGCTTCCCTTTCTTTTCTGTCTCCATGACTGTGGTATTTTGATATCGGATTCTTTTTCTGTTGTGATTGATAGCCTGGACAACATCAGTCATCCACTAGCCGTCTTTATTCTTTATTTTGTACTTTTTTTATTGGACCTTTTTGCATTTGAAGGAGAAAGAAGGTGAGCTTTAAAACACAAGCCAATCTTTATTGTTATCCACTTTCACATCATCTGGTGCTTTTGGTTTTCCTCAAAGGAAGAGTTATGATTACATCATTATATACTGTGAAAAAAAAAAAAGAAGAATAAAAGTGTGTGGCAGTGGTAACCTGTAATTTCAAAGTATTGAAACTATTTTGGGGCACTGAAGGAGTGGACATTTACTTTCTTTATGGAGTTTGTAGTGGTGGGCAGTGGTGTGTGGTGGCTGGGAACAGCCTGCAGAAGCTGTTGGTATCTGCACATACTGGAAGAGCAAGTGGGATGAAGAGCACCAGCCAAAAAGCTGCAGGGCAGATATCCCTGACACATTTGCACAGTGAACTCATAAATCAAACTTATCTCAGAGCTCATGCAAAGCGTGCTTAGTTCACAGTTTTCGAAGCAAATTATTTCAGCTGTTTAATTTGGTATTTGTTATTTCAAATTAATTTAAGCAAAGGTTTTCATCCGAGGAGCATGCATCGCCAAAGGAAAGCGTTACTTCACCTCAGTGGTTCCAGAAGAGATTGAATGTTTTCCATTTTATAAAACTACAGTGCTAAAAATGTTTATTTCTTAATATTATGTTGCCCATAAAGTAACAAACACAACTGCGGTATTTCAAAGTTTATTGCTCTGGGTAGGCTGGGATAAAAGGCCATATGTTTCTAGCAGGGTCTCTTCAGACTAATAAATGTAATGTTGCTTTGCTCATTCAGAGCAGTAAAATTCAACTGTATAACCATTTCAGTTTACTACAGAAGCTTTACTAAAGAAACTTTTACTGTAGAATCACACCTTTATCCATGGGGGTCCTCGCTTTGTTTCCATAATGATACTAATGTCTTCCTTCTTTCTTGGAGCCTTCAAAAGATTATTATTGCAGCTGGCTGGCACTGCCTCTGAATGTCAAAGCCTTCTTAAAAATTCTGCATTGGGTATTATTCATTTAGTTTTTAATTATTAGCATTTATATCTGTTTTTATATCTTTTGCATATCACTCAGCTGTTCAAAGGCAGTATTCCCACGCTGCCAGTCTGAAGAGCTTCTGTTTGAAGACACGGGCAGCCCAGGGAACCCTCCCGTACGTTGTCTGTGGCCAATCCAAAGAGCTGACGATTGCGTTCTGCCAGTGCACATTAAAATGATGCTGTTTGGAGTCGCTTTATCTGTGATCTTAAGATAATGAGCTCAAAAAGATTATTTCACTGTCTTTCTAACAAATTATGCTTGCTTTGGTCTCTCCGCTACTTCTCTTTACTCGTATAGGCTTTATTTTCCGTTACATATTTACCCTTTATGGCCTGATACTCTGTTTTCCAAATAAGTTGAAGGTTGTCGTGATTCCTATGGCTGGGAAACTCCTGCAGAGGTTGCTAAAGAGATAAAGTGCAATTACCAACATTATCTGTACAACCTAAAAAATGTGTTAAATGACATTTAGAATATGTTTCAGACAAATTACTCAGGACTTCCACTACCCCCTCCACCAGTTTCTTTGTGATTGGAGAAGGAATTTCATCCATAACGTAAATGGGATGTACACAAAATATATATGACTTTTTCTTTCTCCATCAGTTTCAGGGTGAAAAGTAAATTACATTTTTTAAAACTGGCCCTTTGATATATACCTATGTATTTTTAAATCTCCAAGGATAATCTCTCTGCCAAATCTTGATTTGCACTGTTCAGGCTTATACTAGCTTCTTTTGTTCTCATTTTCATTTTGTTTTCTCATGTCACTTGTCCATATATGGGAGACCTAGGAACTTTAAAACCTGCTGAGCTAGTTCAGTGCCTATCTGTAAATGCCCACTGTCTTCATGAAAATACTTAAGACAGATCCTGGTAATTCCTCTACTGCAGGATCAATTGCAGTGTTAATTCATTTTAAACATCAGAAAATCAACATTTAAATTGTGGGGAAGAGGGAGAGAACGTTTTCTAAAAATTAAGGACTTCTATAATACTGAAGTTTACAGTGTATTACAAACCAAACAATCCAATCTTCGGTTAGATTTCTCTGTCCTGTGTATTTTTTCTTCTATTGGAGATAATATCTTACATTTTTGCTATGATTAGATCTTTTTGCTCTTCTCTCCCCCTGTGGATTATTTGATCTCTAGCCTTGGCTTACACCACAGCCTTAATATAATTAAGTAAAAATTGTCAACCAACACAATTTCTTTTGAAAGCAGCCTGTCTGATTTCCACTGTTCACACAATTCCTCAGTTCCTTCCATTTGGTTTCCAATTTCCTCTAGCCCTTGAATCCTCTAGCCCTTGGGTATCTTTGTATTGCATTGTCATCTGTAGACTAGAAAACCTTTTGCATATGCTAGATATTTTGTTCTAGATATGCTATTCAACTTGAAAAGTTCAATAGCTTGTCTGATGTCTAACACAAGGTGAGGCTCTGCATGGGTGTTAGTTCAGAGGAGTTAATGAACCGCAAAGATGCACGCCTGTATACCAAATACTCATGTGAACTGAATTTATTCTCCCTTTTCGCCCCACAGATTCTGTCTGCACACTTTCCATCATTCTTCGCAATGAAATATATTACAAATTTAAGTTTATGCAATTTTTTAAAAAAAATATTTTTGTCTTGGCTAGTAGAAGATTTGTGACCAACTACAATTAGTGACCGAACTTGCAGAATAGCATACTGACTGTGCTTTGCTTCCTGTTTTCTCACAGATTTTTTAACCTAATAATAGAGTGTTCTGTGGGACAGAATATTACTCTGTGATTTCAGAAATTTTTCTGTGGCTGTTACTGCCTGCTGCAGTAGCTGTGTCTGCATAATGAACTGCAAAAGCCCCACTGTGTGGGTGCAGCATAGGCCAGCAGAATTAGATTTTCTGTTGATGAAGTTTCACCAGTTTCCACAACGTAAGATCAACACACTTCAGATAGCAAGGCTCTATTGACTCTAAGGTTTCTTTTTTAGGACTTTGTTCTGCAGGCACACCTCTGTTAGTAGTATCTCTATGTAGCCTTGCCCTTTTGATTTACTGCTATTTCAGTGTACCTGTTCATAAAGATTGGCCAGAGTAAACGGCAGCCACGGTAAATCGTCAGTGCAATCCTTTCTACTCACAAAGGAAACATCATTAGTAAATTTGTAGGACCAAAACTTAAAATCTTTGCATCACATAACATCTCAGGTGGTTTCATGGCGCTCAGGAAGCTCACAAGGGATGGTGTGAGAACATGATCCACTTGCTGGGTTGTAACGGCAGATGCCTGAGTATCTGGCACGTGCCAACAAAATGGTGTAGAAGCCCATTCTTCTTGAGTGCTATTTTTGTCTTCATGATAGGTAGCTCTTCTGCTTTTTTGTACACCATGGAAATAATTATTCAAAAGAAAGATCTTAGTCAGATGCTAAATCATTATTTTCATTATTAACTTTATCATTCTATGACATTTCAATATCAATTTAAAACTATTTTTAACCTTGAGACAAGTGACACTGTATAACGTCTCTCAAAGGAGACAAATTGAAAAAATAAGTGTAATTATTAATTTTGTAGAAATGACTTGAAATGCAGTTTTAATAGTTTTGGATATTCATTGTTGTTGTTTTTACCTGGCTGCTTTCAGTGGCTGAAATGTTAAGCAGGAAACAATTGTTGAAGTCTTATTTTATAAATTTTTGAAATCTTTTGGCAGTTATGACCAATTAAATTATGTAGCAAAACAATAAATAAATAAATAAATGGATAAAGAGGAGTGCACTTATTGCACCGTTTGTAATCTCTGGTACATATATACATCATGATATAGTTGAATAGAATGTGTACCTAGAGCCTGTACAGCAATATCTTCCTGAATTGGAGAAATGGTGCCTACAGAAGTATAGGGTACTTCCAAATTTCCACTCTAGTTTAAAGTTCCATTGTGGACATTGATAGAGAAGTTGGGGAAAGACAAATTCATGTGCCAGTCAGTATAGATATGAAGAATACTGGCATATTGGAGTTTAAGAGAGCATTTGAATTCAGGATACTGACACAAAAAAGTAAGAGATGCAGTACAAGGCTGGCAGAAAGGTGAAAACCAGCAACATGTAGAAAAAAGAAAATTTATCTCCAAGAGGAAGTGGTTCAGAAACATCATTTACTGTGCCTAGTTAACTTACTACTGCTTTGAAAATCTGAAACATGTGTGATGCACACCATCAAATAGGGGATTTCTTAAATTACAGTTGTATGCTAATTACTCACTTTAGGCAGTGGTTTGTCTGAAGCAGTAAATGATCCTAGACTTTTTGTCTTAGCAAGAAAAAATCTTACCACTAAAATGTTGGGGACTGTTAGTCACCAGTGCAGGAATTGCCACTTTTCTAAACCTTGAATAGGAATGAATTCAATAAAAAGAGACATAATGACAGATTTATAAAAGCAACGTTCCTTTACATAATGGATTTTCTATTCTAATGTTTCTTTACTGTAATCCTTTAAAATTATGCAAAAAATTTATTATTTAAGTGATAGTAAAGAATTCATTAAAAGATTAATAGTTCTGGTTTACCAATTCGCTTACCAGGTCACTTAATTATTTAGTTCATTAATTCTGTAAATGTCAGACTTACCATGAACTCTAGTGATTTGCATAAGTAAGGTTATAGTTCTATGAGCAATTGTCGTCTAACAACTTCAAACAAGAATTTGGCATTATTTTTACATTTCAAATGAAGGAAAGTGTTTGTGTCTACACGCACACACACACACACACACACACACACACACACAGAGGTATATAAAGATAACTAATCTAGCTAATTGATTTTTCAGCATTAAGAAGGGTTTGGGGGGATGTATTTTTTCCAAAGCATCAGAAAGATAGCCTCCAAATTAGGTTATACAAGTAGTACTTCTTTTAGGAGCTATATTTCCCATTAAAAAATAAAATAAAATCTGTCTTTGAAAGAAATATGAAGTCTTCTAAAGCTTCTTTTTTTTTTTTAATTTATTAAAAAGTATCACTCATTGGAATAGTGAGGTAATGGGTCATTGCAGTTATCAAAAGGATCCTGGTGCTGAGGTAATATTACAGATAAAACAAACATTTGTGCTATGCTAATGTGATCCCAACATTAATACTTGCATGTATACATTTGTATGTAATACACACACATATATATGCACATCAACATGCCTAGAGGTACAGAAGAAACACTTGTAAGAAAATTTGAATTAGTCTAAGTAGCCATTAGCTGTTATTTAATCTTCAGTAGTAGCCATCAAGGCAAGACACAGTACAGTGTGGCACACTGAACCTCCCTTCTGCATAGGTGAAGTTTTCCATTCACTTGGTAAGCCTGAGTGGAGAACATCAATAGCTGGTCATTATGCACCATGTAAAATAATTTGATGCCCTATGATGCATACAGGCTAAGTAAGGCCATCTTAAATAATTTTTATTGTGGAATGATTTCTTCCATTACAGATTCTATGCACTGTAAAATAGCACGGGGCTGTAACAGTCACAAGCCACTGTGTACTCATGTATCTTGCTGCAGTGAACGGTTCGATGTGAAAATGAATCCTTTCTGGCAGGCTAAACTCACGGCCCTCTGTAGTAGTGGCATCTGCTCTGGCATGAGAATCAGCCTTACTCTTGGTGGGTGTATGCCAAGCAAGCAGAGGTTTCTAGAGGGCAATGCGTAATCTGTTCAGACCCACTCCCGCAGTCCCCATGAGTGGATCCATTAAGTACAATTAGGCTTGTAATTAAGGGCCGCAGTATTAAGCCCTTCAAGCATTTATTTTTTTCTCTTTTTGACAATGCAGAATCAATCTTGTGACAGCTTCACTGACATACAATCTTAGATCTTGATAAACAAATTGCGAGGATTATAGCTAAAATGATGTGAAAGCCAGGAAAGCATGAGGTGCTCTTGCACCAATTAGACTCATTCAGATCTGTGGAGTAAATAGGTATAAATAGAGAATAGGTCAGCATTATGCATACACAAACGAAGTATAAAGGTGAAAAAATTGAGATTTAGAGACAAGAATCTTTGAGTATTTTCACCTAAGACGTTTGCATGCATTGAGTATTTCCTGCTGGAGAAAAATTGCATCTTTAGCAGTGTCAGTAATTTTGGGACCAGCAGTGTAAGGTTTTGTATGGTCTTGGGAAATGCTTGTAGTACAAAGAAATGTAGAGTGGAAGTTTTGTGAATTAATCGGTTTCTTTGTGATTTCCTGGGATCATCTGTGTAGGGACCAGACTGATCTCAGTGACTTTGGGATACCAATGAGCCATAAAGCTCCTATGGCCTTTAAAAAGTTTTATTATGTTAAAATGGGATCTTTAAAGGGAAATAGCTAAACAGAAAAAAATAAATCAGTTCCATGTCATCTAATGTCAATCACCACAGAGCTGGTTCTGAATGGGACCCAGAGTTTATAGACATTCAACAATGTTTGTGGACAAACCAAAGCGATCCTCAAAAAATGACAGATCTCCTTTAATCTGATCCTGTTTTACTTGCAACTAAAAGATCAGTTCTTTGTCTGTTTGGTGGTTCACAATTGTTACTTGAAACTTTTTATTAGCTCCAAAACTATTTTTTTGGAAGAAGAATACAAACCCAAGCAGTACTGAAAAGCATTTAAAAGTGTTAAAAAATGTGTTAGCCAAATAATAAATAAATAAAATGTGTTAGCCAAAATAGTTTTAAATTTGCTGCCATATTTCATAGTTCAATCAACATTTTTATTGCCTAATTGGGCATTTGCTTTAAAAAAAAAAAAACCCAAACCACAAAAATCCAACAAAACCGTTAGTTTAATAAAGACAAATCTCTCTGACATTACATTAGTCTTCACATTCTGGAAATCTGAGGGTTGGATCCAACTTTAAGT
This sequence comes from Porphyrio hochstetteri, assembly GCA_020800305.1. Lineage (NCBI taxonomy): Eukaryota > Metazoa > Chordata > Aves > Gruiformes > Rallidae > Porphyrio > Porphyrio hochstetteri. Next base: position 41,310,404 of record CM036905.1, read on the forward strand.
TGTGTTGTAACAAATTTGAATATCCTGTGCAAATTGACCACAACACCAGGTAGTAAAAATCACCACAAAGTCTGATATACAGTATGACAGCACTAGTGGTCTTGCCGGATCTTCTGGTGTTACGCTTCTTCCTGTGTGTTTGACTTGTGTTAGCAAGGAGTTTCTGTGTGTACTTATATGCAAAATAATACAGCTGGCAAAGGGGACTGAGTTTGTTAATGTTTAAAATTAAACCAGCTGCTTTTTCTCAGTTCCTCAATCAGTAAAAAGGTAGATAGAAGGATGGCCTGATAACAACCTCCCCCATTTAGGTGAGACAAAACCAGTTAGGTGGGATACAAAAAACACTGGCTGATAATCCCCAGATGAGTTTACTGATAAGTAGCTCCTCAGTTAAACTTTGTGGTTTGCCATTTTCCTTCATGCTTTGAGCAACGGTATGAATACTGCAGAGTACACAATGGAATGTCACATCCTCTGCAGCTCAGAACAGTTGCCGTGATGTCCTATTGCTAACAAGCATTCGTTTTCTGGCTTCACAGATCTCCACATGCAGATATCCTCTAAATTTTCCTGAACCCTAGGGCACACAAGAACAGCAGCACTGCACTTCAATCTGTAATTGTTTGTGGTGCCTTGGCTTTACACGCAGCGAGGACTGGGGTGATACTGCACATTCAAGAATAGAAATAGTCCAGACACAGCATTTGCAAGGCAGGCTCCAAGCTGCTTGCAGATGCAGCTGGTTTGGGTTGGAGGATGTAGCTGAAAATGAAGTGTGGCTGGATGCAGCTTCTAAATATCGAGCCAGAACCCCAGCTGATGCATACTGGCACAGCCCCACTGAAGCAGTCATGTTAGTTTAAGACAAGCTCTTGCTAAGTGGTTTTTTTTCCTGATGTGCTAACTTGGTGTTGTTAATATTTGTCTTTATTGCTCTTCTGATCTAGATAAAATAATCATAATTTCATAAAAATGCAACACTAGCCATCCCAATACAGGGGCATTATGAAAGTAAAAAATGCTGACACAACAAAAACGTTACTTCAGAGCAGCAGAAACCTCACACAGTTGCTTAATGTTGAATTATCCAGCTGTTACAAAAAAATACTAGGGTTTGGATTAAGTGAAGTGTCATTTGTGGGGTATATTTTGAAATAACCGTGTGTTTTGAAGGCAATGGACATCCATGTTTCATCAGCCTTGTATTGCTGAAAAATCTGGGGATTTCCTAATGACTGTTAATAGCCAATGAGTATGTATTCTCCACTCCCTACTGGTCAGTAGATTATTATGGAAATATGCTTCCATCTGCTTTGAGAATATAGGTCAGCTCAAAACTCTGTTACCTCTGTTCCTGTGGTCAGTATTAGCTGTCTCTGGTGAAGGACTACTCAGGCTTCCCAATTCCAATAGTGCTTTGAAATGTGAAGATTTAATAATGTTTGTAAATTATGCAGTAAGCAAACTTCAATGTGATAAATTAAAAACTGAGATCGTTTACACTTTTATAGATGTCTGTATGCTGTTTACCTTTTCTTCTATCTAGTGTACCTTCTCAACATGTATTTTGGGTTGTTGGTATAAAAGGATTTTAAAGTACTTTTTGCTATGAAAACCAAAACTTGAAGCAAAAAATATATTTTCTGAAGAACTGGAAATACCTGACATTTTACATTCTATTTGGAATGATAGCGATTCAGCACTACAAAATAATCATAGGATTAGTATTCAGCCTGTGACTATTCAGACTATTGCTCAGATAAAATGACAAAAACAAATGTGAAAGTTCTATGAAAAAAAAGGTCCAAGGCTGTGAAAGTCTAAGTACAGGGGACATATTCTATGGTATCTATTCCCCATCTTTCTATGGTTTAATCAAATACCATGTTAATAACTCTGATACTGTAAGACCTTTTACTAGCTTGCTCTGATGTTTTTCTGTCAAGGGCTAACTAATAGTTTTAGCTCTCCAAAGAACAACATAACAAAGATAAGGCAAATGCCAGGAAATGTATTCATTAAATAGTCAAGAGAATGCCAAGGACAAGCTCACTGTATAATGTGTTGGGAGAACATCAATATTTGAGAAAAGGAAGATGCTGCTTTGGTATAACATAGTTGTGAAAACTGGAATAAGCATGTTTTAAGCAAGGCTTCTCTTTAATTATTGTCTGAGTTTCACATAAAGTCTGCTTCATCAACTGGATAAATATTTGACTGCTGTTCAGTAAATTGCATTAGTTTACTTTAACTGTATGCTCAGCCTTATTCAGGCATCCTACATTAGGCAATGTAGTGTGTAATGCATCTCTGCAGGTGACCAGAGCTATTCTCTGTATGAGGTAAATTAAAACTCATATTTTAAAAATTAAACATTCTTGCACTTCATGATTTCAATATTTAATTATAACCTGTGTCAGGGCCTAATCTCTGACTGAGTCAGGCATGAAATTAATCAAAAACGAGGCAAAAGCTTAGCAGTTCTACTGCACTGTAAAAATAATTTTTTCAGTAATTCTGTGATTCTTACAGAAGTTTTATAAGAAAGATGCTTGTGAGCATGTAGTTAGGGCAACTGTTAAAAGGTTAGTAAGTAGCCAAAATAATGATGATTTTGGTTGGTTGCCTTGGCAAATTACCTGGCAGAATAGTTTACTCCTGAGATGCGAGTGCACTGAGGACCTTATAACATTACAGACATGATCAGGCAAGGAAAGAAGTCATCTTTGACACTAAATCTATTTCAGGGAGAAACCCCAACTATGTGACAAAGCACAGCTTTGTCCTTCTCATGGACGTTGCACCAGGTCACTAATATAGGAGTAGATTATTTTATGTGAAATTAATACACTTCAGCTATAGAGAGTGGAACTATATCTTACTTTACAAAGTCCTTGTGCAAATTAATCTGCTCTAAATGAACTGTTTCTGTTTCATTTTTTTTTGACTGATGGAAAAAGGAGGTGCAGAGCAGTGAGATGGTGTTTTTTTCCGCTGTGTATAATAGCTTTATCTTTCTCCCCTTTTAATCTGCTCTTTTCAAATCAGCAAGTTCAGCATCAAACTTTGTAGCTGAGAAACAAAGGAAAGGGTGAGGTGCCGAAAAATGCTGAAACTGATTCTTGAAATTTCACAAAGTTCAAGCTTTTTCTGCGAAGTCATGAGATCGTGCTTCAGCTTTACATGAAAAACATAGGTTTGGCTGGGTTTGGTTTATTTTGATGAATTTCTGTATTTTATGTGGCCTTGGCACGTCCTGAAATGAAACATCCATAAAAAACAGGAAGTGCAGATGCAGCCAACAATAGTGGAAAAATTCCCAAATGGGCTCCTAAAAGCTGACTGAACTACTTTTGGCATAGCAATATAAAGTATAGAAATATGTTTGAACATGCAGTGCAAACGGTAACTTTCTCCCATCCCAGCACAAAGCTAGCTGAATTCTGAGGGCAGTCAGCTAGCAGGACCGGCAATTTTATTTAGCTCAGCTCTATATTCTGCTCAGACACAGGCTGCCTTTGTGGTTTTAGGCTAATCATGTGTAACCTCCTTAGTTTTACCTGTTGTAAAACAGTTCGCACTGCTAATGATTTGTCTGAGAATTAGGAAGGTGTTTGGCATATTGAAAAATTTCCTATTATTGCTGGAAGAAAGATTTGCAAGGCGGTAGCTGAGCACGAACTTAACAGCTGGTTTGTTTATTTGGGAAAAGGAGCTGTTCTAGCAGGCACAGGTCTTGAATTGCTGCATTTTAGAAGAAAAAAAATATTTTGGTGAGTTTATTCGTATAAGACTTCTACTGAAGATGGCCAAGAGCAAGTCTAGCCCTTGGTGATAGCTGGAGAACCACCAATTTGCATTCACTTTGTTCTTCTGTTAAGATCACACCTGGAATCACACTGGATTTCATCACCCATTAAAGTGCCTTGGCAAGTTGCAACTAGAAATCTACTGGGTGTCACCTAGCCAAGATGACATTCTCAGCAAAAGCCCCACACATACTTGGTATGAGATAGCTGGTGTTGGTCTTGTGCCACTATCATCTCTTTAAATGCATGTGGGATCGCTACTTTTGTTCCCTCAAAATAAAGTTAAGTAACTGCAGACTAAATAATTCCCTCCTGTATTCAAAAGTCAATCGAGTTTTCTTTGAGAAGCCAAATCTTGTGATGACTTACCAGGTGGGATGTACCAGGCCCAACCTTGCCTTCCTGCCTGGGCTTAACTTAAACATACCACCTAAATGGGGTTTGAAGTCATTAATGTACAATCTGGAGAATCTACCAATCATTCTAATGCTGTGTGCTTGTCCTTTACAAGTAATTCAACTTCACGATAGCGTTTCAAAGAAATACAGAAATACTGCACAAAACCCAAGCTTTGTGATGTAACATGCTGCTAAAATAAATTATTGCAAAGTGTATTTGTTTTTAATAATGTTGGACAGCTTCCATTATGTGACACAAATATTACATTTAGTTTTTGACCTGAATCTGTTCTGCAAACTTTCTGAGTGTGTATTTTTAGTAGACTGGAGTACAGTATAGAAATTCAGAAGCTTGATTTTCAGTTTATTTAAGAATATTTTGGTTACATTAATATACTTCCCTGATTTCTTTCAGGCTTTTTTGAGTTCTTTGAGATCTGGAGTTCCTGTTGTACTTTTGGCTACAGGATAAAATCTGGTTTTTTATAGGTTTCTAAGGTGCAGTGGATGCAAATGATTTAAAACAGTTTGGTAGGATTATATTAGCCAGTGTAAGTGTTGCTGACACTCAAGCCAGGCTTTCCTTGGTGAAATCTCAGCTGTTGGTCAAGCAGAGTCCACACAAACTCTTGAAAATTGGTACCATAAAATTCATGCATGTTGCTCCCTTTTCCATGAGGGTGGGAGAGGGGGAAGATTTAGACCCTAGTCTTAATTCAGAAAAAAGATACTTCTCCAGCCCATTGAATAGAAATTGCAGTTTAGAACAGGAACGACTTTTAAGTGAACTCAAAGATATTTTTATATATATATTTTAAAATAATGTATGATTTTAACTTCTTTAGAGTGGAGTTGCTACTCTGAAGAGTTGTTGCATAGTATGTGCATCTATGTTTGGTGAGTCTCACACAATTACTTCTGTTAAAACTCGCTTTAACTTTTTTTTTCCCAGTTTAAATTATATAGAATATATTGTAATTGGAATTATAGTTGCTTTGCTTATAAAATAAAATTAATGCCAGCAAGGATATTGTTATACTTACTGTTATACAATAGTGGAAGATAGATAAAATGTAGCCACTCTTTTTCAAGCACTTTGAAAAGGCTTTTCTTGTTAGCCTGAGGGTTATTTGGTGTAACACCCTATTTACTGGGAAACTTCAATAATTTCCCAATATTTTCATTTCTGATAATAGCGTGAAACAATTATGGTTTTAGGAGTTCTATAGCCCTCACTGCTCTAGAGGTTTTCTAAATATTTTCATTATCTGATAGAAAATGGCTTTCTGCTCAGTATACCATACAAATCTGACCATGAAGTTACTTACTAGGGTAAGTGAAAGGTGTTGGTCTGTGCTTTTATTGCCCTATTTATGAAGTGATTGCTAAACCCAACAGTACCTTATAACCTCATGAATAAATCATGGAATCAGTCACTGTATTTATAAAAATGTCTGATACTTCTTTCCAGTTTCCAGCATTTGAACATCTTTGGGTGACTGAAATATATAGTTACTAAATGAGGAGCAAATAGAGTTATCTGATCTGGCTTTTGTGACTCAAAACGCTTGCAAGCAAGGGCTCCCCTGAATTAAGGACCTCTGAATGTCAAAGCTAATTCATCTGTGTTTACATACACTTTCATGCCTGTCTGTCCAGAAAGGAGTCTATGGTTTTTTTCAAATGCAGAGGCAGTCTTGTACCAAGAGGCAAAAATCTCACGTTTGAAGCTCTGTCATAGTGCTGTGCCTCCTACTTAACCGGTTCTCCCCTTCCTGCGCTGTGTTTTGGACCAGAGGACGCCAAGGTTATATTGGAAGAGCAGAGCAGGCAGTTCCTTAGGCAGAGTGCTGGAGCAAGAAAGAACCTGCACCCCAGGGCAATGACAGCACTGTTGCCTGCACACCACGTCGAGTCTGCTGCTGTCCCCCTGGCTCCATACTGCCCTGTGGCATCAGTGGATGACGACCATCAAGGACAGCAGTATGGCTGCTGCAGGGCAATACTGCATGAGTTTGTGTTCCTCTTGCCCTGTGAAACCTTTATCTTGGGTCTATCTGAGGCTTGAGAGAGAAGTGAGATCTTCCTGCTATAATGTAAAGGTAGAATCACAACTGTGGCATATGTGATGGGAAATCTAACGGTGCTGCCAGGTCCAGAAGGCTTTATCATGCTCCCTTTGACACTTCTATTGTCAGCCACTTCCCATTGCATGGCTGAGTACTGCAAGAAAATTACTACAGTGACAAATCTCATTAGATACCTTATAAACATAATGCTGCATTAACATCCCATAGACTCACATGCTTGCTCTAGGCCATGTTTTGTGCCTTTTATTTAAAATTCCATCATTTCTGTCGATGACCTAACCGATGTGCTCCAGACAGCTGTGGCAGTGGTTGACAATGTCTCAAATTAAACCAAACTGATGGTGCTTGCCTGGCTTCTTGTACTACCTCTTCCTAGAAGACAGCCCCTGAACACCCAGTGGTCCTGGGGGCCTCACTGAGCCTGGATTTGCTAATAAGCTCTTCAGTGGTTGGAAAGGTGCTGTAAGTGATGTCACTGCTACTCAACCTTAGCCACTAATCAAATAACCAGTGGATGTTGTATCACAGAGCTATGACCAAAGCTATTCCTCTTGTCCACAGGTCGCGTATGAGAGACAGTGGGAGCCACCAGTTATGTTGGCTCTTTGACACCAAAATACAGGAACACTGCTCCTCATTTAGCTCCCTCACACCACTAGACCAATGTTCTGCTAACTTTCTGTGCCTAGTGGTAAGACCACGGGTTTAAATGCTGGTGTCATTGTCTGAAAGCAAGTTGAAAAACAGGGACTATATCTACATGTTGCTTTTAGTGCAAAAGATTCTAGCTGGTTAAGTCTTTGTTATATCCATGTGTGGTACATACTTGGTTGTAAACAGTCCAGTACTGTTGATGATTTACTTTGAAGGAAGCATAAAGATTTCTATTCAAACTGGGTCAGTCTGAGACTCATTCGAAAAGGATATGGGAACATTTATTTCTTTGAATGTTTGAATGTTTGAAGATATCTAACCTAAGAAAATGTTGATTCAGTGCTTGAGAGGCACAGGCTTTTCCTTGGAGATCTTGTGAATAGTTTCTCTCTGCATCTGGCTTGCTATGTGTAATTCTTTATCTATCTCCGGAACTTGCTGTTTTGTGAAACACTTGCTCCTGCCAACCCCTTTTCAGTCATCTGTGGAGATAGGACAAGGGGCAATGGCTGTAAACTGGAGCACAGGAAGTTCCGCACCAACATGCGGAAGAACTTTTACACAGTGAGGGTGACAGAGCCCTGGGACAGGCTGCCCAGGGAGGTGGTGGAGTCTCCTTCTCTGGAGATATTCAAGACTCGTCTGGACGCCTATCTGTGCAATATGAGCTAGGGAGCTGCTTTGGCAGGGGGGTTGGACCCGATGATCTCTCGAGGTCCCTTCCAACCCCTACGATTCTGTGATTCTGTGATTCTGTGATTTTTTTGTACAGTGCAGGTTCTGGAAAGAAGGCTGCCAAGACACATCTTTCAATATATGAAAGGCTGGAGATAGATAGATAGATAGATAGATAGATAGATAGATAGACAGATAGACAGACAGACAGACATGGCTAAAATTAGATACACAGATAGGTAACCAAAACTTTGACTTTCACATCACAACATTTTTGTGCACTTCTGACACATTTTCAGTCCTTTTCAGATCTGACCTTCTGTCTTTGGGTACACTAAAGCAAAGTAAAACAGGTAGAAATACAGTGAAATGTCCACATTTGTCGTATTTTCCTCCCTCTATCCTCCATTATTAAATGTGTACATTCTAATATTAAATCTAATGACTGATTGTTTTGGGGAGCATTAGCAGCATTCATCCTCCACCTGCTGGTACCCTTTCAGTGACAATTTCTGTGATGCAATCATTTTTCAATAGTTCCTGATACATGAGAGCAGAATGGACTCAAAACGTCGACAGTTTAAAATGTATGAAAAGGGAGTTGTCTTCATATGAAACATTCACTTATCAAAACATCAGGAATGTACAAAAGGCATTTCTCAACTAACTATAGTAGTATCTATAGATAAAAAGATAATTTTTCATGTAAATGCGGAAAATTAAACTACCAGTAGTTTTGAGCTTATTCTTAGGTAACTGTAAATCCATTTTCATTTAGATAAATTCAATTACTTGTTAACATTCCATTAATATTTGGAGGGCAGAACCAGTATGAGGGGTAAATATATTTTTCTCAGGGTTCTTCATTATTGCAGTCTTTCGTCTCATATAAAATACCTATTGACAAAGGGAAAGGATGATTCAAACCCCAAGAATGGTTTATACTACATTTATCTTAAAAGATAGAACTGTTGGGTGACTATATGAAATTAATATCAATCTCTGTTATTAGATTCTTCCTATGCCAGTGTCCACATGATGTGGGCAACCTATTGCTTTTTGTCTGATTGCCACCTATATCAGCAGTATCAGTGGAAAGATATTAAAATGAATGAATTTAGGGACTAAACGATTCTGTCTCCAGTTCAGGTTTAAGTCATATTGGCAAGGTAATGTGGGTGAACTCCTAGAGGCAAATGGACTGCGTGTCTGTCATACGAGGAAAAAAAAGCCAGAATATCTGAGCTTTGGAGGAGCATTTAGGGCAGTGTTTGGACACTTAGGCAGAGGTTTGCAATCTTTTAGGGAGATATTATTTTTTTTCTCCCCATAAAATACAGATCTATGATCAGGTTATCCTACTTGCAGTGAGACAGATATATTCTTCTCTGTATGTGGGTGTAGAGCTTTTTTTTTTTTTTAGTATTAGGAATCCTTAAGACCTCTCAACCTTTCTGATGTTTCCAGACATCTGGAATCTTGGATGAAGTAGGATGAATCCTGACCAAGCAAAACTTATATTGGAAAAATCACCAAGACCAGGGAAACCTAGACATACAGTAGCCCTATTAAAGTTGTTGGGTTGAGTTTCTTTCAGATACTCTGGTAAGAAAAAATACTATCTGTGATATTATATTCGTGGATAACTTACATCGTTTCAAACCTCCATTATTTCAAAAAGCATGTACCTCTGTATCAACCTAACATGTTTTAAAGTCCTCTGTATTAGTCATAATTGGAAAAAAGAATTTTGGCTCTGAGCTTAACTTTCTTTTACATATTTATGTTCAACAGAAAGCCAAAAATGTAGCTATTTTCCTAATATATCTTACTTCACCCCGCTGTCAAAATTTGTAATTCACATTCATTTTAAATAGCAAAAATTAAAGAAATATGCATTTGTGTGAGCGAAAGAACATTAAAACTTCCATTACCCATGATTTCCAGCTAGGAGAGATGATAATCTACGAAACAAAGTTACGATGATGTGGGACTTCATTTCACATATCGAGAACGTTCAATGAATAGTTTAGTAGAGAAGTACTTTTACATCTCTTTAGTTATGTCCTCTTGCAATGAATTTTGATTAATGCTTCTGCAATGACTATGAGAATCAAGTTAGAAAAAACATTTCTAAGGAAAAGCCTGTAAGGTATGTTTAGCTATGTTAATGCAATGGCACTGGAATAAATGAGACGAATCAGACTGAAAAACTTAAGTTGGCATGAAATAGTACTTAGAGTGTGCAGTGGTCAAACATTTGCTTCGATGTAACATATTTGGCCCATATTTATTTCACCATCTCTGTGATTAACTTGCTTGTCATACACAAGTGTTGTCTGGCTTAAAGCAATGACCATCTCTCTACTGCTGGACCAGGCGTGGTGACTGCTCAGGTTGGTGTCAAAGGTGGAGCTGGTGAGTACTGCCACCCCTCAGCACTACAGTGTTCATGCACATGACTGAAGCCACTTATCGTTGCAGCAGCTGCCTCCCTTTGCTGCATCACTGTTGGCAGTGTTTTATGCCTTTTACTCTAGCAAGTCAACAAAGACTGGCTTTGGAGAATGGACAAAACCTGACTCTACACAGAAGATGTAAAGAAGAATTAGGTGCTTCCATCAGTGGCCTCTAACTGGCTCCATTTACGTGCCAAATAGTAAGCAAGTATCATGCCGTGGGCAACATTTTGCTGTTGGCTTTGGTTTTAGCTTTTTAATATATTTACTGGCATGAAGCGCGCCAGAAGACCTTACAGGCTGCCAGACTAGGAATTACTGATCTAATGGTTATAGCAGAGATTTCAGAAACAGGACATCTGGTGCTTCTCCCTACTATTTTCACTGACTTTCTGTATGACCTTAAGTGGATAATTTCCCTCCTCTCTGTCTTAATTAACTCACCATCTTTATTATAAAGATATTAATTCCTACCCATCTTGGCCTGAATGCCAATAATTATTATGCTGTGTTTTCATATGAACACATATTTGATAAGTAAGGGATATTTCATAAATAAAATTAGTTGAATGCCTTCCTTTTGTTTTGTACCATACCAGTTAGATGCTCTCTTCAAATATGAACACAGTTGATTGTGTCCTATATCTTACACAGTTCTTCTAACTAAATCAAAACCAGTTGTTTCAATGATGATTAGAACTCCTTCATTTATCTCTGACCGTTTTTAAGATTGGAAAAGCTGTTAGTCCCTCTCCTATACAATCATACAACTTCTATCTGCCATTTGGTATCACAAGTAGCCGTTTTCTTTATGTCCAGAATGCACCTAGATGCTTTTGGTACACGAAAGAAAATTTTATCCTTTTCCTCCATTTTCTCTGCTTCATTTTCACTGAATGAATGGGTGGGATATGCCCTGTTCTCACGGAATGGGATGTTATAATGCCTGAACTTTATCCCTTGTATTTCCAAGTGATTGGATCATTTCTTCCCTTCTAGTAAAATTGGACAGTATACTCAGGTTTTCGTAATATCATGCTACAGACTGGCAAATAAACCACAGGATGCTTTTTTTGTTTTTTCCTATTTCAAAGTGACAAGATCATCAGAAACTCAGTAAAGAGACTTTGCAAGAGGGTTAAGAACATTTTTCAGACTGTTTCTTCAGGAAGATGAAAGTAACACCCATTTTTTTCATTTGGCTGTGGGTGGCCAATTATGAAGACCTGTCTTTGGATGAAAGAAATGGGGAGCGTGAGGCACCTGCCTACTTGAATCCACTTCACACAGAAATATTTTACACTATGTGGATCCTCGGCCCAAGCTAGCTGTTTGTTAGCTGTGCAAGTATCCAAGTGTCAGCTGGTGAGCAGAGTGGGGTGCTGATGATCCTGAGTGCAGACACTTACCACCTGCCTAAATGCCAACAAAATTATTTAGCTTGAGTCCAAGACACAGGTTCAAACTTCAGAAGGGTTCTCAGACTTTACAGGAATTGGACACTGTAGCAGAAAATAGCTGGAAGAGGACACTGACTTGGCATGCATCTCAATATACAGGGCAGGAGCTCTTTAAGATGCTGCAATTAGTGTAATTTGAAACAGGAATCTGAAGCCAAATCCTTCACATCTAATGTGGGAACATCCTTCTCGAAAAGGAGGTAGAGTTTCCTCCATATTTCCTGTTAAGGCTATTTAATGCTCTATTAAATAAGTAAATGTGAATTAGGAGAAAGGTTAAGCAGGGGAAGGAAGCAAGAACATTCTCCTGGGACACAGGAAACTTACATTCATGTACCTGTTCCAAACAATGCTTAATTATTTATATGAAATGCAGGTCACTTGGTAGAGAGTCTAAGTTTCACCTAATAACTGTCAGATAAACATAACAAAAGTGGGAAGACTGAGCAGGAGACAAATACATTGCTGTTGTCATTTCAGCCCCTGCATCTGCTTGTTAGGCAGGTAATTTCCTTTTGATAAAATAAATGGCGAAAAATACATCTCTTCATATTACCCATTTAAGCTGGAAATGATTTCTCCCCACCCCCTTTTTGAAATAAAGTAGAATGCCATCCCAGTAGTGCATGGAGGGGCAGCAGGAGCTGTGGTCTGGTAAACTAATTTCATTCCTCTAATTTAGATTTAGTTGCAACCCCTTATTGTGGAACTGGCACTCCCAGTGAGTAATCAGGGAAAGATGGTTTACCTTTGAGTTTATACCAGTATGGCTTAGGCTGAGTAAATGCTAGGTGTGCAGAGTATCATCTAATTGTCTAGTTTTCCCTACAGGGGTTTATCCCTGTTAGGCAAACGCTGTGCCAGCCCAGCAATGGCTTGAACCTAACCTGGGTAATAAGTGCACATGAAATTTAGTAGCTCAGCAGAACCCAAAGCTTTTGACAATCAAATGGTTAACCCTTTCACAGATCTGTTTCTTGGGAATTGAATAAATGAGGCTATTGTAATGTAAAGAACATTTGTTGGCTGAAGGCCACCATGAGGGAGATTAGTGGGGGGTATTAAAGATGAAATTATAAAGTCTCACTGAAAGAGATTCAGTTGAATTCAATGATAAATGACAGTGAAAGGAAGAGAGGGATATTTCTGAGATGAGCTGTATTTCCCTAAAGAAAAATACTTGTGAGATCAGATTTTTAAAGAAGGAGTATTCTTTTTTTATTATTGAAAAGGTTAGATTATATCATTTTTGAGAGCTCTGTTCTACTGAATGTAATAAAAATTGACATGAAGTGTTTTAAGTTTGTTGATAATTCCATACTATTCTGACCCACTTTATCTGAATATCTTAAAATTCAATTTCACTTGTAGAAGGTATTCTCATATTATCCTGCTATATAGGCTACAAAAGGCTGGTAAATCCATAGATGTTCACGACCACTCATGCAGAAATGAAATATTTAACTACAAGAGTATCTTGTGTTTCAGAAGTTATTTGCTGACACTTCATTCTCTGATCCTTGTAGTCCACACAAAATGATTTGCACGTAGGAAATACAAGGAAATGCTTTACAAATTGACTTTTTGAATATTTTGTTACTACTGCTAATAGATTTTATTAAGTGCTTTCTGCTCAGAAATGATTCAAATGTTACTATGTTTTTTTATCATTTAAAAGCACATTGCATGTATTAATCCTCTTAAAGGATTCCTTGGTTTTCCTCAATAAAAACAATAAGAGGATAGGGGTGTACATTCTCATAACAAGACATATGAAAGCTGGTGTGTATTAATTATGGTTATTGATTTAACTTTTGTTAAAAGAAATTAATTATAATGTTTTTATTATAGGAAAAAAATCCTTCCATATTTTTCCTACGTCTAAACATGTAGAAGTCACTGATTTTTTGCTTAGTTTGAGTAGTTATTAATACAGAAATCTAACTAATCTTCCTCCTTTAACATTTAGAACAAATTACAGTGCACATTTCATCGAGTAAAAATGCAGCCTCATGTCATTCTAAATCACATTAAGAATCAGTTGAAGTTGGGGAGGTGGATGTCGAACTGTCAGGTTTTAGAAAGACTGGAAAAACTTGAGATCAGATTTTCAGCCTACAAATTCAGATGGAAGAATTTAATCAGCCACTTTCCGTGTGCTTCACTGACTATCAGAAGTTCTGTCTGTCACATACAGATGTGGATGTGAATGTCTGATGTGTGTTTCCCAGCTCTACCTAATTGGATAACTACAGAACTGGTATTAGAATAGACAGTTAGTAGTCAGACCTGTAAACTGGACAACAGACAAATTTGGAATGGGGAGCTATAGATTTCCAGTGTAACGTCTTTGTCAATAAACTGGTGAAATATATGAGCATTGAATCAGCCTATTCATATTGGATTTTAGGACACAGTTTCTACTATAGAAAGGGTTTTTTTTGTTCATTTGAAAGCACAACTCTTCAATTTCCCCATGCACTAAATACCCTTATTTTAATTTTATTTTATTATGTGCACTCCAGAGTGGAAGGAGAATTGAACGACCCATAGCAAGTACCGATGAACCACCTCACCCCAACGATTTTCATTCTTAGTCACATGTCCTGGTAACACTTAGGGAATCCCAAAGTGTTACTAACCACTGTCCATGGATGGAAATGAGAACATCGCAAATTTTACCACCATAGAACACTTTCTGAGCCTGCCTCTTGTGCTATGCAGGGGCTATTACCCCATCCAACTTGGCAAACAGACTTTCCTTTATTATGTGTGCGATAGCATTAGCATCACAGACAGTGTTCATTTTCTTGCTGTTCCCCACTACAGGACGTGTAGAAAAAAGATTCATGATCGGAGCAGACACTGTTCAGCGGGATTTGAGCGTTGACAGGGCAGGTTGAATAGTAACATACGTTTCAAACATTATATTGTAAAATTCCTCTAACACATCTGGTCAGTGCTGTTGCTGGAAGTCATAGCCCGACTCCACTGGGCACACCGTTTTGCCTCAGTTCAGTTACTTGCATTTAAATACAGCCTAGGCAGAATGGAAAGGCAATGAGATTTTTTGAATAATTTGCTGGAGGGCTTAAAATATCTTAGCAGAACAAGACGACTATCTAAAAAAAAAAAAAAATTCTCCTGGGTGGCACATTCATGGCTTCATGACTAATTTGAGATGGCATAATTTTAGAGATACTAAGAAATCCTATGACGAAGACAGAGCTGCCGCATCCTAAGATTTCAACCTACTGTCGTAATGTGAGGGTATAAGGACTCTAGAAAGGGCACGATACTTGTCAATTAAATTTAAAGTGCCAGGATGGTTGTCCATGTTGCTGAGTTCCTGAAATGGCAACATGTCTTGTTCCAGATGTTACCGAAATCCAAACTTTCATCGACTCAGTTTTGGACAGGGGAGGTACACTTTAAAACAAATTGTTAAGTAAAGTAAAGCAGAAGATTAATTTGTTTCTGGTTCCTATTTGTTTTTTGGGTAGAATTTAAAGTTTTAGGTTATGCAACCTTAAACAGTCTGAAAACAAATTATTTGTGAAGATTTTATCTCTCTGCAGAAGGCAGTGCCAAAACTACAATTGGAAGGATGCTTTAAGTAAAGCTTATTGATATGAATAGGGGATCTGGTACTTTCTGTTCTCCAGAGTAGTTCTTCAAACTGGCTTGTTGCCTTGGTCTGAAATAGCCCAGTTTACAGGAAACACAGGAAGAACAGATCTTATTTAGGTTCTGAGGAAGGCAAATTACGATTGTAGAACAGCACTTTAAGGTATGATAGAAAACTGGTAGGGTTTATTTTGTTGCTGTTTTCTTTTTAAAGTGTACTATCAATAACTGACTTCCTTATACCTGTTTTTGAGGAAATGCTTAAGGAATTTTTCAGCTGAGATCAAAACAGAAAAGATAAAGAGATGTCTAAGCAATGTGAGGACCCAAATTCTTACACTTAAAGTGAATTTATTAAGGGGGAGGGAGAAAAAGTGTTGTAGGCCCTCTTGCCACATTTAGTGCTTTTAGGTATGACATGTACAGTGGCATTGCTGCTTTGCGGTGATGTCTCCTCCATCCACACGCTCCCCCTTTTGCCAAGCACACTCTGCCTGCATCTTGAACACATTCATACTTTACTAGTTGTAAAACTACATAAATAAAGAATGTCGCTTTTTAGGAATTTCCTGGAAATCCAGTGTTACTGATACTTAACTCTAATATCACTTGAGACTAGGGTGCGCCTTACTAAACTACTGATAATACAGAGCTAGTCTGAAATCTTGACACCAAGGCCTTCAAGATGCAGCTATGCTAATAATACAGAAGAATAACAGTAATAATGATTTTAAAATCATATTCAGCTGTATTAAATTGCTGCTTCTCTGGCAAACAGATCCTGGGTTTCTGTTGGATTATTGCTGTTATTACAGGGACAAACGTATTGAACATATTCTTTTACTGTCTTACCAACCACCAGGACACAGCAATGCCAGATGGTTGAGGTTTATAGCCAGCATTTTATGTACATTAAAAAAATATTTAATGACACTCTAATCATGCTCAAGAGTAGCCTGGATTTAGAAATAAAGTCTCAGCCACGAATCACCTGCAAGCAATGAACAACCCCTGAGAAACTGTGCCAGAAAAAACAAGAGATTGTGTATACCTTCCTGGAATTATGAACAGATTTCTGACCTGATGGAAATTCAAGTAGTGTCTAAAGTTGTGGAAAGGAAAGGTGTAGAAGGGACATATATATAATAACCCAGAAACACGGCTATATTATTAGGTCAGAAATGTTTAAGTTTAGCATGACAAGAAGTGTGAAGAAATTGAGTTGAAGTGTAGCTAGATATGGAGATAGGGTCTCATTGAAATTTTTCACCTCATGCCTGGAAAAGGTCTTTAGAAAGTTTAAATAAGAAGAAAATGACACAAATATTATAGTACTTGAGTCATGCCAGGCTTGAAGATGACATTTTCATGTCTTCTGAAAGTGTTAGAAATCTTGAAATTCTAAGTAAAGAACTGAGCACAGAAAAATATACAGTTAAGTAAGGATAAGTATATGGGACGTAAAGAATTAGGCAAAGTCAATTATTTTTTAAAAGTTGTTCATGTACAACCTGTTTACACTTCAATAGGGAGAGCTCATCAATCATCAAAATAGCTTCACGCTTCTCAAAATAAGAGCCTGCTTTCATTACTTGTAATTTTGCCAAACCTGAAACATCTGTTCTAAAATTTCCCATACAGACCAAATTTTTGGAAAATTTCAATCCCAACAGATAAATTTCTTCCAAGAACAAGATTAGACTGAAAAATGTGATGACTTATCCAGAGCCACAATGGAAAATTGAAAGAGATGAACTAAGCCTGCACCTTAGAAGCTGTAGCATACTCCCTCAGTCGCAAGGAAGCTTTTCTTTACAAATCAACATGATCTGTAGCATTCATAGCTCAACGTGATTTACTGAAATTCTGTGCCTCTGGAGAGAGGCACTTGCCAAAGTTGTTGTTTTATATTAACCCTTTCATGTTTTAAACAGGATAGTCACATAAGATTGCAAGAGCAGACTTAAGTAGCTATGATATCTCTTGGCTGCAATAGGTTACTAGTCTTCAGGATATGATAATGTGGAAGCTAGAAAGGAGGGAACTGATATTGAAGATTTTTAAGTCATGTATATCTCATTATTAATTACCATAAATAATCCAAACTAAGTTTTAATTGTACAAGGTTAGAAAAAGAGAGAAACTGTGTCAGAAGTTGATAGAGCTGCAGAATTACTATCAGGGAAAGTTATATTTTTCACAACAGAAAGTTAGCTACACCAAGAGATTTCAGTTCAGTTGTGAAAAGAGCCATCTAGAGTTCACTGTTAATAGAATTGGAGAGGAGCCTTATGTAAAAAAATGAATTTAGCCCCCTCTATTAGGAGGAAACCTGGATCTTGAGCCTAGTGCACACTTTGGGCCAATTTCCATAAAATTCAGAGGGGTTTAGTTCAACATACACTGCTTAAGATGCATGCAATTGAAATAGCCTTCTGTAGAGAATCCTTTCAGTGCATTCATCCTTCCACAAAGACCTGCTCCATGAAAGCTCTTTCTTTTAAGCCTGCTAGCTCCCGCACATGAATAACTTTCACCATAGGAACTCACCGAGGCAGCAAACCCTGAACTTGGTGTCTTTTCAGAAATAACAGGCCCTTGGAACAACATCCTCTCAGGACCCTTCTGCTTCAAGTACACCTGGAGCTTGTTAGGTCTGGGAGAGGCCTTAAAGCTACAGTTCACATTTCACTTCGGTCTGGTAAGAAATCAAGTAAGAGGAGGGATTTTAAGAAGTCAGGTAATGCTTATTCCATATTTCTGGCAAGCAAAATATTCTATAGAAGGTGCCTGCTTCCTTTGGCAAGAGAAACCCCATTTCCAGCCTAGGAAGCTTCATATCATATGAATATTTCATTTCCCTTCAGTTTAACTGGAGAAATGTACAGTAGGACATTTTAAAGGCTTTTCTGTTTCCAGCTGTGTGATCTATACATTCATGTAAAGATCTATGACATCTGCTAAGACTGCCTGCTTTCAGAAATGACATAGGTGTAGCTATGGTCACAGGCTTGTTGCAGCTCTGAGATGGCTGGTTATGGGACCACAGTATCAAGCTTTTAAGTGATAATGATACTTGATGATATACATTAATTAAAACCACCTAATTAATGACAGCTGCATCTCGCTATTTCCCTTTTGGCTGTGAGTCTATTCTCAACACAAGGGTGCTTTGGAGAAAAATAAATAATAAAATATTATAATAAAGTAAAATTTAAATTATAAAATAAATAATAAAACTATTTAGTAACCTCTGCTTGGGAAACGCATGTACATTCTCTGCTGAAGTTTGTATCCTTCAGTGTGCATCAATTCACAAAGGGTGGCTTTGCTTGGATGTGAGTTTCCCCTTCTCTGAGAAACTGAATATAACCAGAAAATTCTTTGGAGAAATGAAAAGCAAGTAAAGAACATCTAGGGCTTCGGCTTTCTTCTAAAACTACGATAAGGTTTTCGGATGGTCTAAAGTCCTGATGGTCAAAAAGGACAAGAAATAGCAGAAATAAGCACATCTGAGTATCTGGCATTGAAAAGACAGACATCAAATGCTGCTCACACCGATGACATCCCTGTCATATTTGATCATGCTCTAAGTAAAATCACAAGGAGCTGATAACCCTGAAATATACCTTTGCTTTGGCTTTTGCATGGATCTGAAGCAGTTAGAATCAATCTAATTGGAATCTAGCAGAAAGAGTAAAACACTGATTTTTAATATCAAAGAGCAAAGACTTAAATGTAATCAAAATGCATTTCAGAATGAAAGTGCCAAATCGATGTGGTTGGCTTTATTAGCTACTGGAGGCTTTAGACAACAGATCAACTCCTTCCTGGAAGATGTAGGTGAACAGACCAGCATTTATTTCTTCCATATCTTGCTTTGCAACTGGCAAGGAATGTAGGTACCTGTTAAAAGATTAGTGGGGTTTTTTTTATTTTGCTGGTGGTCTAAAGGCTCCAAGTAAGATCCAGATGATGTTCTCTGAAGTAGAAAATAGTGGATGATTGAGGAGCCAAGGACATACAGATATACATGAAATTTAAGTAGATAGCCTTTCATTTGGCATTCCCCAATATGCGAATCCTATCTGAAACACTAGCTATTCAACTTTAATGTTCTTGAACACATTTTAAATAGGCACAATATAAATGATACTCCCTTAAATTGGCACTTCTCCTGGGACTTGCATGCCTTAGAGCATTTTTAATAACTTACAGACATTATATGAATGTAATGGAAAACTGCCTATTGTTCTTCTACTGGCCAAGGAGCATTTACCTTAATGAGAGTCACAATGTTTTCTGACTCTCCAAAAAGCAGCTCTAGCAGACAGAGAGCAGAAAGAAAGACTGGACTGACCACGGCATTGTTTTAATCCTAGGTATTCCATCAGACTGGGCAAAAACATCAAAATATACACAGAAGTGTAGACCAAAAGAAAATATCAACCTAGTTCAAAGTGAGACACTCACTGGTGTTCACATTATCCATAACTCTTTCAAGGTTGACGAGGGATCACTCTGTAGGATTTCAGCACAGTCAGGACAAAACACAGACTCAATTTGGGAACATCAGTGAGAGTGAGGATACAGGTCTTGAAGAAGGCAATGGTAAAGTTGGGAGAAGCATCAGACTTGTATTTAATTTTTTTCTGTTCTCTTCTGTTTATCTGGTATTTTGATAAGTAGCTGAGCACTGCTATAATGAAAGTAACCTGGAAGTTGTGCTATACTGACTCTTCAGTTCACATCTGTAGAGTGTCTCTTTCATTCTACAATTTAGAAAGGATTTCTTTTTTAGTTAATTTTTTTTTTAGGATTATTTTAGTGGTTACTATATTTTATTTCAGTTGAATTGGATGTGTCATTAATGGTGGGTAAGAGTCTGAGGGTTTTCTGTTTGGCTGTATAGTGCCTCACCTAATATTATTAGGTAAATTAAATGAAGGTAAAAATAATAAAAATAGATAATTTCATAAATTTTTTGCCTCTGATTTATTGGGTAGATAATTTTTAGACTTCCTGTAGTCTTAAAATTTCATTGTTATAACCTAACTGGAATGCAGTATAATATTTAAAAGTAGTACTGGAAAAGAAAAGTTGCATAGAGAATGCTAGGTGAATAGCATAAGAGAAATAAGAACAAAAATATTTTAGAGGCCTGCAAATTGAAATTAATTTCACTATGACTTTGTGAAAAGTGTGTATTTTTTGGGGGATTCCATATTTTATGATCGAGATGAAAAGTCAGAGCCTACATATTTGAGAATTATATTTATCAATTGTACACATTTGCACTTATAACTTTGAAGTGGACTTCTTTTGGAAGTGTTCAACTACAGCAATTCCTGGAAAGAACTTCTGAAAGAACTTTATGTTCAACTATACCAATAAGTTTACACTTTCGACGTAATATGTTTCTTTCTTCTTGTATGAGGTTTGCTGGAGTCCTTCTCCCCCGCTCCTTCAGATTAGTTTATCTCTGTTTTTTAAAGAGACTTTAGCAGAAGAGAGGAAAGCAGTTTAGATCCAGTCTCTGTGAAAGCAGTTTCATTCAGTAAGAAGTTATCTTCTTTTAGCTTGCATTTTTGTACTTATGCCAGGAAGGAAAAGGATGTAGTGTTAGGCTTTGAAGATTATTGCTTTCATTTTGTCTGCTTCATGCGATGTTTTGTAGCTATCTTGAAAAATCATATACCAAATAAAATTGTTTTAGCACTTATTCTGGGTGTTGGTTTTATATCTAAGACTGTCTAGCAGACACTCTTTCGGTACCAATGGATTTTTCACCAGTCTTATGCTTTAATGCTCCCAGAAGATGCTCTCCAGGTTAGTTTCCAAGCCCTGCTTCTGCAGTTAGATCCACTTGAGTAAAATCATGTGAAGGCCCATTTACTTCAAAGAACTTTCAGATGCCTCATGTTTACATGTCAAATTTTACATGTTCAAAGCCATGTCTCTACTGCTGTTGTGACAACCACTGTCCTGGTGGTGCCAAACAGGCCAACGTGAAGATTTGACAAATTCATCTTTTTGTCTCTTTCATCTAATCATGTAGATATCCTCAAATCATACTTATTATACAAGTCCCTGCATGAAAGAGACCTACGAAGTGTTCCTTTTCGCTCCCTGTTGCTCTAACCACTGCACCATGGGGAATGCTTGCCAAAGTCCTGAGAGAGTGAGTCAGTCAGAGGTGGGATATGAGTATGGGTCTCTGGCAGTCCCAGGTGACTGCTCCAGTTGGGTCTACTGGGTGTAATACCTAATACTACCTAACTTACTACTCTTGGCTCTATGCTGGGATTCAGAAGAGAGTTCACATCTGAGAACCCCAACAGGAGAAAGAGTCAGTCAGTGCCCATCCATCAGACGGGTGGCTTGCTGCCTGGGAGTGCTGATAAGTATCCTTATTCACATCTCCTACTCTGTGCAATTTCCCTGCCTTTGGAGGATGTTATTCTCACAAGCCTATTTCTTCAGGAGCTTCAAGGCAGCAGGAGCCTGTGAGCCTGTCGCGGGGTTACAGATTCCACCAAGCAGCAGGGTAATTAGGTTCAACATTGCAACAATTTACTCTGAAGTCCATTACATGGACATAGCCTTGTTAGTTTATCTCTGAAGACTGGAGAATGAAATACAGGGATAATTATCAAGAACGGTAGAAAAGACAGCCCCAACAAATAATGTCAGGAAAATTAGGAGGTCTCAAAATAAAGGAATTGACCTTGTAGTGTATAAATAATGACAAACAGTGGGACAAAGGTGGTGCTTTTATTTTGAGAAATGAGACAAAGGACCTGACAATACCCACAGATAAATAGCAGCATAACATCCACAGCAACCCCAACTGTCAGAGGTCATTCTGGAGTCACATTTTACAAGTCACAGGCTTCAAGACTTCTCTGGTAATATTTCAGCAAATAAAACAAAACTGAACTTCCAAGATTTCTCACTAACCGTAGCAGCTATTCATCATTCTAAATCTCTACCGGCATTTTCAGAGCTTTTCTGTCACAGACACTGGAGTGGCAGGAAATTCCTGTACGGAGCTTGTCTTTTCACCCAGCAGTTCCAATTACTTCGGTCCTTGACTGCCGCTTTGACAGCATCACTTTTGAGCCATCCAGCAGTGTGATAAAAATTAGGAAACAACAAAAACAATGCGTGGCTTTTGAATAGGCTATTTCTTTAAAAGGTTTTGAATATGTGTCAATTAATTACCATGCTCCGTGGTCATAAACCAGAGTGGATTTCACCATTTGTATTTCTTTCATCTGCAGTCAAGCGTTTCTTCTCTGAGACCTGTCACAATAACTGATAGTTTCCCCGTGTCTTCATTGTGAGGCAGAGTTGGGTTTTTTAACTATTATTGGGATTATCCTATACTTTATAACAAGTAGAAATGGATTTGTAAAAATTATAATAAAGTATGATCGGAAATTCCTTGAGGTTTTAATTGACAACACTTGCGTTTTAAACACGAACAACTTGAGGTGCATGCATAGAACTTCTTTTAATGTATTAAAAATCTAAAGCAGAAAATAATATCATTTTAATCAGGAAATACTGTTGCCATTTCGCCACACACTTGCCATTAATCAATACTTTTTGTTCTCAGTGTAGTCATAGCCTTGCTATTTGAAACAATTCCTTGGGAACAGTTTTCATAATAATAAAATTTATTAATGTATTTGTGTCCACTGGGCTTGTAAAGACCAATTTTTAGGAGAGTCTGAATAAAACCATGACAGTCCTGCTGAATTCTGTGAAGCCTTAAGACTGAGTTTCCCTTTGTTAAAACTCAAAACGTGTCAGAAATCTACTGACTCAGAATAAAATTGCAGGTTACAATTTCACCCTTGGGCTTAATCAAACATGTGGTGTAATATCAAATTTATTGTGTACTTTTGCTTTGAGCTTTGCTGACATTTCAATGCCATCAGCTGTAGGAATGTCTAAAAATGTGATTGTCTTTTTCTGCATTTGGACATAGTGCCATAGTTCATCTTGGCTCTAACAAGTTTCATGATATTGTCCATTTTTTAAGCTGATAGAGGCCATTTTAAAGATCATATTTGTGTATATAAAGAATCTCATATCACTAAGGTTATTATCATGAAAAACTACTGTACTACTTTTCACATGCTACCATACTGTTGATTTTAAAATCCACAGTTCTTGATTACCACATTTATGAATGCAAAGTTTATGTGATGGAATATGATAAATATATAAATACTTTAATAGCTATTTTTTCCCTTTCAGATATTCATAATTGTCATACTTCAGACCCCAAAGCATATTTTTTTAATCTTAATCAAAGAAAGAAATAAACCTGTAAGAAATGTAAGCATTCAGTATCATAATGCATATAGAGTTTCTTTTTCAAGCAGATAAAAAGCTTTCAAGTGGTTAGGATGTGCAGTATATCCATGCATGTGTATAATAAATACATATAAAAGGCATGAAATAAAGCAGAAGTTTGAAATTGTAGTTGCTATCTGTATTACTTATGTTGTGAAAATACTGTTCATCTATGTTTGTAATAACTGTTGAGTTTTCTGCTATTCATGTCTTATTTTCATAGAATCATAGAATGGTTTGGGTTGGAAGGGACCTTAAAGACCATCTAGTTCCAACCCCCTGCCATGGACAGGGACACCCACCACTAGACCAGGTTGCCCAACGCCCCATCCAACCTGGCCTTGAGCACTGCTAAGGAGGGAGCAGTCACAACTTCTCTGGGCAACCTCTTCCAGTGCCTCACCACCCTCACAGGGAAGAATTTCTTCCTAATATGTCATCTAAATCTATCCCAGTTTAAAGCCATTAGCCCTTGTCTTATGGCTACATGCCCTTGTAAACAGTCCAGTTCCCCCCCCTTTTTTTTTTCATAATTTTTTCAGTCATCCAAATTTTGTGAAAAAATCTTAATAGTGCTTAAAAAATAACATCTTTCTTGTATTTGGCATAAAAATAGAAGAACAATCCTTACTCAACAATGACCTTTCTTCAAGGATCTCAAAGCAGCTCATATACACTGGAAATTAATGTTTGCCCACATTGGTGAAGTTGGTATTATTACTGTATTTTAAAAGCATAAAAGGTGAAGCATGGGAGGACTATGTGGTTAGATCCACAGATATAGGTGTCTCACTGCATCTCTATATTGAAAGCCCTCTCAGCTCACATGCTTACAAGATGGAGATTGTGGCAAGAGCAGGTGTCCTATGTACGGCAAACCCTGATTGTCCCAGCTGCCACTGGGACATGGGGATGGCAACTCCTTACATGGGTGGTGTCTGATGAGACCCCGTGTCATAAACACATTCCTTCATTCTGCCATCTAATCAAGATGGTGCTTATACTCTTTTTAATAGCAGTTTCCACCAGCTTAGTTACCACGGCATTGGTTTTCAGGTGTGTTCAGACATGCTTGTCTCAATGACACTAACCTAGTGGATGCCCATGTGCTGCAGTATCACAGCTGGAAAGATGCCTCCAAGCACAGCGTTAATACAGAACTACAGCAAAATCTGTTTAAGATTGCACAGAAGCTTGTGTCATCACTGAGAAAATGCAGCTCTACCAAAAGCTGGTGCTAAAACCTCAAAGCTCTGTTTTCTTCATGTTTTGTTGTTGATGCCCTTTAGAAAATCAGATTCTTTATTTTCTTTCTGTAACTATGAAGTCCATATGAAATGCTACTTATTCAGTGCCGTGTGAATATCAGTGATTACCTTTTAACATAAGTGCAACTCAAAAGATTCTTACACTCTGATTAGTGCTTGTTATTATTGTTTGTTTCTAGGCTCCTGTTTTTCTGTAGACCCTCATCTGCTGCCTACCGAGAATGCTAGATAGCATATGAAACAGAAATGAGCTTTAAGTGACATTCACACCTCCTAATCTGAGCTATTTGCAATTATTTTATAATCTTACAGGAGAAGCATTAACAGCTGATTGAGACTACAAATGCTGCAGGTAACAGCCACAAGGATAAATCTTGGAGAGCCTAGAGTTGCAGGCCTGGCTTGAATCCTTCAAATTGCAAGCCAAATGTTAAACACGCTCCGTGACTGACTAAAGTCTGAACTGTTCTTTGGCAATGTCCCTAAAAACAGAGTGATTTTGTAGCGGCAAGTATTGAAAGGCATCACGTTATCCAAAACTCTGTGTTCAAATTTTGTCTTAACTATCAAGAGAATAAAATTCACCACCCTGTCAAGTACTGACCATCCACATCACTCCTTACTTTTATTTAACTATTCTGTATAAAAATAATTTGGCATCTCCATTCCATTTAATGTAATATTCACCACTGTTATGGCAATTTTCTCTTACTATGTAGTGTTGCTGCCCTATTCATTTTAATGTTTTCGGCTTTTCAACATAGTCTAACCTGTGGAGGTCAGTCATAATCCCATCTGTGGGAGTCAGAAGCCACTTGCAGACTGTTGTAGGTTGGAGGATCATCTTGACATCCAAACTGCAGGTTAGCTGCCATCAAGGCACTCATGGAAGGTCCGATACAATGACTGCATCCCTAACATCCTAAGATTCTTTCTTTTAAATAGCCACCTCTTCTGCACCATACATGACCTCAGCAAGCAGCTCTGTACAGGGGAGGTCTGTCTGTCACTGATCTTCACCACCACTGTGACCTGACTGCCTGAGTATACTGTAACAAGACATTACAAATCAAAGAAAGGTGTCAAAAAGAAGTGAAGCTCTGGGAAAGAGGTGAATGCATTGTCATCTGAGGCAATATCCCAGTGCTTGATGTGGAAGCAACGATTTATTCTGCCTGGGCCAGAGAACTTCAAACTGGTGCTGACAATGGTCCTCAACTCAGCAATATGTGTGGGACGTTGACCAGCTGCCACTTGCTGGAGCTGATATGCAGGTCAGTCGTACTTGGTCATACTGGTTTTTGTATAGTGACATTGACTAGCTTTGGGATGATCAATTTCTTTACTATGACCATGCCTTTTTCTAGGTACAAGAGTTTATTTCATTTCCTCTAGTTTAAAATAAAAGGTGTTCAAGTAAATGTTATTGCAAGCAGATCTATATCAGGTTTAAAGTCTTTAATCTTGGTTTGCAATCAACACAGGAAGCTTAGAGTAACAGAGTGGCTATAATATACTTCATTTCAAACTCACTGCCAGAAAAACAAAGCCAAAAATCCCATTAATTTTGAAAAAAGGGAACTACACCAGAATGAAGAAACTTCTTAAAGAATAAATGGACAGCCAAAAAGGGAAAATATTAATTAAGAAAAAAACTTGCAAAGGATACACAGATATCTTTTTTTCCAAACACATGAAGAACAAGATGCTTACAAGAAAGAACAAGAAGAACAAGATACTTACATGATATATTATATAATCAGGGTATGCAAAAAAGATTTAGAGAAGACAAAGGCAAAGCTACAGCATTTTTTTCTGTATCTGTGTTAACTGTGGAGAAACTTGGATCCTGTGTCGGAAACCCTTGAAAAACAGGTTCTGACATCAAAGCATCTGTTCCATCAAAAGAATTAATGGGAAAAAGTTACAAAATTAAAAGATAACTTAGCATGTATGAAATCAATATCTTTAGAGTAATTTAAGTAGGAACATGCCATGTTATTTACTACAGCAGATAACCTTTTGCTATAAACTACTTTAATACCTAAGGAATGGGAGGTGTGTATGTGATACTGGTTAAAAAACAATAAATTCCATGGAAGAGCAAGGAAACTACTTGTTCCTTTTTGAACTGAGCAGAAATAGAAGAACAGAATTAGTAGACGTGAATAAATGTCATATATTGTGTGAGGGGAAACTGTGTGACTTTTGTAAAGCAGTCACATCTAAAAAATTGAGCATAGCTCACTGGAGGAGTCAGCAATCACATAGACAGGAGCGATCCAGCTGCCAAAGTTATCTTGCAATTCCAAAAGTCTTTTTACAAAGTTCCTTGTCAAGGACCTGTAAAACAGACTACACTGTCATTGAGTAAGAGGGAATGTTTCTGAATGGATGAATAACTGCTCAAAATGTAGAGAAAAAAGAAGTTTATATAGTCAATTTTCTCAGTTCAGGGAGGCTAGAGAAGAGACCTACAAAATTGTGTGCTAGACATAGTAGAAAATGAGGTGGTAAGGTGGGTGAAAAGTGTGATGACAAAGTTTGCTGGTATTACAAAGTTAGCCAGGACAAGAAAGATGAGGACAAACTGAGAAGAGCTGTAGAACATAATATTTCGTAATGAAAAAGGAAGTAAAATGAAATGTAAATAAATGTTAAGTGATGTCCAGGGGGAAAAATAACCTCAGGTTTAATGACATATAAATCTAACTTAATATACACAACTTGTCACTCAGGAATGAGAACTTCAAGTTAAAAATAGTGGATAACTGTAGGGAAACATTTCTATGGACATGTCAGCTCAAAACAGAAAATACCGTTTCTGTAACTCCACAATGTCCCCTCGTCTCGAACCCTGTATAAACTTCTGCTTCACTCTTATCCTCTCCTTCCCCTGGTCAGAAAGATACAGAGATGGTAACAAGGATGATCAAAGTATGAAATAGTTTCAACATGATTTTTAATTAAACATCTTAAGACTTTTGAACCTTGGAAGAGAAACAAGTGAAGAGGGATGTGACAGCAGTTTATAAAATCATCATGGCTATAGAGGAATTAAAAAGGGAAGGACTGTGCACTGTGTCTTCCAGACAGAAGAAGTGGCAATCAGACTAACTTAGAATATAGTATATTCAAAACAACAACGTAGTAGCTTTTCATGTAATTAAGTTACTACGGGACATTTGTGGTGGTAAATGTTGATAGAAGCCTTGAAAAAATACTGGAAAAAAAAATCCATGGACTACTCAAAAAGGCTACTGAATAAAAGAATTACCTAGTCTAGCTAGTTCTGAACTGCAAATATGTGTGCCCTGGAAGAGGAAATATAATTGTTCTTGCATAGGTATCTGCTGCTGGCTAATGTCAGAGATAAGATAATGAGCTACACTGAACTTGGTCTTACCTGGTACACAGGCGAGTGGTCTATGTTCTCTACTTATTTTTTGTATTTCATTAAACAAACATTCCTTTCCTTCTATAGCCCTATGAAGAGAATTAACAAGTGTTTAATTCTGCTTCATGTTGTATTTGATCCAGTTTTCTTTGCATACAAGTTTATTTATTAAGATATGCAGATGTACCTCAATTTTCACGCTATGGATGGAGCACAAGACATTGCTAATTTAGCCATGTAAAATAGCGACACTTGGTTTTTGAGGGATGCATTGTAAAAATATTATATTGCTATTCATTACCTTTGGTTGCACTAAGTTCTTGCCTAAAACTGCTCATATTTGAGGAGACAGGGATTTCTAAGCCCTTCTTTGTTTTAAGGACTCCACTAGCTTCACAAATTAGAATTCAATAATCAAGTGGGACATGATATATGGGTTACATCTACATAGCCAAACTGATCCTCCTTTGCCTTACTTGAGGGTTGAGTCTGTCTTATTATCAACTCTGCATGTATGTTAAGCTCCATAGAGAGGTTTATGCAAGGCTCAACACCTGACCTGCTGTAAGGACAGGAAAGCAGTCTGCAACAGCTTGGGCTGAGGGCCACAGAGCATTTGCCACTGTGGACTGGAAATGGTAGCCAGCTCCTGAGACCCCTTCCTTCCTGCCCTGATGTGTTCTCTGAGGGGTGACAGAGCAAGGAGGTGAAAGTCAACAGTGCCGACCAGGCACTTTCTCCTGGAGAGTGTGCCAGCAGCACCGTAACTGCCCTGTGCGCTTCCACCACTGAGATCTGTTTCCCGGCACATTTCATATTTCACATCGCACGCAAATGAATTAATCTTCACAGTTCCTACACAGTAGGTAAATATTGCCCTTAACTAAAAAAAGCCCAACTTGTCAGAAGCCAGGAGCCAGGCAGTGACAGGAAGGCTTCTGAAATTACCCTGTGGCTGGGCTCAGAATTCAAGAATTCTTTTCATTCCGGGTATTGCGTTGAGGTCATCTTGCTCTTTGATGTAGCCTAGAAAATGAAATGAGCTATTAAAATCTGGATACATTTCCCTATTAAATTAGAAACATTTACAAGTCCAGCATTGCACATAAAACTTAGATAGCGTTTCCCATGATAAAAACATAAGTAGATTTTGTTCCTTGTACATTTTGGATTGTGTGACCTGTGCTCTCTCTTTCTCTATTTGGCTTGTGGTTTACTTCATTATGTAATTATTACATCTACTTAAAGGTCAGCCAAAGTAAAATTGTATTTTGTTGGAAGTGAGATGTAAACAAATGTTTGATCTTGCCCTGCCATTTTTCTTAGGCCTTCTGCAGAGCCGGGCTACAACGTGACAGCATTCATAAAAGGAGATTATATTTTAGAATCTGTATTGTATTATTCATAAATATTTCAAGGTACCTGCAAACCTAGGTTAAGAGCTATCGCGTCTCAGGAAGCCAAAAACACAGGCATTGTGCATTCATTGCATTCAGTACAACACAGCTGTGCTTATGCACAACTGGACATGCATCAATATTTATTTACAATGCCCACTTTGATCACTGATTCCCTGTCTTAGCTTGAAAGAAACCACCTAAACTAAGAACAGAAAGCAAGGAATTCTTACAAACCTTGTTGCTCTGTATCTAAATTCTAAAACCCCAAATATAAATTATTGAATACTTTAAGAACTTAAGCATTTGCTCACTGCATTTTTACTTAAAACAGATGCTGTAGATACAGATGTAGTCTTTTTGCATTTACATAGGGCTGGTGTTATTAAGAATATCCACATGAGAAAAGGTTACAAAGATAATCTCTGTAAGAAGGTGAATCAGATATCATATATTGTAATATAGAGTACTTTTTCTGTAGCTGACTGACACGTTTAGAAAAGCTGATACTTTGATGAGAAGATCAACTGCACAGTATTCTCCCAGCATCTTCTCCAGAGTCCCAATGCAAACTAATGTAAGGATGCAATGTATGTGTCAAGAGAAATAAACACACATTAAACCAGACATTCATTTTCCTCAAACTAAGCTCTTAAAGCACATGCAACAAAATACTGGGAAAAGGTAGAAATGCCAGTTTTACAGCAACAACCACATTTTAGATAAAGAAAAGCTTTTATATGAAGTTGTATCCACAGTTCCTAGCATAAAATATTAATGGGTTCAGCTATTCCACTTTATAACTGGGAGGAAGTGTTTCTAGGAGAGAATAATTTGATTAAAAAAGTCCTGCTGTTCAACAACTATATAATATTTGTAATTAAAAATATTTGTCTGTTGGCTAATACATTATATATTGTTAGTATGATTTTATTCAGGTGTGTGAATAGAATTTAACATAAAGAAGCCTCATATAAATTTGCAAAGGTCTACTGTTGAGCTCATATACTGAGCCATTAAAAAACCTTCTTTTTAATAACTTGATTAAACTAAAATGATCTTCCTGGTTTTTTGTGTGAGGAGAACTCTAGCTAAATGTTGTATTCATTTGCCCTCTTTTCTTAAAATAGCATGGGAGGAACTGAACAGCATTGTGCTTCCCCTCTCTATGTGCTGGAGGTCAGGGATTTTTGTTTCGCACATGACACCTCTGCTTTACTCTGCCTCACCCCCCTACTACGTCCAGAAGAGGTGGCAAACTGCTTTTGACAACGTGAACCTCAGTACGTTCAACGTGAAAAGGGAGCTGGTTATGGTCAGATGTGGGCAGCAAGATGTCCTTTAGAAAATAGTTCCCAACTAATGGATAAACTATTTTTAAGCATGCTGGAATGGTTCCACAGCCAAGCTGTTATAAATGAATAGGTCTTTTGTTGTGAGTCTTGATCTCTTCCCTCCTTCCTCCCTCCCTTCCCCCCTCCCCTTTGTCAGGATGAGTCAATATCTTTCTAATTGGGTGTCCTTTCTGGACTTTTTTTCCAGGTTTTAGGCATTAAGAAAGTTCAAATCCTTAAACACATAGCCCTGGTGCCCAGGAACCATTTTTTCCTTTAACAGATTTATTGCTTCAAGAGGTATTCATTTCAGAAGGCTCAACAGTATTGTTATGGGTTTTTTGCTGCACACAGAAAATGTAAAAAGAACTCAGTTGTACTTCAGTGAGGTTGCATTATCATCTCAAGAATGAACAAACTGATTTGTTATGTCCTTAACAAGAAGCCAGTCAACTTCCAAATAGTGTTGTGGGATTGTTCTGAAACCATGGCCCGATACGCTTTCAGAGATAACTACCCTGCTATCTCGGCAGTAGCTCTTATTTTGTCATCACATCCTTTCTGACCGCCTGAGGAAAGTGAAAGTGGGTGAAGTGATCGCTGTCAATAATACCACAGGTGAGAACAGGCCAAATGCTGATAGTTGGGCAAGACTGAAAATCTGGTAATGGGGCCTCCGAAGGAGCCTTCTGACAGAAGAGTGTGGAAGGTGATTGACAGGTGTATTTGCGGATTTCCCAGATTCTTGTCAGGAGATTTTTAACAAATAAAATGCTTGGAATTCATTGGTACCTGCTCTCTCAAGATCTTAGGCAAATGTAATCTTCCTGGGAATCAAATACTGCCATCCTTATGTCATGGATCATATAAAGAAGGCATGCAAAGCTTGTTTTGCTTGTAGATACAGTGAGAGTTTGCGGCAGGTTTTAGAAGTGGGTTGAGGCTTCCTGCATTAAAAGGCAAGAGTAGCTTCAGAGGAAACTGTGTTTAAAGAAAGGTAGCTGGAACTCAAAATTTAGATGCACTGAGACTGTATTCAGTTTGGGGCTTGAGCAATTTTTAGAGAAAAATTGGAATCTTTCATCACGTTACAGCAAGATACATTTCATTGTCAAGGACAGAATGTAATGATTGAACTGCACAAACCATTTATACATGTCCTTTTGTATGGACAAAAAAAAATGCAGCTTTTTGCAAATTAGTGTAAGATCTTGTATAGATGTGAAAGAATTATCTCACAGTCTTTATTACTGACTTGCACTTTTTCCTGGAATGTTGGAGATAGATTGCTCTGGGAAAGTCTCCAGAGTGACTGAACATGGCAGTTCCTTGGTTGTACCCACTCTACGTGAGACCATATGTGTAATGGGACTTACAGAGAGCATCTGTGGGCAAAGGGGAGTGAAAATCAGTGCCCCCCTCGCAACCCTGCATTCGTCTTCTTCCCATCTCTTTCTGAAATTACCTAGGGAGAAGAAACTAGACATTGAAATTAGGTATCTAGCGTTGTCAATAAAAGTACTCATATATTTTAGAGTGCAGCAGTAGTCCTTGCTAGGATGCAGTTATAAAAGACTGTAAAGTATATTCAGAAATTTGGACTTCCTCATTTTTATCTCTGTGAATCATGTCACTTCAAAGTGGACAGGAAGTGAGAAAGTCAGAAAACTGAAGACAGAAAACTGTTGGGATGAATGAGGCCTTTTCTTTTTCTCTGTAATGGTCAGTGAGAAGGAGAAAGGCTTCACATTCCTTTTCTGACTAACAGTGAAGGCAGTACCAGCTTGCCACTGCAAGCAGTCTTACCTGCCTTCTGCTGTCTGCTTGGACAGACTCAGCAAACCTGCCTGCCCAACTACAGCATCTTCCTTCCACCTATCTTCCTCATTTCTTCTACATGAAAAGCGGGTTGAACTTTGTACCACTTTAGACTGCTGCATATGAGTTCAGAGGAGTGGGACAAAGGAGAATGATGATCAGAAATGTCACTGAGTGTGTACAGACTGATTGCCCCAGTTCTGGAAGTCACGAGATGACTGTCCAACGTTTTTGGATTTAGTAGTTCAGCTGCAGAAGACATTACCTCATTTTTACAGTGACATCTTCTTGTAAAAACATTAAAATAACCACACATGGCTATTTTATGTGTAACTGACTACTGTATGGGATCCATGAACGATTTGAGTCTCTTAGTGTTCACTGTCTAAATAAATACAGAGTAGTATCCCTGCGTTGGCCTTTTTACTTGTGACTCACAGCATAAAATAAAAAAAAAATAATCCCCCAAACCCTCAACTCTAACCTCATCTCCAAGCTCTTATAAGCCTTTTCCACCAGGACCTCCCTTCTAATTCCACAGTGGCATCTTCTTAAGGCGTCATTCTTTACTTCATTTATATTTTTGGAGGTATAAATGAAACAGGCCTGTTCCCACGAGACTGCGGCTGCTTTGGACTTGTTTCCAACATGTGCTAACATGCCAGTTTGGCAGATGATAACTGTTACTCATTTACAGTAGCAATATGAAAATGAGTCATAAATCCTAACTCAAATGACGTATGTTCACAACAGTCTCAGCCCTCAGTTTCTACACAGGTAACTCCCTCATGCAATTATTTGTTCTTAGCCCTGCTCTTAGGGAGATGAACATATTCCTTCTGAATTCTGTGTACACATTAGCTACACCTTCCCCTTCATGGGACATAAGTGGGGACTCTCAAAATGCAGTGACAGCATAGGCTTTCAAACCATCATTTGCCTAGAAAAATCTGTCTTCTTAATGTTGTTTGTTAAATGTGTGTCTCTTACTGGTTGATGGGAAAAATGTTCATGTGGCTGGAATATTCCAGCAATAAATAGCTCTTGTGATTATCAAATGCCTCGGCTCCACTTCAGCATTTAATCACCCTCAAAAGCCATAAATTGCCTCATATACTCCTCCACTATGAACATTGTCTCTTAATCAAACCAGATTAATAAGTTTAAGAGACATTACCCATTTATATATGAATTTTGGTAGGTCATGAGAATAATGAGCCAGATGTACAGAAGATGTAAAGGGCAATATAAGTAGCAAGTCCATAACATAGAGTTTATACAACATACAGAGACCAGACATACCTGCTATTAGCAGAGAATACTACCAACAGGTTCATGCTCATTTGATCTTGACATAGTATATTTATTTACTGTTAACATTAAAGTGTTTACATTGCTTCTTATCCCTAATGGTGTCCATGACAAGCCTAAACCTGTTGACAAGAATAGTTGGAGTATTGTCTGATACTCAGTTCTAACTGTATTTTTACTTGGAAAAGTGTATCCCAAATCAGAGCTAAAGGCTTGCTTCAGAAACCCATCGTGTATTGATCTTATATTACTATGAAGGAGATACTGGCTTCATTATTGTAATTTCTGAAGTTTCAATTTATGTATCAATTGCAATCTATATATTATTTATTCATACATAAAGAAAACAGTTGAAATATTTGCTTATTCTAGCTGCTGTGAGCATTCTTGCTGATTACTGCCCGTAAATGCCTGCTGTACACACACCTTACCACTGCTCATTAACTGTATTGGAAATTAAAGTTTTTAACTGCTCTCTTATCCCAAAGTACTAAAACTCAACTATGTGGGCTATCTCAAAGTATGGCATAAGCAAACCCCTCCTGTCCATGGCAGCAAGGAGTGTGTGTGTGTGTTTGTGTTTTGAATCATAAAGCTGTAATGAGAACATTTTATGGTAGGATCCTCTCAGTCCCAGTTCAAGAGCATCAGGTCTTATGACACAATGATACAGGCTGGGCTAATCTAAATATAACACTTCCAGTTGTATGTGTTCACAAATGGAAATAAAAAGAATGCTGGGTTTTGCTAGGGGATTGCAGGTGTAGCTTGTGGTTTGAAAAGATTAGTGTACTATCATATGCTGAACAATTTTAAATCTTCTGATTTCATCCAGGTGACAACTGTACAACTTTTCCAGTCTTAATAGAGCCGTGTCCCCTTTAATTGATATAGTTATATTATCAGTCTCCCAAATTGCACATGGCATGCAGAAAACCGAGTCTTTCCCAACAGTGATATTTTATGAGATTGCCTGTGGATTTATAAATAGCCAGAATGTTTTGAAATGAAACTGAAATCCAAAGACTGAAAGGAAGACTTAAGTCAAAAGAACCTAGTCATAAATTAATGAAATTAAAAATTCTTCATACATTAAAAAATAAATTGGAGTATTGATTAATGCAGGGAGCAGCACAATTCCATCCCATTGCTACCATATTATTGTCACTTCAACCTGAACTTGCAATTTTCACAACTTTCAGCATTTATCTTTGGAACTGTCACCTGTCACGCTTAATGAAACTAAGTGACAATTGTATTTCTTTTAGTACATTAATATAATTACGGGTTTTTAAAACCCACTTCAGGGTTAAAATAAATCATAGAACTTCGTTAACCATTGCAAGATAAGAAATCCAGCTTGCTCTTTTTTTTCTAAAGTACTGTAGATTTGCCTTACTGTTACTTTGTCTTCTTTAATAAATATTGATTAGGATTAAATACTTTATAATATATCTTTTTCTATTCACGAGTTGAGGCATCCACCTTCACAAATGAGGATAAATGTATAATCTCGTGGTCTACTGCTGCATATCCTTTATGCATGTACATTGTGAGTGTAGTTAACTATGGGTTTCTAGGCAGATACTTGGAGAAACATTAATGTATGTGCCCCAAATCCTGTTGTACATCTCTAAAACTTTCACTTTATTATACTAAATTCCCAAATTGTGTATTCCCTGGAAACTGCAGAACAAATCCATGTAATATTTTGCAGACTGCTGTGTCCATGGGTCAAGCCTCTGACTTTGCTTGCATCAGTGTGAGGGCGAAGTCACCGCACTGTTATGAAGTTCACTCATGTAGGTTGAGAAAATGAGATTAAATAACTTCTGCTTTACTTTAAAATTATTATACTGTCTCCTTTGTCACAGGAGCTTGCTGGTGGTATTCACCACTTCTCATTCTTAATTCTAATCTCATAAAGGAGAAGAATTTAAAATCTGAAAAGATATTAGAAGCTGTGAATGTCGTAAGAGAGAGGGGTTTTTTGGTATTATAAAGCAAAAAATAACATACCTGTGTGTTTATGCTTACTCTCATGTTTTGTCTTTTCCAGCTACAGTTTTACACAAAGACAATTCAGTGGCTGAAAATTTAAGTTTCTAAAGATTTAGGGCAGTTTTGCTAATTCTTCAAATATGGCATCAAGCTTTTACAGCATGAGTTGCATAATTTTCACTTTCTCACAAATTATTTAATGGGGGGGGGTGTTTTGTTTTTTGTTTCTTTCTTTTTCATTTTTTTATTCTTATCATATTTTATTACAATGGCAGGTAGAAGACGACACTGAATACAGGCCTTGAGTGCTCCTCCATACGAACTTCCAGATGTACATTGTATTTCTTTCCTCAAGAAAATAAGACCTTGGTGATATTATTGTGTTTTGAGAGAGCACATCAATAACCCTTTCCTAATTTTAGATGATTATTTTTCAGAATTACCCACAAGTGGTAATACAAAGAAGGAAGTTACAATTTTGGTGAGAAGCATTTATTGTTGTGGGCTGAGAACATGGGGTGACCACATGAGGAGCACTCTCATTCCCAGCCTCAGAACAGACGGGTGATGAAGAGAGGAAAAATGGAGTGGGCTGGAACATCTCACATCCCTTCTGCAAGTGACAAATACATGAGAAAAAATGGCAGTAGCATTTGTCCTACTCCCTTCATTTACTCCTTAATTATATTTATGATGTAACTCATTAAAAGCATACATTTTACCCTAAAAGTATACAATTTACTCTAAAAATCAGGTGTCAAATCTTCTTCAAGCCCACAGTAAAAGTGTACTTGAAATTTGAACTAGACTGCAGAAAGTACTGGATCAAGCTCATGGCTTCCTAAAAAAGTATTTGTTTATAACAACAAAATCAGGCAAAAATCTAGGAACTGCTTAAGGATGTAGTAGTGGAACAGCAGTGGAAGCTCACATTCCACAGCTGCTTAAATTTTACTTGATTATAGATCATAGCTATCAGAACATTACTTTTATTATAATAAAGTGCATTAAATTAAAATCCCAAATAATTTATTGAGAAGTTGTTACGCTCACTTTGGAAAACCAGATAAGTATTTAACTTGTTTTTATTGATCACTGAAGATCAAGGTTATTTACAGACTGTTGGCATTTATACCTTGAAACAATCTCTGAGAGAGCAGCTAGTATGTTAGAATAATAAAATAATTGAGTATGTACAAACTATATTTTTTTTATTTACAATCAAAAAAGAAAAAAAAAACCCACACAGCTCAGACCTCACAATAACTGCTTGTAAAAGTTTACAGGCACCTGTTTATAGCTCTTATAATGTAAAACAATGTTAAATAAAATTATACTTTAACATTATACCTTTTACAGCATTTTCATTAATACTTTAAAAGTGTTTGAAATAAACCACAGAAAAAGGAAGAGAGAAATGAAGGAATTTGTACAGTGTAATAGCCTCTCTCACTAAACTAAAATGTAACCATTTCTTTTAAAGGGAAAACACTAAAATTCCCATGATTTTATGTCCCCATATACACACACTCTCCCTCTTGGATATTTGGCAGATATTGCACATATTAATGGAGAATATAATTGTGTCCATCATTCAGTGGGCAGAACTGCACCCCGTAATACATGATCCAAAAGTACCAGCTGTATGGGGGGACCTTTTGAATCTAATTTGTGTTTTCCAATTTTATTAATATTTTAGCTGAGGTATTGTTATAGTCGTGCATAAGTATTTGGTTCTTGTATGGGTGGTAGTTTCTACTTGCCATTAATTGCCATAATGCTTAGCTGAGTACCTTTTGGAGCTAACATCTCCGTGGTGATATCACAACTATAAAATACCTTTCATACTGCTTATTAAAATAACGCAACAGAAAGTATTTTAAAGCTAATAGTACAATCATTATGCAGTCCTTGAAATGGTATAGGTAATTTCCTCTTGTGCCTTTCTAGCTATTCCAGAGAATCTAAAGGATGAGATAAGGAAGGGAATTGGGTGAAAGCCAAGTTCTCCTTAGTTTTTCTTTAGCTTCCTGGGGAAAATCTCCATCCTGTGAGCATAGGCACAGAATTATATCAGGGATGGACTCAAGATTCGCAGTACTTTCATTTAGGTAAGGAAGAAACTAAGGCAGAAGCCTATTTTTCTTTAATTCCTTGGTTTAGACAAGTAAAGGTGTCTTTTTACATCTACACTTGTGGAGATTGCCAGGATGCTCATCTGTCAATGTAGAAAAACAGTAACTTTTTTATTCCAATGAAGTTTTGTAATCATGGGGGTTTTTGTAATGTTATTTTGCAACATTATTTTGTAACGTTATTTTGTAACTTGAGTTCTCTTCAATCTAGAGAGTTGCATGTTCGTGGTTGGCAAAAAAATTCCCTCGTTATTTTAGGTAAATACATGGGCAAACAAAATCATGATTGTTAAAAATGCCAGTAGAATTGACTGAGGTTTATTTTTGTGTTTGTTTTTCCTGCGGCCTGTATTTTACATGCAGTATCCAAATGAACGCTTGATGCTAAGACCTTAGTGCAGTCATTTATATGGATGCCCAAATGAAAAGTCAGGAGGATATATTCAAGCAGTTGAAGAAAATATTGGTTATAATTGCCAGATAGAACAAAGAGAGGGAGAAAAAGAGACCTCGTGCAATATTTTACCTCAAGAAAGCTCTAATTCATAGAATTGTTGCAGTGCTGGCCTTTTTTTTTTTTTACTTTGTGAGTTGTAAAGATGTGGGTGAGAAATGCCCATGCAAGATGACACAATTGTGAGTGAGAAGTGTGAGAAAATAACTTCTGCCTGTATTTACAGCAATGACTTTTTATCAAAGACTCGATAGTGCACTCAGTATTACGGACTCATAGCATGCAAATGCATTCTGCTGTTAATACACATTCAAGGCATACATGTTAGTGGTTCCAAAGGAGCTGTTACAATATATGCTCTGAATATGTATTAGGAAAAATGCACAATATGTAAGTAAGAGTATTCTATATTATGAAAATATAACACAGAATGCACCATATTTTAAATACCCATTCATAGTGACTCTGGCAGCTCAAAAGGAGCAACTGTTCTATGTATTATGAAATCCTATTGAAGATGCACAAAATTAACTAAATTTTTCTAGACCTCTGGATGTGATACCATCATCTCACAGAGCAATATAACATAGTGTCTTCTGTTCCACTGCATTATTTATTCTATTTTAAAAATATGCTTGTTTTAGTATTTTTCATTTTAATGTTTTGGGGAAGGATTGGCTAGGTATTCTTTTCATATGGAAATATTTTTATTTTTGCAGGATTTTAGATAGAGTATTTTTGCAAACGTCATTTGATATTGGCAATTAGTTTGATACTGCTGAGAAAAGGTAATGTAAATTTCATGAATACTCACAATTGTAAGGAATGTGCATAAAATACTAATGTAGAGTAATGCCAGATCCAGATACTGCTCAGGTTGCAGAAGCAAAAGGAGCCTTGTTAACCTGAAAAGCAACAGAAATATCTGGCTTAGGGCTTGTGGTTTTTTTTTGCTTGCTACAAATACAGCCTCTAGGATTACTGTGAGTTAGTGGTTCAGGTAAAATCATTAAGCTATTCTAAATTTACCAAGAGTCTATATAGTTCATGTTACAATATTCTGTGTTCAGTTACCCACTCTTCTTAATCAACATTAACTTAAACTTGCTGTCCTGTTAACATAAAAGATGATGCTGTCTACTGTTTGTCTCTGCTCAGATCACTTTACTGTCAAGACAATTTCAAACAATCTAGGATGCATTAAAAAATCACTAGAGATTGGAGCATTCACTTTTGTTGAATTTCAAGTTTCTTATGAAGTCTTAGATAAGTCTTTTATTAAGGTGCAATATTAACTGCAAAATGAATAGCTGAATAACCGAAGGAAATATACACAAATAAATTAACTGTAGCAATCCAGCATACTTAGTTGTAATTGAATACCGAATATTTCTTCTTGACTTATTTGTTGGAATGTAATGAATTACTAGTTGACATTTTGTTGTGATGAAACGTCATTTTGCATGCCTCAATATATGATCTGTTACTTTTTCATGTGAGATCTATTACTTGCTTGAGTGAGCTACTTGCTTGAGCTTGCTAAGGAATAGCTAAAACTACCATAAACCATGCCATGTGATGTGTTTTGCCCTAAGTAGGATAAAGCTTGCTGTTGAGTTGAATTCATCTTCATGTGACTCCTTGAACTTCTTCTTAATCTCAGAATATTTTATTTTTCTTTATTTTGTAATTTCTCATTGTGAATGAAATCTTTGTGATCTGTGTTAAAAAGTATTTTGGAGAAACTTTTCTCATACAGTTATATTTACTATAAACAGAAAAATCACATAGAGAAAAACACCTTTTCATATCTTAAATTCATGTTTACGCTAAGCTGAATGCTCAGTTGCCAGCACAGAGCAGTCATTAAGCCTCATCTTCTCTTTCTCCCCACTGTGGAGTCCATCCTGCGACAGAAAAACATCAAACCAGGACAAGAATCATTTACAGTTTCTAAATGTAAATGAAGAAGTCTTCAAGACTTCTTGGTCCCAGGGAGCACCACTGCAACAACACAAAGCATTACTGGAACCAGTTGCTTCTCTACAAGAGAATGCATTTCTTTATTCTGCTTCTGGTTATGGGAAGAGTTAAATCTGCATATCTCTAATTTAATTTTAGACATCCTACTGTTTATTTGGTTTTCCACTCTATGGAGGTGGACTTCCTTGAGACAGGAGGGGTTGGTGTCCTGTTAGGACCAGCTGGGGTCTCAGGCACCGTCAATGCCACAGCACTCCAGTCCTTGTGTTTTATAAAGCACAAATCCTCACCTGCAACACAGCTGGACCCAGCTCTGTTCCTGGCATCCAACAGTTTACATGGCTTTAAACAAGATGTTTTGAAGAAGGGTAATATAGAAACTCGGCCATGAACATCAGGAACCAAAAGTACTCGAAACCAGGCAAGGTAGTGACCTTCAAATTCCCTTTTACTGTGCTTTTATGTTTATACTGCATGTATTTCTGTTTTGGATCTAAATTAAAACAAACAAACAAAACAAAAACCCAACAACACAACACAAACCAAAAAAGGTAAGCAAGCCTCACTTGTAAGACTGTTAAAATATAATTTGGCTTTAGCTGCAAGTCTTTTCCTTAGCCTTTTTAAACAGTCTTCCCATTTCAGGGTTGCCACAGTATAAAATATTTTGGACAAAATCTGACCATGATCCTGACACTGAGAAAAACTATGAAATTCATAGTAACATACATATGTTAAAAATGCCTCTTACAAATTTACAAATCATGTTCTTAGACATAGCAAGATAAGTTGAACTCACGGGTACTATGGTACAAGCAATCAATCACAAAAAGATTTACTAAATATTATTGTCTGTCTTTCAGAAACATGTAAGTGATTCAGGGTGTTAAGAAGGACATAAAATGTTTCCAGTTTCCTGCTGAGAGAAGAAGTCAGCATCAGTTTGAGTAGCCTTGAGGAGGGAAACGTAAGTGTTAGGATGTGGAGAAAGTTTGGGCACCTACACCTGCATTGATCTATAAATGACAGTTATTGATCTTCACTGTGTAAGGGGTAAATATATTTAACAACATATTTTTTATTTGTAGAACTATGCACAAATTTTCTACACCGCTGTTGAGATGAGCCACTTCATTATCCAAAATTCCTCCACAAGAAACTGATACAAAAGCCCCCTCAAAGACTAAATGCATTTCTTGGAAAAGTAAAACTATAAATATAGCTTGAGTTTTTAATAATGTAATCAAATAACCTTTGGAGCAGTGTATTTTGGGATATTGTGGGTTTACTTTACGTAAACAACTTGTGTCTTTCTAAAACACTTTTATCTCATGCAGTGACAATTCTATTTTGGCTGGAAGAAATAACTATCATGTGGCTTGTGTAGGAGCTCAGACTAGAAAATGGTGATGACCAGTTTTGCCCTGAAGACATGTGATTATATTTTGCATTTTGTGCACTTTCAATTGGAACTTGTTTAACAGAAACTTTTCAATTGGAAAAAAACTTGTAAGAGATTTTTTCATTGTTGTTGTTCATTTCAGGAAATGTTTACCTGTCTAAAAACTACACTTACTGCCTTTTTCAAGTGTTTTGAGCTTCCCTTGACATTCATCCCAAAAATCACAGAAGCATATAAACACAGAATGGCTTGGTTTGGAAGGGACCTTAAAGATCAGCTAGTTCAAATTCCCACTGGAAATCTGCCATAATGCTCTAGAAGTCTATACTTGAATTTTATGATCTAGTAGTGGAAGAGTATATTGAAGTACATATATGCAACAGCTGATAACTCAATTGCTGCAGGAAGATACAGTGTAGCTGATAGTTGTGCCCTACTGGAAAGGCTGTGGATGTTGATCACAGATGGTCAGGGTTGGAAGGCACCTCTGGGTAATGTCTGAACTGCTCACTTTCTGAGTTTTTTCAATAGCATTTTAGAACAATTTATAT
Source organism: Porphyrio hochstetteri (assembly GCA_020800305.1). Lineage (NCBI taxonomy): Eukaryota > Metazoa > Chordata > Aves > Gruiformes > Rallidae > Porphyrio > Porphyrio hochstetteri. The sequence continues at coordinate 41,352,997 of CM036905.1, forward strand.
TTCAAATGAAAGTAATAAAACAATTATTTTTGGTGAGCTGTGTATTTGTTAGAATAATGTTGCACTGACAGGAAGTGCTGTATGCTTGGCCACATCTAGACCCATCTTTTTACAATCATTGAAGTCTTTGGTATGTAATGCATTATATATTGCACAGCATTTTAATGTGCTATTTCACTGAATTGTGCTTTATGTATATTAAATTATCTTACCTTTTAAAATCTGGTTTTCATTAGCGTTATCTCCCACTGCATCTGTTGCAATATGGCAGTATCAGCTGATGGTCCTCTTCCGTTAGTTGCTTTAAACTTGAGGCAGGCTACTACCCAGATGAACCTTGGCAGGGCGAGCTCATCCCATCATCTTTTTTAAGAAGATAAACTGAGCCCCATGAAGTTTACCATGTGGGTTTCATAGATAAGGTTAAAAGAACCCCAAACGCCAACCCTGGATGGTATCAGCTCCTCGTAAGCATTTATTATCCAATGAAATATTTTGAAGGCAGGGTGTGTTTGGCAAAACTATCGCTCCTCCCACTGTTCTCTCCTATGTTTCCAGTTTCAGAAGGAAAAACACAAGCTTGTACGTTGTGTATGAGTCATACCCTCTCTTCTGCTACTGACTCTCTTGGGAGTTTGAGGTAAGTCGCTCTACCTTATGTCTCAATTGCTCTGCCCTGAGGACAGTGAAGAGAGAAGAGAAGGCACTATGGAAAGTTATGCAATGTTTTCATAGATGAAGTGTAGATATTGATACCAATATTGTTATTAATATTATGCAGTAAAATAATAAATTTGTGTGCCTCAAATGTATTTTTTACATAGCTTCTTCCCCACATAACACTTTTTTCCATTTTGTCATGAAAAAGTTTAAAGAAATATTGTATTCTACCAAAGAACATCTGAGGCTACTGAAATACTTTAAAAATTATTGTACTTCTCAGAGGAAAGTATATGCACCTTTCATTGTACTATTGTCTTTTGCAACAATGACCAATAAGAAAGCTATGTGGTGGCGCTAAACTGATGTCTTTCGAAATAAGAGAAGGACCGTCAGTGTGTGGAGTCTCACACAGAACTGGCTCCTACTCAGGTACTCACACTTCATCATAGACAGTTTGTATTGCAGGGAAATGGTCAAATTTATGAAGTGAACTCATAATGCCTGAGCATATTCCTTAGCACTTTGGACATCAAAATATATACCCATCAGTTATAGCCTCTTATGTTAGGATGTCAATAGTCTATAACTTGGCTATTTTGTCTTCTGACTTCTGTTTTTCCCCAAAAGATACTCGGTTTTACACTGTAATGAGACATGCCAGTAAAGTGTATTTATTAATAAAAAAATCTGCTTTTAAGTTTTAAGGAAGCTACAGTTTAAACAGGAGCACACTTGGTTACAGAAAGGTGATATACTGTGGTAGTGTAAGCAAGGTCAAGCATGCAGCTTATGGACACAAGCACACAAAGAGCAGTGATCACAGTACTCTGTGGTGTGGGTAAGAGCAGAGCACGAGGCTAATGGTCAAATCAATCCGTGCCATGGGAAAGAAATGCGTTTCCTATACAGAGAAAACAGAGGTATGGGCAGTTGGGAGGTGATAGCAGAGGAAGTACTTTGCTCTCTGGGGCTTTGCTTTTGAAAAAAGCTTGTTCTATCCCATGTGCTCCTCTGAGTAGTTCTGAATTCCTGTGTCAAAGTCCTTTTTTGTAGACATATCTGTGCCTCACCAGTTCAGGTAGGAGAGTGGGTTAGGTTGTGTTAGAACCGATCTGCGAGAGGGGTGGAAAGACTGGGAGGGCAGGTGTGGAGGCCTATGGCACTACACGTGCCCGGCTACTCCACTTCCGAGGCTCAACCGGTTGAAGGCAAACAATAACCACAGCGGACAACTTCTGAGCCAGCAGTTGCACCATTAAAAGTGCCCCTGCACCGCTGCCAAGCGCTACAACTGCAAACACTGTCCAGGCTTGAAAGCATGAAAGCTTCCCTTTCACGTTTACTCGTGGGGTTTTTTCCCCCCTTTTCCTTCTTCCTTATTTCTGCTTGATGGGTTTTGGCCTCCTGCGGGAATTGCTGTGGCTGGAGGCCAGGCCCGGGGCGGAGGGCAGCCAGGCGCCCCGCCGGCCGCCCCCCGCGGCCCCGGCCCCGCGCAGCGCAACCCAGCCCAGCCCGCGGGCCCGTCGCTGGCGGGCGGCGGGACCTGCACAACGGCCGCCCTGAGCCGCGGCCGCCGCCAGCCGGAGCGGGATGTTTCATCGTCCGGAAATGATGGAGAAGGAGTGACTGTGGCTGCGGGGGGACAGCGGGTGTGAGTGCCAGCGTCTGCGCGCCCCTGCCCGGGGGAGAAGACCCGCGGGCGCGGGGCGGGCGGCGGGGACAGGCGGAAGCCGCCGGAGGAGACGGAGCGGCGAAGGCGGCGCGGGAAGCGGCGCGGAGGTGTCCGCGGCCGGGACGCGGGGGCGCGGAGGAGGGCCGTGCGGAGGAGGGCCGTGCGCCGCGGCGAAGCGGGAGGAAATGTGAAGGTAGGGCGCGCCACACTGCCGATCGGCTCCGCCGCGGCGGACGGGGGCCCCCGGCCGCCCCCCGGCCGTTCCCCCTCGCCCCCGGGCGCCCCCCGCGGCCGGCCCGGCTCACGGCCTGCGGCCGCCCCCGCCCCACGGCCGCCGCCCCCCGGCCCCGCGGGTGCTCGCCACGGGGGGCGGGCGGCGCGTCCGCCGCCGTGCCGCAAAGTTCCCGCCGCTTCGTTGCTGTCCCTCCCCAGTCCCTCGCCCCCGAGCCGTGAGTTTTCTGCATAAAATACATTAACGAGTCCTTTCATTTGCTTGTTCCTTCAGGGTCGCGTGTTAGTTTTGTTGGAGGGGGGTGCAGGCTCTTTATTACTCGGTGAGAGAGCTGGCAGATGTCCCAAGTGAGAGAACCTCTTCCTCCGGGGCCTGAAGGGCCAGAGCAAGCTCCGACTGAAAACAGGTCTTTGATCTCTCTCCCTCGAGGTAAGTTGCTTTAAAGTTTCTCTGTAATTGTTGCGCCTTTTATTTGAATGATACATCTACTGATTTGTTTTGTGGGTTTTAACCCCTCTTCTCTTTCCCCTCCCTCCGACCTCCCCTCTTGGTGTAACTGTAACACTTTCTCTTCCACCTCTTTATTGTTTTAACCAGAATTTCCTATGTTATAAAAAAAAAAAAAGAAGAAAGGTACATTGATGGTGTTCAGTACTTGAAAAACTGCAATCATTCAGAGGCAGATGCTGCTCCTTAAAAGCTTCCTTGTTTCTCAGCTTTGTGTTTGTGTTTAAAAGCTCTTCCCTGTGAAGTTCCCCTTCCAGGTCTTGCAGTAGACTGAGAAATGTTGATCCAGGAGCAGGAGCGTTTTTCAGGTTGGCGGTCAATTTGCTGGTGGGTTGGTTTTTTTTTTTTTCAGAGGTTACTCTGTGATGCTGCAACTAAAACCAGTTTCTGACAGTATTACTAACTTGTCTTGTAGCAGCTCTTCACAAGGTTGTTTAGAAGTGCATTCATCTGAAAGGGGAATTCTTTAAGTTATATCTTACTTGCATTTGCACAGAATACATTGATATGTCACCTTCACGTAGGGAAGTTTGACAAGGTGTATTGCAGGTAGTCCTCAAATAGGGAAGTCCTGGTCTGTGAAGATGAGACTCAATCGCTTATTTTCATTTGCAGCTACAGCTTTGTTTTCCAGAATTCCAACAGTAGTTTAAAAAGGCTCTGAAGAACAGACAAATAAGCTTGTTCAAAAACTGTAACTTTATTCATAACTGGTTAACTGGAGCAGATCCTGGCAAAGCAGTTGTGCAACCGTGGATTAAAGACACAGTCTTGTTTTTGTAACTTGGAAAATCAATAGCTATGTGAAATCAAAGTTGAAGACTCATTTGAGAAACCAGAAAGTATCCGTAGCTAAGTAAAAAATGTTCTGGCAGGGAGACAAATTGGCTTGTACTTATCTTATTGTTGGGGTTTTTTCTTGTCCTAGAGAATGACTCATAACTTCTAAACAGTAAAAAATAATAATAAAAAAAGATACAGAAGATCAAGCATGCAGAACTGAACTGTTAGAATCATGGGTGTGTTTTTTTTTTCCAGAAACATCAGTATCTGTGATACATGTTTATTTTCAATGTGTTGTTTCTCTCTGCCATGCGATCAAGTGGTCACACTGGTTAAATTCTTCATGTAGGCCATACATCAAAGTTATTCAAGTTGTATGTCAAGTGAATTAAGTAGCTTGGAAAGCATCTAGTTTAACTTGAGGTTTCACTATGACATAAAGTCTTATGTGATTCCATTTTGTAAGATTTTCAATACATGGTCTTCTTTTTAATGAAAAGTAAGGGAAATACTGATCTATCCACAAACAAGTTACGTGCAGAAAACCGGAATGACACAATTGCACCTCAGCTTGTGAGGTGTAGGATTATAAAGTTACTTTCTTAGGGATCAGTATGGTGCAAACAAGTGTAATATATTGATTCAGGTTTGCTTGCTGGCCACACCTTTCAAGGCAGACACTCAATTTCAAAACATATGGATAGTTCACAGAAAAGCATGCCTGATTTTTACAGAATGAAGCATTCAAAGACATAATTGTTATTCTAGTGAACTTCGATTTAAGGATAACTGTGGATATTTGTTGCTTTTTTTCTAGTTTAAGTCTGTTGGGGAAATGGGGGTGGAAAGAGGAAGAGGTGAGTTCATAACATTTCCAGTCTATATTCCAGCATTTCTGTTGTCAGCTTTGCAGTGTGTGGTTACAGGGTAAGGTAGTTCAGATATTCCAGGGCTGAAGATGTAAGATAACATGCCTGAGACTTTCAACACCCCCTAGTCTTCCTATATTTCCCTCCTCATTCCCCTAAGACATCCAAAAGTACACTGACTTCTGTAGAATTTGGTGATAATTTTAAAAGGTGTGGTTGAAAGTGACATTATTTCTTGACATAGGCAAGAGGTATATGGAAAAATCTGGGATAATTTAAGATAATGACTACTTTACTGAGAATCACCTCATCATATTTATGCGATGACTTCATAAGTTTACAGTGAGATACTTGAAATCTGTGTCCACTTAGGAATAAACATTCCTTAATCAGAAAAAAATGGTTTATGTTGTATGCATAATAAAGTTTTAAGCAAATTCTAGTGATAAAGAATTTTTAATTGGTAATGGCATACTTTAATATGCTCTCTGTATTTGTTTAACTGGTATAGATAACTTACATCCTGAGAACAAGCTACCTTTCTTCTCTAGTTCTGTGTGATAGCCCAAAAATATCCAGATCTTCAAAGTGCTCCTTCTCCTAGGTATTTTTCCATAAAAGGAAAATAAAATTCAGCTGCATTTTAAACGTTCAAGAAATATCTATCCCACAACCTAAGAAAGTATTAAAGAAGTAATAAAGCTTAGGCAGGTTGCAGGGATATGCATCAGTTGTGGAGATGATGAAAACTCTGGGTTGAGACATAGTTTGGCCTACATATGTGGCATGCTCTGGCTTTTGCAACTTAGAAAAATTTTTGTGTGTTACTTTAACCAACATGCTCTCAACGTCTCCCCTGTCACTGTTCTGCCTTGGCAGTTAATATTTTATTTAATGCATAAATATTTGTGAAATTATTGGACTTTTCTCCTCTACCATTAGTGTGATATGAGACAGTAAATGAAATCATAGCTGCCTCTTTTGTGGCAGTGTCAGTACTCAATTTCAGTCTTTAAACCTTTATTTATGTTAATAGAGTCTGCTGCTCTAAGGTACAGATGACGGGATGAAAGGTTTAACCTAATTTCTGCAAACATCTAGTTAATTTTTGCCACATCCTTCCAAAAGTGTAGCTCTACTCCTGCAGCCTTATTCCAGACTGGTTGTGGTTCTCTTCTCCTGTAGCTCCACAGGCCTTGGAATCAACTTAAGACTACTTCTATGTGTGTGTTGTGTAATGTAGTCAGCGTGTATAGTGTCATGTCTGTGCTCAGCCCACTTCAGTTTGGCTGTGATCAAATATTTTCTGCACTGGTGGGTACCAAAATAATGTCCCTAAACAAGGAGTGTGACATTTTGTGGCCATTAGCCTCTCCACTTTAAGGAACATCTTTCATACATTAGAAGTCCTGCCACGTTTATTGCCTGGACTATGGGTAGACTTTTTCCATTGAACCCTCTGCATTTGAATAAACCAGAGAATACAAGAGAGAAAGTCAATTAACATGGAACTATATTTGGAGAATCAGGCCACATTTTAGAAAATGTAGGTCTGTCATCTAGAAAGTATTGGGAATGCTTTTACCTTTCCTTGTTAGTCATGTAATTTAAGAATAACCTAGAATAACAAGTGAATAATAGTTTTCTCAGTTTAGAAAGAAAATAAAGAAAGAAAGTACATCCACCCCCACCCCCCCCTTATGAAATTGAGAATCACAACTACAAGAACTTCCTAATAACTCTTCAGAAGATGGAAATCCACTAGAATTTTTATTTTTATGTGGTGAGGGAGGAAGATGGAGAAGTCTGATGGAAATACAAAAACTCAAATTCTGTAAGTGAGCATTCTCTCTGGTGTAAATCATAATATTGTTGCTGGATGGAGAATGCAATTCTGATTTGCTATCTGAAGAAACATATTCAGCAACTAATATTTCCATTCAGAAAAGGAAAAAAAAGATAATCATGTGCTCCTCTTCAACAGTGTGCTTCAAACCCCTTCATGTTTTCTGTGCTTAACTGCTTTCATGATGAGGAGCACTAAAGGAACATGCTGACTAGATGAAATGGGGTGACAGAAGACTCACTGTGGGGAATATCTGGACATTCTTGAAGCAACAAAGATTACTATCACCATAATTGTTGCACTTTACCAGAAGTGTCTCAGTGTTATGAGTAATGGATTTTTATTTTAACGGTTAACCAGTGCACTGAGATTGCTTGAAGTTACCAAATGCTTCCTTGGTATTTGTGTTCCCACTTGTGGTCTGACAAGAGTTGAGCGAATCTGTGGTGTTTCATTGCTGTCAGTACTGAAGCATTTGTTGAATGTTACTAGCATACCTAAAACTTTCATATGTGTCTGACTCTAGTTTGTCATAAAAATATATTTTTATAAGTGTCTTCCTCTAGTTTGTCAAAAAATGTACTTCTGCTTTCAGTTTCACATGCATGCCGTTCCAAGAAAGTGATTCATATCCACATGGGTGTGATAGGCTTGTATTTCATGGAGTTGACTGTAAAGGCTTGCATCAAACTGTAAATGCTTTTGTTCCATCTCATAGGCTAATTTTATATCAGAATCTTTCTTCTCAAATTCTGTTTCAGGCCTTCAGAAGTTAGACATCTCTTTGTTTTAAACACGTGGGTTTTTCCCTCCTAAGTGGCATTCAGCAATGAGTGTGTTTTGATTTGGATCAGCAGTGCAGTTTTGAAAAGAATCCACTGTTCGCTCCCACTTTGGTTTGCATTGCTGAGTGATCCTGGGGAGTGACCTGGGCTGGATTCCTTTTAGACAAAAAAATCTGGAAGATGCATTGCAGTAGTGTACCTAATGTACTCAGACCACTAATGAGCCTTCAGTCTTTGAGATTGAATCTGAGAGCTAGTCCAAAGTAGAAAGCCCCTGGAACATGTATAATATGGAATGTGTCTGTCAAATCAACTCTGTCACTCTGCAGGCCCACTTCTCTTGGCCCATGGTATTGCTAAGACAGACATAGCCACCGATTATTGCTTAGCTATTACATGAAGCTTGTGTTGTGTACACAGGTGGAACATTGTTGGATGGATGACTCAAATTTATAACTGACTGTGTGACAGGATGTCTATTTGTGAAGTCACTTATGGGATTGAACTTTTTAATGCTTTTAATAGTGCAGAGTACCTATTTGCCTGTTGCTATTAGTTTTTAATTTATCATGAGTGAAATTTACCAGGGGTTGTCAGACTTGTGGTACATCCATAGTTGTTCTGTAGCTTGCACCTGGAAAATTCTTTCTAAGAGCTGTCCTAGAAGTTCAGTTGAATTGCTTTAAGAGACTGATTTTTTTCAATGATTTTTTTTGAGGCCATTGAAAGTTACAATGAGACTTTTAAATGAAAGCCACTGAAATGAAATAAAACCAATGTAGTTGTTTTAGCTTGAAAACAATTTAACATCTAAACTCGATAGATTTCAGCTCCATAAATTGGGAATTATCAATATTAATTAGTTTGAACAACAGGTCATTGATCAAATGAGACAGTTTCAGGCAAAGCATGAACTGGAATGGGCATTCTGAACAGGAACGGCACGGCTGAACTTACTTGTTATGCGAAATGCCTAAAAGTTTTAGGCATTTCATGAAGTAGCTGGTGGGTGTTACTGTTAATGGTTGCATTGTGAAACCTGGTATTATTGCAGTTCCATTGTGTTATTGCTGTGAACAGTGGAATTTTCGGTAGGAAATAGCATCCTCGGTGGTTCCTTGCCAGGGAGGATATTAATGAACAAAGGAAGTGTTAGAAACACAGTGTTTGCCACATGCTCTCCAATCCCTCCCAACTGCTGTAGGCTTGAGACACAGAACTGCTTTGTTATCTTTCCTTTTGGAAACATTCCTCAACTCTTTTGTTCCTCACAGATCTACTTTTGTGGTGTTGTTTTGGTTTGGTTTGTTGGGTCTTTTCAATTTGATAATTTCTCATTTCGAAGAACAAAATTCTGTTCGGAATGCTCTGAACTGCACATGTATGTTTAAATGCTCTGAACTGCACATGTATGTTTAAATCTGTGCCTGCTTGTTCAGGGACAACTTAGGCCTTCTGAGGATTCATCTTTACTGGGTCAAGTGTAGGTGCCTAAGTAAGCTTTGCCTTGCACTTCCATCATTCCTCCACACTTCAGCAGTAAAACTGTTGGGGTGTTCCTGTCTCTGCATTTTTTTTGGAGGTCCCAGTGACTCCACTGTTCCAGTCCATTCTGCATCTTCCTCTCTCCTTGACAAGAACGATGCACTCAGCCTTCCAGAAGCCTTTACCAGCAGCTCCTTTTGCTTTACATGTTACTTGGTGCATTCCACCACATTGTTGGTGAACAGAAAATGAATGTGTCATAGCAACAAAGCCTTTGGTGGTTGCAGAGGCAGGTTTTTTAACTCGTTTTACATCCACAGTGCCATTGTGACAATAGATAAACCCTAAACCTGTTTCTCAAGTCCAGTTTGTCATGTTTGCCCGTCAAGCGCTTCTATTGTTCGCATGTGCGAAGAGATATATAAGCGTATGCGTCATCTACTGAATAGAAACCAGGTGCCAATCACACTCTTGAGGATGTGCAACCCTATGCCCCTGTGAGCATGTTTCCATTTTTTTTTCTGTGTTCCGGGATCAAATATTACAGAGTTAGTGATGCATTGACCTAAGATGCTACATTAGAACACAGTGAGGCACATTTCTGCATAAGCTCAAGAGACATTATAGGGCAAGGGGGCGGCTAGAGCCTCAGTGTACAAATGGACAAGCACCTGGAGAAGAAAAGGTGTTTATTTGTCAAAGAGCTGAGTTCTTTGAGCTTTGTCCTGCAAATATACATACATTACCTATCTCTTAGGATGTTTTACATATTAATGCGATGTCCATCTGATGTGCTCAACATTTTCATCGAGGGAGATAGAATAAATGCAGCTCTACGAAGAAGGGTTCTTCATTGGGACATTCTAAAAGTTTTCAGGAATTAGTGTGATCTATAGCCCAACAACTTTATAAAGACACAGAAGACAGGATTGGAAGGGATCTGGATAGATGGCCTTGCATACCCTTCTTGATTAACTACATGTGTCTGTCCTGACAGTTAAAACTATTTGCCAAATTTCCTTTTTGATAGGGCTGTTGTAATAGTAGCCTTGTTGCTGATGCAGACTGCTGCCACTGTTCCACTGGTGGAGTCTTGTCAAATGTATTTGATGTGGTGCAAAGAAATGTGTGTTATCAGAGGTGGATATTCCAAACTAAACCAGGAATTAGCAGTCAGTGTAATAGTAGTCTCAATAGCAAAAACAAGTTTTAATTCTATGAAATACGTGTATTGCTGTGTAATTTTAAAAATAAATAAAGCAAGACTACGGTACAATGAATGTATGTACTATAAAAGTGATTTAAATATACTTTAATAATTCCAAGTAACATAATAATAGGAGTTCACTTTGTTCACTTCTTTCAGGACACAGTAATTTTGAGATGTGATTAAAATTGTTAATTTTTTCACTAAGCAGCTTAATGGTTTTCTGTAATACACATAGGATTTGGCTGTTAACCATCTCAAATCTATTGTTTGCGTATGTAAACCTTAAACTTGCATTGATCTCTACACAAGTAGAGTGTGTGCCCATGCTTACCTTCAAGATAATGCACAGGGTGCCCTGCAATGATGTCACTCTTACGGGGCTCTTCAGCCTAGGGACTGCCGTTCATTTAGGGAGAGGTACAGGTTGCTGATCTAGGGACTGAGCTGAGATGAGTAAGAAAACTATGTTGCTTTCATGACATGCCCAAGAGTAACTTAACACAGTTTTGAAGAGACCTTGGATTTCTACCTCACAGTGCCAGAGTCAGAACATAATGAGGCTTTTCTTTCCACTATTTGAACTAGTAGGAAGAGCATCTATTTTTCTTCTTGGCTGTTGGTTTTGGAGGTTAGTCGCATGAAAGTGGAAGGCTGTACTAAGGGAAGCAGAAGCTAATATACTAAGGAAGGTTTTTTTTGTTTCGGTTTTTTTTTTTTAAGCTTAAGCTTGATTAAAAGAGAAGTATTATAAATTTTTTTGAAGATGCAGGAGAAATAAAGCCATGCCTCTGTGTGGCCAGATCCAACCATTAGTTTTTGTTCCAGCTGTAAGCTTTATTAAAACTGCTCTGCCACAACTAAGGCACACCAGAGAAGACAAGTTCTTTGTATTGATTCTTACTGGACTTGTAAATGTATCTTTTATAAACTACTCTTACCACTAATCTTAAAAACCATGCACACAAAAAATGGCAACAACAAAACAGACTCAGGAGTGTTCTTGAGGCTGTCTTCCTGTGTGATCAGTTGTAGTTGGTATGTTGTAGTTGCACCTCTAGGATAAAAACCAAAAAGGTTATGATTTCATTATCAGCTGTTTGTTATAAGGGAATAATCACAAAATTCATTTGTACTGAAAAGGAGAACTGGTACACATTGAAGAAAAAAAAATCAAGAAACCAGTGTGTCTCTTTTCAGCATTCTGATGCATCAGGGTGTATGAAAAAAATCTTAAATAAACATAGCTTAAGGTCGACTTTTTCTAAAGCCCTGTTGCACTAAGTCTGGCTGGGATGAAGCTAATTTTCTTCAAGGCAGCACCTCTGGTGCTGTTTGGGATTTGTGACTAAAACAAGGTTGATAGCACACCAGTGGTTTGGCTGTCACTGAGCAGCACTTGCACAGTGCCAAGGTCTTCTCTTTTCCCACTCTGCCCCTCCAAAGTGTGGGTTGGGCGTGGGCAAGGGGTTGAGAGGGGACACAAGCCAGACAGATGGCCCAGGTCAACCAGATGGATATTTCACACCATATAATGTCACACTTGGCAGTAAAAACTGAAGAGGAGAGGTTCTGGGGGAGGTAGCCATTGCTTGAAGGCTGGCTTGGGTATCAGTCCACTTACGGGAAGTGGTAAGTGGGAGCCTTTGCACCACTTGTTTTGTGTTTTCTTCCTCTTTTCTTCACTTACTAAAATATATGTCGACCCATGAGTATTCTCACTTGCACTCTTTCCATTCTCTCTCCTTGTCTGGCCTGGGGGCTGAGGAGGGAAAGAGCGACCGTGTGGTCCTTGGCTGCAGTCCCTGGATCAGTCCATCACACCCCCACAGCAGCATCTGCCAGGAGATTAGCTTCTCCAGAGGGTAATTCTGGGGTGAAAAGTAATATACTGCATAAGTGTTTAACGGTTTAGGTTTCTGTTATGTACATTCATGAGGAAGTCTTCATGTGAATTCAAGGATTAAAGAACAGACACAAAATTAATGTTAATTGTTGTAAACTTCCTATCAAAATAGTTTGATATTCAGTTGCAACACTGGGTGGTGTTTTTTTTTCTATTTGATAGTCCCTCTTCTTTCTTATTCACCATCAACATTGTTTACATGGTTTTAACTGGCTGTTTACCATATCCAAGTAGAACAATAAAAGTAAACATGAAAAATACACATGTAACCTACATAGTATTTAAAAAAAAAGGAGAAAAACATAATGAACAGAAAGCAAGCGGAGGAAGGAAAACTAAATCCCGATGAGTAATGATGACTGATTGTGTTCTGCACTCTCTTCAGATTTCTTAGATTAAAATGTAATCTAGAACACTGAGAGCCCTATAATATAAACACTTTTCCCTTAGACCCTTTCACTGTTTACTACCTGCAATTGTAGGGCTCTGCAAAGTCGTATGCTATGCAAGAAAATTGTGTACAGTAACTCCACAGTTTCGTACTACTACTGTTGGGTAGATATTGTTGTAATCTTGGTGCTGTTACTGCAGTAAAGTAATTTAAGAGCAAAATGTCTTAAAATAGCTCATTTAAGGTTGCTCTATGTGGAAAGAAGAGTGCACAGTGCTTGCATTTCTTTTGCGCTACCTCTCCAGGACATTGCTTATTTTCGTTCAGTCTATTTCAGGGCACTTTTCAAACACTTCTGAAACACATTTGCACCTAATACCTGGCTGCACAGGCAAAATCATCATGCTTCAACACAGTCAGATTTCTATCTGATAGATAGCAGGTAGAAATAAATCTGGGTTGGTTTTTTTTCTTTTTTTGATAAGACAAGTAGCTGGGTGAGATTAAGTCATCAGGGCAAGATGCAAAACTTACTGAAGTCAGTGAATATCTTCCCAACCACTTCTGTAACTTTATGCCAATCCCGGTGAAATAGTTTATTTCAGTATGGGCTTTAGGAAATACTGACAAGTTGTTGAAGAAATGGTGATGCAAGGGAGGGATGCGAGGCAAGTACCACAGAGGTAGCTGGGTCAGACATTTCAGAGGTGGTAATTAATCGGAGGGGAGCAGCAGTGCTTGAAGGCACATGCTACTATACATACAATATGGCATATATTATTTTGAGTAATGTTCAATGCCTCAGTTTAATAGGGTGGATAACAAAGGCAGAAAGTTAAGATTTAAAATCAAACCACTGTTGGTTACATCAAGAAACTAACCTTTAATATGTCGCTGCAGCAGTAAGTGATTTTTCTGTGTCTCAGTTGAAGTTAGTAGAGCATATAGTATTATTACATTGCAATAAGTTTATAAACAGGTTCTTGTTTGAAACAAATAAATAGATGTAACAGACTTTTCAGCAGTTGCTCATTTAGAATTATTGTAAATATTAAATGTACATATGCTCAAAAAAATACTTGAGACTGAAAATATCCCTCGAGTAAGTGACATAAACTAATAATTAGTCACTGTGAATAATGAACAAAATAATTCCAGATTTTGAAATGTTTCCTCAAATGCTAGTAGGAAAAACCTGTAGCAGTCAAGAACAGAAGGATTTGTGTGTGTGACTGACTATTAAAACATTAATGATGGCAAAAATGAAAACTGTCACTTACCTTGGTTTGAGAAGATTCAGGGCTTCATGTGTTAACAGGTAAAATCATCAAAACAAGATCTACTATCTTGTGAAATAAACTTTAAAACCCCTCAAATAACCTTACCATGGAAATTTCTCTGCATCTTGTATATATCTGGAGAAAAAAAAATCCTTTCACCATAGGCTAAATGTTGACTTTTATTCAGGAATGACTTTTAAATGCCTAGTTTTTCAATGAAAAATAGGTAATTCTGTTATAATACATTTTCTGAATTTCTGTACTAAACAGTTTTGAAGTTTCAACAATATTTGTCTTTAATTATACATTCAATTGTAAATAATAGAAAACAGACTTTTATGGAATTTTTTTGGCTTTTACATGCCAGAGCCACATGTACATGGGGAAAAAATTACAGGTTTTTGTGTGACAAAGCGATTCAAATTTTTATTGGAAAATTTAGTGGAAGGTAATTAAATATAAACAGACTCAACTGTACTTGCTACAAAAGCTGCTGAGTATTATTTTCCATGATTAAACACAATATGACCAAAAAACTTTCTTATAGAAGAATTACTTTGATCTGGACAAGTAACCAAATGAAAATCAGTTTTGTTAGGAATTATTTCTGAGGAAACTACATGAGATGCAAAGACAAGTTATACTTAATGCTCTCTTCTTTTTAATCTTCAAAGGGGAGTTTTGCTCACATAGAGGAAAAATACCACAAGAACTAATGCCTTGAAATTTCTTTTGCCTATAGAAAAAACTGACCAAGAGAATACTGCCGCAGGAGATAAAGACATAAAACAACCTTCCAGTAACCCAAGTATACAACCAGAGATACAAGACCAGTCTGTCTGGGGAAATCGCACTGATGGTGACCTCATCAGAAGTAAGTATTTCCAGAACAAATTGCTGCCATTTAGGCTTGCTTTCACAGTGTAACGGGATACTACTGCCTGTTGACTCAGTTAAATCTATGTCAGATGCAATTGTGTTGCAACTATAATGCACGTCTACCAAATTTGTTTCCTGGAATGACTCCTGTCAGCATGCATAAGCAACGAGTTCAAAGAAAGGTGTGATTTGAGTCATGCAGTATAATATAGATCTCTGTAGCATCTACATTTTAAAGCCTTAGTGTTGTATTCTTCTCTCATCATTCGTAATGGGATCTGTATATCACAGTAGCCATGTGAGCAGCGTATGCAATTGTGCTAGGTGTCATTGCCTTTGATTTCTCAAGTTTTGCCACTTAAATGGTAGAGTAAACTATGCTGTGAATGGTAGCATCTGGGTACACTGAGGACTGGTCATATGTCAGTTTATAAAGAGGTTTGAATCCTAAAGTAGCTAGTCCTTTCAAAACTAGAAGAATGCACCAAGACAAGGTTTTAGGCCTTGAGTACTATGAATTATGGGGTTTTAAAATTAGTTTTTACAAGTCCACATTCCTAGTGTATATCTTGGATGCTTTAAAATATAAAAAGGTCTGCAAGATTATTCCCATTTTTCTGTCTTGAAGATCATATGCTGTCCAAAAGATCATCCATAATTGCACCTTCCTGAGGCGAAAATATTTCTGTCAACTGCCAGAGCTGATACTACTTTAAAACTCTGTGAATGCTTGAGCGTTGGTTGCTCAAGGGAGGGGCAGCATGAAAAACTGTTCTCTAATTATAGGATGTATTCAGAAAGCAAATGGACTAAATGCTGAGTGGTGCTCCAGCTCTCTCAGATTGTTGTCTGCCCACACACATCAGAGTCAGTCTGTCTTTGCACTGCACACGTACTACACGATACACAGCAGGGTAAATTCATATTTCTGAACCTGCTGTTGTCATAACTGGTGATTTTCTCGAGAGTTATCTGGAGTTTTTTTAGGTTTGGGTTTTATTTGTTTGCTTGTTTTTTTAACATTTTACTTGTACAATCAGCTTCTGAACTTTGTGTTAGCATTTGAAGTTCTTTTCAAATCTTTGTTAATCCTTTTTTATAAATGAATCCTGGTAAATACTTATACCCTTAATGCATTGAATAGTTATCTAGATCCTTTACAGGAAACTGGAATTTAGCATGTCAGATACTTATCTGGCGATGTAAAAATAATTCTGAAAGGGCTATAAAGAGGGAGAATTGTCCTGCCCAGCTTGAGAGTTCACTTAATCCAGAAAGATTGTTTTAGACCTAACAGTCCCTGGACAAGAAGTTGCTTTGTGCTTGTGTTGAGGACGTGGGAAGGTGCATATGACATCTTCTGCTTTCCAAGTGGGCTTCTCGTTCCCTCTTCCTAGAGGCTTCCTTATGCTTGCACCAGTGGGAAAGCAGATTTATTTCATAGCAGTTAGCATCATGCCTGAACTATGAAGGAAAGGACCAAGGACAGTAAGGTGGTGCTACATTTCCTCTTATCTGGTCACTGCAAGGACATACTGTGGGGGCTGCACTGGGGAAACGGGAGAGGAAAAGGTAAATTTTTCAATATATAGTAGAAATTGCAGCAGATTGTGCCAATACCTGGCAGATAAGAAAAGATGAAGAGACTTGAGAGTTACATGCAATTAATTATTCATGTCTGTGATGGGAGTCTTATCTGAATTTAAAAAGTAACAGGAAAGATAGTAAAGATAAGATAAATTTTAAGGTAAGTATGTATCTATAGATGTATGATGCACCACTCCAGTGTGCATAGCTGCTTCTCCTGGAGTCACTAGTAATTTTACCTCTGGCTTTGTGAAAAGAAAGTTTAGGTGAAAACTGGAAGTTTCTGAGACTCCAAATCATTACAGATTTTTGAATAGTAGTGGCAAACATGAGACACATTTGAGTAGCTGCTATGCTGAAATCCTCACTTTGTTTTAAATTCATGTTATTTTTAATCTTTAATGTTCCTACTGCCAAAGTCTTCTTGATGGAATAAATGAAAATGGCGAAATTAAAACAGCTCTGGTTTCTTCGGGGTTTTTTGTTTGGTTTTTTGGAGTGGGGTGTGTGGGGTGTGTGGTGGCTGTAGCTATGAGTAGGGAAGTCTGTTATATTTAAAAAAAAATTGAGGAACAGTACTCTGCTCACAAACACTTCTTGTAGCTTGCAAAAGTTTTACAATTTGATCTACTTAGTAACTAAAGTTTGAAAAAATAAACAGGTAGAGCAAAGAGCAGCTTGTTTATCACAAACATTGCTTAGGTATTTAATCTTAAGTAACAAGTGTTGTAGATCAGAACAGCTGTGATTCAATCAGCACCCACTAGACTAAAGTCTGCAGAACATTGCATATTGAAAGAAGCTTGAGGTTAGAAATGTTTTGATTATTATGGTCTACTACAAAACTGTTTCTTTAAATTTAGACAGGGCTTACTTTAATTTTCTCAGGTATTAAGAACTATTTCCCACTCTCCTAATGATTCAGTTTCTTTTTTTCCCATGCAGATTGTTTTCCACCCCCACAGTTGGTACATACTCCGTTTGCGTTAGCCTTAGTTTTCACTTTATAAATGTTTCCAGAATTTAATTTCCAAGGTTCTCCTTGTTTGCAGCTGTTTTATCCTGCTGTTATATGGAAGTAGATTAATCAGTCAGCTTTATTGGCACACCAACAACGAAGTCCAGTGTTAGAGACTCTGTAATGACTTCATTATGTATGATTTCTCATTTGCACTTGTGAACTCAGTTTACCAGGCAACATCAATAAACTAAAATGCTGCTGCTGTTTTCCACCGTAAAATGTTTTCAATTCACTTTGCCCTTGCAGTCCTTTTCTCAAGTCCCCGTTTTAATCTCTAGATGATGAGATTTCCCCCATATTAGCCCTTTCCCCACCTCCTTTGGGGCATCCCTTTCTCCCTAGAATGAAAACTTTCATAATATCCTGGGCAAATGGCTAATCTTACAGGAAGCTGCATCCAAGGAATTAATTGGTTTTGAAAAGAGCTTGAGAGTCATGATAGAGGAATATTACCTTCCAGAGCAGCACTGCCTCAAAAGGGTACTGTATACTGGCATATAAACAGGGGAGAACTAAATAAGAAGAAAATGGTTGTATTACTTCTCTGTATTAATTGTTAATGGCCTTGCATAACTGTTACTGGAATACTGCATCCAGTTGGAGAAGGGTCGGGGAGAACCACAAATATCTTAGGAATGACTGGAGTAGTTGAAAACATGCCTTATTGTGGAAACACTCCTGGAGTTCAATCTGTTTAGTGTTAACAAGGGGAGTGAAGAGGGGCTTGCCTAGTCCCTAAGAAGCATGATACCACAACAAGTAGAAATTTGGTGAGATGATTCTTCAACCTTCACAGGCAAAGGGAGAACTAGATATAATGCCTGGAGGTTCAGTTAGACTAGAAATAAGATGTATACTTTGAGACAGTATTTGGGAACTGGAAGATCTGCCAAATACTTGGTGGGTTTAGGTGTGTTAAATTGTCTTTAGTCTTCACAAGGTTGCCATTACTATCCATAGCCTTCGATTTTAGAACCTGGATAAGGGAGAGTCTCTTTTGCAAAGCATTTCCCCCAAACTGGAATAACCTCTATATTTTTCACCTTGGGTATTGTTCAAAGCAATATTGAGTCCTATTCCTTTCCCTTCACAGGCACACGCATATTTTGTATTTTATATCAGGCTGTAGAGGTTCTGCTTTTCAAAAGAGCTTAACCTTAGAGTTGTTCCATCTACTTTCCCTTCTTGTTTGGCAGTGCATTTTAAATATCTGCAAACACCTCCTTATTTTCATTGTATGATCTGATGGCCTGTAATGGAGACATTCTGTTTCTGTTATCATTCACCTTTGGCAAGTGAGAAAGAGTGAATGTTAAAACATGCAGCAGGATAACCTGTGGCTATAGGAATGAAGGCATAGGAGTTTTTGCTGTTACACATTACCACAATGCCTGGCTTTGTTATTGGGAAAGGTTGGTTGTGGGGTTTTTTTCCACCTTTAAAAAAAACCCCAGAAACCACCAATGCTATAAAAGTGGATTTCTGAATATTTAGGCAGAATTTTTACAGCAGGTACTGGTTATCAAAGTGTGCTGTTATGTAGGGAAGGAATACTTAGGAGGGAAGAAAATGCCAGTCTTGAACACTATTTGCTTGTGAGGATTTAATCTCCTTTCTGGTTCTCAAGCAGGACCTTAGCTATGTGATATTTAAGAAAACAAAAAACATCTACCATAGATTCAAATTGTCATGAATAATTGATTAATAATAATCCAATTCTCAAGATTAAATACCTAAAATATGCCCATGTTTTACAGATAGAAAGGTCATTGCTATCCATCATTTCCTGGCTTCAATTGCCTCTTTCTCCTCCATGAAACACCGTCCTGATAGGAGTGGCTCTTCAGAGAAAGGGATGCTTCATTCAGCTCTGTGGGGATTAAACAATTTTGCTTGTTCTTGTGCCTACTGATTTACTGAAATAATTTTTGTCATGTTTTGTTTGAAATATAAACCTAGATTTTTTTAATATTTTTGTTTTCTGTATTTTTATGTTGACATTTTTGCTTTACATGACTATCTATTTAATTTCGAGATCTGGAGATTCCCTTTTTCTACTAGCTAAGTAGTTGGATGATTTTCATAGTTTAAATAATGCAGTTTGGGTTTGGGACTTTTTTCCCAACAAGAACAAGGTAATATGCTGTTAGAACTGTTCTTTTTGTTCGAAGTTAATCCATATATCTTTCCTTGTCTAATTTATAGTGCACAGTCATTTTGTACTTAACTGTAATTTTAAATGACTGTGTTTATTCTGTCTAAAAAATAGTGCAGAGTGCTTGAGGTAACTTAAATGGTTCTCTTCAAAGCTAGGAAGTATGACAGACACAGTCTTCTTGTAGTGCAACTGAGTGTGTGAGTACAGAAATCATGCAGAATAGATTAATGGAAATTACTCAAAATATAATGCTGAATATGAAAGGTGTATTATTTTAGTTAAAGAAGCAGTTTGTGTACAGTGTCCTAAATATACCCAGGTATTCGCTTCATCTGGCTGTGAGAAAAGTGTGAATGAACAAAGCTTTAAGCAGTTCAATACTTAAATACAGGAATGCAGTATTTGATACTTAGAATCTTCTTTAAAAAAAAGGTAAATCTTTGAGGAGTCTGGCCAGTAGAAGAAATGGAGGTGTGAAGGGCCTCACAGAGACCTCCTCTTCCAGAGAGATTTTCTAATCCTCTCCCCAGCAGACACCTATCCTGTGTTACTTCTGTTTCTTCCCCCAAGCTGACAGATCTCTTACTACTTCTGTTTCAGAAGGCCTCAAAAAACTCCTCTTGTGCCTATATTGAGGAGCCTGGTGGGGTTTTTTTAACTTCTTCCCAACCAGTTGTAAGATGGCATGCATTTTTAAAAACATTGTTTAAAGTTAGTGTGCACCAGCTAGTTCCCTTCGCACAGCACAGGAGGTAAAATGCAATTTATTACAATAGTTTTGTACTGGTTTTGGCTGGGAAAGAATTAGTTTTCTTCATAGCAGCATACTGGGGTTATACCACAGTGAGTTTTCAGGTGCTAAGTAGTGAAATTTAACTTTGATTATATAAAATGGAAAAAACCT
Organism: Porphyrio hochstetteri; assembly: GCA_020800305.1. NCBI lineage: Eukaryota > Metazoa > Chordata > Aves > Gruiformes > Rallidae > Porphyrio > Porphyrio hochstetteri. The sequence goes on from CM036905.1 coordinate 41,373,172, forward strand.
AAATAAGTATGTTGCACAGCATATTTGGAGTATTCATGCCAGTCAAGATAAAGCATCATCTCATCAAGGTGGTAGTGAAAATTATGCTGTTTAACAAAATTTTGGAATTTAGTTGGCTTGAAGGCAGGCCAGTGTGCATCAGAAGTACTAGGACCTGTGGATTTACTAGGGCCCATGGATTTACTCCTACTGATGATGCACCAGTTGAAGCTGAGGAGGAGAATGAATAATAGTGTTCTTGCAGTAGGCTGAGAAGAACAGATGAGGAATCAGAAGCCGCTGCTATCAGGCTACCAAGAAACCAAACAATTTCGGTATTTTAAATAAACTAATCAGAACTTGCAGCTGCTGCACACGTACACAACTGGAGGTCATGTTCTCTGCTGTTCACCTGAATCTTGATGACTCAGCTGGGGTTGTTTAGATCTCTCTCCCCGTTTTTTTAATGGATAATGATGATGAACCCTTTCCGGTCTCTACCTATAAGACTTGGGTGGAAGGATAGGCATTTTCTTGCTGACAGTGTATGCCTCTTCTTGCCATTTTGATTTCCCCAAGGAGTTTCTGGGTTTGAACCTTTCAGCTGAGACAATTTTACATCTCATTGTTGCACAACAAAAGCGTTTTCATTTAATTTTCATTTACTCATCTCCTGGGCAGAGAGGCATTTTCAGGTAGCTGTATCCTTACAGTTACAGTCTTCAAAGCTTAGGACAGGATCTTCAGTGTTCACAGGTCACCTGTGGAACAAACTGGGTATCACTGAAGTTAGTACCTGTGAACTGGGCTCCTGTGGAATGCAGATATTTTCTATGCAGCCTCTCCCCTTAGACTTGGTCGAATATTTTGAAACAATGCAGTTAATGATGGGCTGTGATGGGGGGGGTGGGATTGTACATTCTGTGGGGAGTTAATATGGAGAAACAAACTTCTTGCTACTGTTGACCCACTTCACTGAACAGTAATCAAACTTCAGTGAGAACTTTAAACTGCACCAGATGACCATGTGATAGATGAGTGTATTCTGCATATCACTAGTAGCCAGAATTACCTGGAGCCTTTCATTTTCTGTTTTACCTTACTTTTGACTCTCAGAACATCATCTGAATTTATGGTCTGAGGCTGAGAAAGTTTGGATGGCAGTAATCATCAGTACCAGACAAAGGTGAAATTCTTTAAATAACATGAAGATTACTGTTCTTGCTGTGTTTGAGCCTGAAGTAAATTGTATCTTAATTTCAGAATATTTTCCTTTGTTGTATTGGTACTGTCTCAGAATTAATGTGCTGTTATGCCTAGATGGCAAAGGATATTTATATTTTTTTCCTGATTAGTCCTCATATAGGGGAAAAGGTACAATATGTGTGTAGTGGCTCCTTGAAGAGGAAGAGTTATAAAACTCTGACTGCATTCTACATGAAATTTTATACTACAAACCCAATGACTCAGTGTGGTTTCAGTCGCCTATTTTCAGTACTAACAGTAGTCAGTTAGTTATTTTTAGCAAAGAAAACACCAAATTACAAAGTGCGTGAAAGTATCGTCATGCAAGTTGTACTTTTAGGAACCTGTTTTTTGGCAAAAATGTCTTGAACTTAAACTGTGGCAAAAATTCTCTTAGTTTTTCTCTTTTTTAATTTTATTTTATATTTGCTGTCATGTGCGTGGAAGGCTTGGATTGAGTTTATGCAGCTGAAAAGTAGTACTGTATATTACCTGTACATCAAAATCATTAAATTAATTCTTCACAATCTAGACAGCCACAACAGTTTTAAATCTTTCGAATTTTGTATTTACTGATTAAGAAGGGCTCTTGGTCAAAGCAGAATGCTTAGCCAAGTAATTTTGGTTAAACATTTTTTCTTTAAATAGCTACCCAGAGGAAAGAAAGGTCTGAATACAACTTATTTGTTCTGCACTGTGGTAATATCTGAAGTGCAAAAGTAGCCACCTTTCCTGAAAGTATTTTTGTAAAGGACAGGGAAAAACAGGAGCCTATGACCTATTTGCGTGTTGTTGTGGTGTTTGTGTTTTTCAGTTTTCTTTTAAAAAAAAAAACCCAAAAAGCAAACCCAAAAGCTTAATGATCCAAACCCAAAGGATTCCTTTTAAAAACATTCCATGGTCACTCAGGCTGTTTCTGATAGCAGTTTTGTTAGCTCATTATCCTGATGCGGTAGGCCTCCATAAATACTGAGGCTTGATTTAACAGAACGAGGAATTATTTTCCACTTGAGCCTTAACTATCTTCAAATGAACTGTAGTATTCTGGAATGTGAGAAACATGTTTTTGTATGGAGACTGCATTTGAAATTTGTGGACCTGAAATGCAAACTCACAGCATTCTAGCACTAGAGATTTCAAATTTTGAGTTTTATGTCTGGAGCTATGAAAGTTGAAGACTTAAATTTTACTTTTAAACCTTTTCCCCTCAAATTGTAAGATTTAGCAATGCTAATCTTATTTACAGCAGAATTTCATCTAAGAGACTATTTCCTGTTGCAGAGATTCCTTAAGTTTAAGTCAGACTTAAGGTTGTATAATGATTGCATAAAATGTTATGAAGCTTACTTTTGAGACAAATCAAGTAGAGCAAACTGTTAGGCAAGCCTATAAAATATATGGCCTGTGAGTCAGATTTGGCCTTTAGGGCAAGTTTTTGCCCCTGAGGGACAGCACAAGCCATTTGCCCATTCCTCGTGGAGCAGGAGCAAGGCTGCCTTCAAATCTGGGTAGCTACAAAATATATCTTTCCCCAAAAACAAAACCCAGTTAGAAGGCATGTGCCTTTTCCCATCTCCCTTTGGTAGATGTGTATTCTGATGGCATTCTGTAAGTTGCAATTTGAAATAAAACTCACATTTTAATGGAGAACCAATGAAAAATCCTTACACTGACCAAACCTGGCTTTAAGAGCAATGTCAAACAGAGTGAACATCTTCACATCTGAACAATTCAGAACTACAGGACATGAGTGATCAATGTTCCTTTTGCTTGAATTTCAAAACGAAGGAAACATTAAGATTTGATGACAAATTTAGGATCAGCCTGCCTGGGAAATTTTACTTTAATGATCAAACTGAGTTTTTCACAGAAGTGCTATAAGAAAATATTTGAATGGTGAGGCAGGATACAGAGCTAACTTTGGGTAATGCACAGGTAGTTTTCATATATGTAATTTTATTAAATTACACCAGCTCATCTAACAATTTAGCATTTCCTAGCTATTTGCTTTTTATAAAGTATTTCCCTACCTCAATATATATTCTTTTTAATATATGTGTGCTGCCTTTTTAGCGATAATAGTCACTATCATATTTATAATGTAAAATCAATTTTGAGGAATATTTTTGTATGGATATAGCTCTTTCAGCAAACTATACACTAATCACTTTATAAAGTATCTAGCACTATACATTCATTCTGAAGTAGTTACAAATATCTTCTACATGTTTTGTAACAGTCTTCGTCACAGCCATTCTGTAAACTATTTTGTGCTGGATCAAGAGCTTGAAACTTTAAGCAATGTGAAATTTATTTATATAGCAAATAAGACAGTGTTTAACTTTCAAAATATGTGAAGGGAAAAAGAAACAACACACAACACAGTTTTAAAGGAGGATTTCTAATAAAAGTTATATTTTTTTCTTCTTCTTCTCGTTCCTTTTCTTTGATGCTTCATCTACTTCTCTGTCCACTGGATTTTCTGATTCCCATCTGTAGGGTATTGTTATGTCTGAGGAATCTTTTCCTGGTAGTTTAATTGATAAACTCAATCTTAATTTTAAATAAATCTCCATTTGGTGATTTGGTGATCACCATCCGGTACTCTGGCTCTGAGAACGGCCCAAAGGAGAGACCTTTTTTGCTGTGCTCTGCTCCCTTCTTGAACAATAGAAATAATCTGGCAAAAGCTTTCTTTTGTTATCATGTCTACATCCACACCAGGGATTCTGCTGGGATAGCTGGAATAGGGCAAGTAGTTTAGGTCTCATTATCAGTATTTTTTGGGGGTATATGTGGAACAGTCATTATGGAAAAGGACATAAGACTTGTTTGATTAGTGCAGGGAAGGTTCTCACAGAATAATCCACTTTGCTCTCAAAATTTAAACTCACTGTTAGAAATCCATTTCACAGTGACTATAACGGAATGGCATTTGAAAGTTTTGATCATTAAAAAAAATCCTTTAGAAATTATGGTAATTTAGGAAGAAAGTAAAGGATTGGTGATAGGGTAGAAAGAGCAGTGGTGGTTATCATGATGGAGTCAAACTTGGATGAGCACTGAAGTTTGTACTCAATAAATTGTGCTGTGTTCTCTTGCCCACTTATTTTATAAAGCAATAAAAGAGAGAAAAGACCGATTCAACCGTGTTATAGTTACTGTCTATATTTGTCTCTACTACCTAGAGCCATTTTTCTCTTTTCTGTTTCCATAATTGTCTCTAGTCCTCCCATACCTTTTTTTTTGTTGTTTGTTTGTTTGAACAAGCGTTTTTCCCTGTTTTCTCACTTCAAAGAAATGTAAGCTTATATGTAAGCTTATATGTAAGCTATGACAAGAAGGTTGTGCTTAGAGACTGACTGGAAATGGTTTTAAAGTGCTTCAGTATAAAAGCCTGTTCAGCTTCTGTGTGTTAATATCAAAATTACATTAAAGCTATTTTATAAGTAGCAATGAACCTTCTTATTAGAATGAGTATTTTGACTATTGGGGAATTAACAGTAAATTCAACATTATGAAAAAGTACTGTGCATTCAGAAGGAAAACCCACAACTGTTAATATTACAATACACTTTGAAAATGTCAGCTTCTGGAGTCATGTGATTATGTGAGATTTAAATTTTCATAAAATCAACAAAATATTAACCTTGTCTTAGTAGCTATTGACAAAACCTAAAAGTTAAAGAAAGACTCGAAATTGAGAATGCCAATTACAAGGATGTACTTAAAAATAAAACACTGGGTAGTTTGGCTTGGCAGTACCACATTGTACAGAAGCAAGGAATTTTGTCTGATTGTGGGTAACACAAATTAAATATAAAGTGGTGGGGAGATGTTCCCATTGTGAGTTGTTAATTCCAACAGTCTGAGAAAATGATACAGCACAATGAAATGTGGCTCGTTATGCTAGAGGCACGGTAAAGAAAAGGGTGCTGGAATTAACTCTGAGCGGCAGGGCTGTGGCAGCAGTGCAGCTAAAATGGCAGATGGCATGGATCTTTAGTAGAGTGGATAAGGACGTGTCCAAACTAGTGCAATTCTGCCCTTTTGACAGTTGTTTGAATGGTTTCCTAAGAGTTTTTCTGTTTGGGGCCAAGAAATACAAGCAAGGAGGCTGAGGTGTTTCCCAAGCACGGAACAGCTGCACAGCACAAAGGGATAGAGGCAGCAGTTTGGCTCACCCATTGCCAGTCTGGTCAGGCTGCTGTTGCTGATGATGACATGAATGCTCTTGGGGGACAGAAGGCTTGTGTGAGCAGAGAAGGAAGGTTGTATATACGTGATGTAGCTGCTGTCTTTGCTGTGAGGGAAGGGTTGCTGTTGTACTTCCCCCTGTAAGAGGGGGTTGCTGTCTCAGCTGGAACTTTTTAAGGCACTTGAATTTTAAAAGGACAAAAAAAGAGAATGTAACTGTAAATTTTTATGCTTTCACTTACCATGCTGTTTCTTTCCTGTGAAATTCATCAGCTTATTTGCAAAACCTTCTAACACAGTGTTTTAAGATGTAAAAATGGGCACTTTTTAGTATTGTGAATAACATTGACAGAGCAGAGATTTCACTGCTGTATCTGCACTCCATTTAAAATAAAAAGTAATTGTGACTAGTGTACAGAAGGATTCTCTTTTTCTCCTCAAACAACGGGAAGTAGGTCTTCTAAATAAGACAAAATAAAAGGTTTTCAGAAAAAAAGATCCTTGTGTCAAGAACCACTGATTCAAAGCATGGACTTCATCCAAATTTAAATGCTACTTAGAAGTGTTTTTAAACAATAGATGAACTAAATGAACTTCAGTGATCATAGTTACATAATTTCATAAGTTGAAAGAAATATTTTTTTATATTTTTAATAGAACCTTTAAATTATTCCGTGTGCAAAGTTGAATGATTCTAAACATGTGTTGAATGTTGAATGCATTTAAACTCCCTTTCTGTATGCTAGAGATAAAAAACAGGATTTTGCTGCTATTCAGTCAGTTTTGCAGTATAAGGACTTGCAGGTGCTACTGGTCTCTATCATATTGAAATGGGGGTTGGACTCAATGATCTCCTGAGGTCCCTTCCAACCCCTACAATTCTGTCATTTTGAGCATAACATTTCCATAGATTTGTAGCTTGTTCCATGAACAGAGTGGGGAATCAGAATTTTAGCTCAGCTGTGGAATGAAAGAAAACAGTTCTGTGGGTAATTTCAGCCTATTAAGACAATGAACTTTTTTTCTTCAGATAATCTGGTTCTTTCTCCTTTGTGCTAATGTGGGTTTTTTCGCTGAATTTTTGTGCTTGTAGCTGTTGGTCACTGTTGTGATACTGTATTTTTCTAACAGGACAGATTTGTAGCTGTGTGGATTAGATAGCAGAGCTTTCTTCTGAATTGTTTGAGCAGCTTATGCTTTGCTTCCTTTCAGGAAACTAAGTGTATCGTTACTACAGGAAGCTTGGTCTTTACCAGGCACAGTAAAGCACAGTCTTTACCAGACTTTTGCACTGCTCTAAGGGATGTGTGTGTGAGCAGGAGGCAACAACTCATTTAGCATGTTTATTTTTTTTACTATATTGAATTTGTATAATAGAGGTCATATACGAAAGCTTGACCAGAAGAGATGTGTTTATCCAGCCATTGGAAAGACGACTTCCTAGATTATTTTGGTAGAATACAGTAAATAACGAGTAAAAAATATTTTCCTTTGTGCTAAATATTTGTAACAGTAATTATGTGTTAAGCACAGTTAGCTCTGAATTGAACACACAAATCTCTTATTTGATTAATTTGTACATTCTGAAATATAACATTGCCTTTCCCTTCAGCATATGAAACTACTGAGGTCTTTTTCAACCAAACTGATTCCATGATTCTGTGATTCTACTGTTTTAGTATAAAACAAAGTTAAACTGCCTGTGGGGTGGGGAAGGGAAAAGGCAGCGAACTCTGATGTAGAGATGCAGCCTTTAGTGCATGGTTCCTTGTCATTTTGAAATGGAAAGTAAAAAAAAAAAAAAAATTATGTTTTTCAAAGACTCTGATAAAAGGACCTTTCAAGGTGTATTCTCAGGAACCTGATTTGTACAGCGTGCACAAAAACCGTTTGGGTGAGGTTGTACCGTGTCTCTTCAAGGCATACCAAACCATTTGTGGTTTGTCCTTATCCCAAGCTGGTGCTTTAGTGGCATAAAACAGCCCAAGAGCCAGCTTTGGTTATGGCAGGTCTGCCTGAACTCTGTGTGTGGCTCAAAATCCTTTGGTGATCTGGGTTGCCGAGTGCTTTAGGACGGGGAAGCCCATGGGCATAGTAGCCAGGTGGATTGATGATGGGAGGGGTCCTGTGCACATCTCCTAGACCCTGCTTGCCATGAGGGAACTGCTGTACCTGAAGAGACATCTGTAGCAGAGATTAACCCTGTTTAATGTTTTCCATGCAGATATATGTTACTTCTCTTTCCTCTCACATTTTGCTTTTTGAGGCTGGGGAAATAGATGGACACGTGATGCACTCTCCACTATGTTTCCACATCTTTTTTCTCCTACTGACAATGACTCTATTAACTTTCCAGCCAGCATAAAGACAAGCCAGGTCATTCAAAGTTATTGTTCTGGACCTCAAGTCCTCACCCTGCTTTCTGACAAAGAATTTCCATTTTCCATCATGGCACTGTTGCTTGGTCTGACTGATTTTTGTCCTGAGCTCCAGGAGTATCTTTGACCTTGAGCAGAAAGGGAACTGTTGCTTCAACTCTCGAGCACTGTGTAGATGTAATGTGTTTATTTTTGTTTTGTTTCATTGCTTATCAGTTAGTGCTTTATTGTTCAATTTTTTTCTTAATTGTAAAATTTGTAACAAATATCTCATCTGTAATGGGATTTAACTTCTGAGTGTTCTTCCCAACTCTTTTCTGCCCTCAGACTGAAGTGGCTCAGCTCACTATGTAATTTTTTCCCTTTCTTTCTCCTTCCCCTCCAGTGCTGTCTTCTTCTGGGTGGTTGCTATCTACTCTTTTCTCCTTTGATGTTTTTGCTCTACTACAGTTTTTAATAATGTAAAACCCCAAGTTTTAGCCTGTTCCTCGTAGTTACTGCCCATTTGTTTCTCCTGTTCCATTTTCCTTGCAGCTGTGCTTTCTCTTTCTTCCTTTGGTTTTCTGGTACTTGATACCTGCTAATGCCAAACTCAGCATCAGCTCTAGGTTGCTAGACAGAATAGCAGAGAGAAAATAAGTGCAGGAAAGTGTTCAGAAACTCAGATGTCAATGTATGCATTACTACAGCTGTGTTTTCCTGCTACCTTTTTACATTAACCTTTTTACATACCTCTTCACATTCCCTGTGAGTTCACACCTGGAATATTGTGTCCAGTTCTGGGCCCCTCAGTTCAAGGACATAAAACTCCTGGAAAGAGTCCAGCACAGGGCCACCAAGATGGTTAAGCGAGTGGAACACTCCTTATGAGGAAATGCTGAGGGAGCTGGGCATCTTTAGCTTGGAGAAGAGGAGACTGAGGGGTGACCTTATTAATGTTTATAAATATGTAAAGGGTGAGAGTCAGAAGGACAGAGACAGGCTCTTCTCAGTGATAGCCAGTGATACAACAAGGGACGTTGAGATTCTGGAGCGTGTCCAGAGAAGGGCAATGAAGCTGGTGAAGGGTTTGGAGAACAAGTCCTATGAGGAGTGGCTGAGAGAACTGGGGCTTTTTAGTCTTAAGAAAAGGAGGCTGCGGGGAGACCTTATTGCTCCTTGCTCCCTACAACTACCGGCAAGGAGGATGTAGAGAGGTGGGGGTCCGTCTCTTCTCTCAGGTAACAAGTGATAGGACGAGAGGAAATGGTTTCAAATTGCACCAGGGGAGATTTAGGTTAGACAGCAGGAAGAATTTCTTTACTGAAAGGGTTGTCAGGTATTTGAACAGGCTGCCCAGGGAAGTGGTGGAGTCACCATCTCTGGAGGTATTTAAAAGGTGTGTAGATGTTGTGCTTGGTGACATGGTCTATAGGTGGACTAAGCAGGGTTAGGCTGTGGTTGGACTTGGTGATCTTAAAGGTCTCTTACAACCTAAGTGATTCTAGGGGGCAACAGGTGCAAGCTGGAGCATAGGAAGTTCCATGTGAATATAAGGAGAAACGTTTTCACTATGAGGGTGACAGAGCACTGGAACAGGCTGCCCAGAGAGGTTGTGGAGTCTCCTTTGAAGACATTCAAACCTGTCTGGATGCGTTCCTGTGCGATTTAGTCTAGGTGATCCTGCTCTGGTTGGACTAGATGATCTTTCGAGGTCCCTTCCAACTCCTAACATTCTGTGATTCTTTGATCACTTTTTCTTTGTTGCTGTTCTGTTTTTACCTCTTTTTTTCTTTATTGCATCTGGTTAGCTTTGTTAATTGTACTATTAGGTGTTACTTACAATTATGGAGATGAAAAAAGACAGGGCACTGAGAGCAGGGTGTAAGATGCACCCTCAAGTTTAAGCACTTTTTGGAATCTTATAAAATTCTGTCACTTGTGTGAGTGGAGGACTAGAAATCAAGGGAGCAGTGAACTTTAAGGGAATTGCTCATTCCAAGCATTTGCCTTCGTGTTCTTTTTAAAATAATGTACATGAAGGTTTTATGTGTATTTCTATGAGTTTACCTGAACACTATAATGTCATCATCTGAAAAATCAGTATATGTGCCAGTGGAGAATAAACTTGGCCTTTTGAATATTTTCTAACTCAAAGGAGAATGGTTAGGTCTAGGCTTAGAAGCTACTTGCCTCACCATGCTCTTTTACTGCAGTGAAACATTGTCTAGATTGTCAGTGGGTGTTGGGGTTTTTAGGGAGGGAGCAGGAGGTGGTAGAGCCCAGAGAACCTGTTTGTGCACTTGGCCGGGTTATGGCTGTTAATGACATTGAGGTTATCTCTCCTGTCTGGTACATCCTGCTGGGCTGCTTATGAGGCAATAGCCAGCAAGCGATATCCTGTTGTTTGTAGCTTCTCTTTGATGTTTGTTATTTGATTTGGGAACAAGTAATACAATGGTGAGGGGCATCAAAACTGTTCCAAATATCTGACTTAATGCTTTAAGTTCCATGGGACACCAGTGTGTCTTTATGCAGTGGTATAACCGTATGTTGTAATAGGTACTAATTGCATAACTGCTGTAATTGCCACACCAACAGCTTGGATTACTTTTTTGCATCTAGCAGTTAATTAATCTTCCTTTCAATATCAGAGCTCCAGAAGCGAAGCACTCTTCTTCAGTGAGGTGGGATCGTATTGGGTTTGCACCCCATTGTAACCTCTAGAGTTTGGACAACTGTATTCACATTTACTAAATTACCAATTATTTCTTTTTCAAAAATAGATCACTTTAAGCACTTTAAAATTAACAAAAAGCCTAATCCTCTGATTTTTTTAAGCCATGGTGCATTATAAAGAAAGATTTAACAATAACAACAATAACAAAAATCAAGTAGATCATTATCCACCTTAAGGTGTTACCTATGTAGAAAACATGGGAGGAAATAGCTAGGCATTTCACATTAAATTGAAAAAAACACTAACCTTCAGAATGAATCAATTACTGAGCAAAACACCATGAAATGTTGGAATCGTGACCGTAAGTTAACCTGCCATTGCACACAACTGTATGAGGAAAAAATGATACATAAGTGTTGCAAGTGAAAAACTTTCAGTAATATTCCCATTTTTGAACACAACTTTTTTATCACAGAATCACAGAATATCCTGAATTAGAAGTGACCCATAAGGATCATCAAGTCCATCTCCTGGCTCCACAGAGGGCCAGCCAAATCAGAGCATGTGACTGAGTACATTGTCCAGATGCTTCTTGAACTCAGTCAAGCCCGGTGCTGTGACCACTTCCCTGAGGAGCCTGTTCCAGTGTCTGACCACCCTCTCAGTAAAGAACCTCTTCCTAATATCCAACCTAAACCTCCTCTGTTGCAGCTTTATGCTGCACCCTTGGGTTTTATCGCTGGTCACCAAAGGGAGGAGATCGGCACCTGTCCCTTCGCTCCCCCTTGTCAGGAAGCCAATATAGAAGTTTATTCCCCAGGTGTCTGTGTGCCTGTTACCTACAATGTCCTGTTTGGTGTTTGGCTCTTCTCTTGGGTTTTTCGTGGCAAGCTTCTGCTGCTTGTTCTCAAGAAATTAAAAACTGCGTGCTACAGTAAGAACCATATTCTGCTTTAAGTAGATGTGTTTTAACAATCATTGCATTACATGAATCATCTTTATTCCTAACTATATAGGGATCTAGCAAGAATTTCCAAATCATCTTCAAAGTTTATCATAGATGCCAATCTTTTCTGTCTCACAAAAAACATTGCTAATGATGGCAAGATTTCTATATGATAAAGAAGGAGAATTTACTGATGATCTGTGGTAATTAGAAGACAAAAGGATATTTGGATTTTGAGATAATTGTTAAAAAATAGGTAATTAAAAAAATATTAAGGGATTTACTCAGTTCAGCAACGATTAAGATTTTGCTGTTGCTATCATTAGAAAGAATCAGCAGGCATTTCTTCATTTTGCAAAATCACTTCAGGAAAGAGGATTTGTAAATAGAGAAATTCACTCCACATTTTCAGTGGGAATGCCTATCAACTTTGTAAACCTCTGGCTACCAGCCCCTTTCATGCTTCCCTGTGGTAACTGCTTCTTTCTGGGTACGTCAAAGACATCTTTATACAATTCCTGCAACCCTTCAAACGGCATGTAAGGTCCTGCAGTGCTTCCAAAGGAAGGCACTGCGGGTGTCTCTGCACAGATGTAAGAGTACTCTTGGCACCTTCTCGTGCACTTGCGTCGCCTTCTCAACCCATAAGCGCACATGCACACACGCGTTTGCCATTCTCCTCAGCCCTTCACTGACTGAGAGACGATGGGATAAAGGTGTCTTTTCCCTTTGTCCCCTGCCAGCCCCATTTCTATTATACCTGGTGTTCCCTGGATGTGTTCTCAGACATATTATAACAAAGCGTTCTCAGTGTGGGTCCTGTAAAACTCTTACCAGCAATTTTACTACAGTATTTTCATTACAAAGGACATCCTGTTTCATAATATATTGTATTCATTTTGAAGACGTCCTCATGTCTTATAAGAAGCAATTCTAAAAAGGTGGTTGATGCTGTTAGTTGGTACTTTGTTTTCCTTGTACAGTCAGCATGGTATAAAAAATTCAGTGTAAAAAATTGATTTTTAAAGATAGATTGTACCTTGATGGTACCTTGTTATTTAGTTAATGTATGCCTTCTGTGATATGGAAGCTGCAGTATATGCTATTTATGTCCTAGAAAATATTCAAAAATAATTGCTGACAAAAGCCACTTCACAGGTTGACTCAGAGGTACATCTTGTAATCTGAATGTTAATATTCTGGATAGCTAGGCATAGGAAACTATTGATGTAGTTTGAAGATCCACGTAGAGACTAGTCAGTATTTTGGATAGAAAAGTGGGGGGGGAGAAGGGTTGAGATAGTTGAGTTCTCCCAGCTTCACTGAAATGTTATGCTTATTGAACATATGAATGCATACAATTTATAATATTTCTGAAAAGGTAAAGATTTTTTGTTAGTCAGTTTGAAATATTTCCTTTTATATCTCAGGAATTTATGTCTTTTCCAGAAGCAATTCGGGATCACCTTAATTTTACTCTAGAATCCAGGCAGCTCCTGGTTTTACTGTGCAATCCATGACTATCTGTCATATGCTTTATTTTTCCCCTCAAGCTTAGGTCTGTGCTACAAAGAAGTACTGACAAAAAAACAGAGGCCTGATTCTTACTTCCCTTGCATGTGATCCCTTCCATGTGGTCCATGCAGAGGGAGTAGGAGCAGCTACCACTGAGATCAAACAGTTTCCGAAGCTCAAATTAGCACGTAGATCATGCCTTTCAACATTAATGGACCCAAGCAGGACTTCTGTATTTCCTAAAAATTGTTGATCCTTGTCTTGTGGTTGCAACTGTTTTGGGAGGCAGACAAGCGTCTAGGATATTTTGAACTGAAACGACACTTTGTATTTTCGCAATATTTGAAAATGCCAAAGGTTGTATTTTTTTACACCCAGTAGTTGTGCATTTTTATTCCTCCCTAGTCCACCTGCAAAAATACTACTTCTGTGGTCTGATCTGATGTCATAAATGAAGAAAAACAGCATTTTTACCTCTCTGGGTGTGCAGTCAGATGACCCAGGCTGTAAACTGGAAAGTATTTTTTTCCATCAGTGGCATTGGCCAGGGCTAGCAAACTCCACGGGCATCTGTATCAACTGCTTTGGAATTGCTTTTGATGTGATTAGGCTACTAATTAGCTGTCTCAATTCTTCTCTCCCTCCTGATGTTTTCTTTTGATTCACTTTGACTCCGAGGAGTCTGTATTCCGTGTATATTTGGTTTTTATGTTTTGTCTAAAATCCCTACTGATAGCTTAGACTGTCCTCTTTTGGTTGAGTTTCCCTGTGTTGACATACATTTGTCTGTAAAACGCACACATCAGGATTCTTCTCCTAAGAATAGCTGTTATTTTGCAAGGTGTAAACAATATATTGTGGGCTAGCATGGATAGATGTGCATATTCATTTAAACTGCATTATACAGTCTGATCAAGAATGTGCATCACTACTTCAAAACCATCAGAACCATAGTAAATGTTTAGTACTCGAATATTTATTCACCAGATAGTAACAATTAAATTATTATGTAAAGTCAGTGAAATAACAGCAGAAGTTATTGTATTAAGGCCCACTTTGCAAGGAAACCAATGACAAGGAAGCAGTGAAACACACTAATAGATTATATGCTATAGCAATATATTGCCTTTTTATTGCTTTTCCACAGGCAGCAGATTCATGTATAGTTATTACTAGCTACATTATCTGCTAGTTTTCTATCAAAAAAGATTCAGTCTATTGAATCATTAATCCAATATTTATCATTCTTATTGAAAATCCACTAGTGTTAGCACTGTATAAAATATTGACTTAAATCTACCGGTTTTGCTAAAGATTAAAAACATATTAACCTAAAAAGCACAGTATTTCTTAGGACATTTGAAACTGTTCATTGTGCATGTTTGAAATGACAATATTTCTGTGTTGTGTGAGGAATTATTTTTTATTTAAATCTTTAACATATAGTAAGTGACCAGTGCCATCCTGATTTGAAGATGCTGAATGTTCATCCAACTCATATTTGAAATTTTGATGTGTATTGCATTAGTTACTGAATATCAAGAATAAAATTTTTGCTCATACATGGAGTGTAAAATGGGATCTTTTGTAGCAGCACACGGCCTGTTTAGAATGATATAACAGGCGCTGAATGTTCACATATCAAACAAAATGCCATCTTTCTGTAGAAAAGAGGTGTCAAAAAGTTTCTTTGTACCTTTAACGCATGTGATTATGTAGTACAAAATGCAGAGTTTGTAAAATTTCTTGAATATACAGGCAAAAAATGAATAATTCAAAACAACTCATAAGTTCTACATTCTATTGTATCTTTTATAACGCAGGCAGAAGATAGCATTGTGTTCCCAGTAGAGCTGAATTTGCACAAGTTACACCTCTGAAAATGCCAGATGGTCTATGGTCTACTTTTGAGAGCTGTCACATATGTAAAGATTTGAAAAAAGAAAGACAGCTGAATGAGAGCAGTGGATCATTAAAGAGAGAGTGAGAGTCCCTGGGTATCACTGTGTTTTAAGAAGCATTGTGTCATTCCCCATATTACACCTTTTTTTTTTTTTTTTTTTTAAGATATACACAACCTTTAAAAAATAAGGTAAAAATATTTCTGTTTTAAACTGAGTGGTTGTGGCTTAATCTTGGAACTGTCAATTTCTTTTGTTCTTTATGCTAGAATGCGGTCATATGGTTCCTAATTGGTTTCAAGTGTGTTTTAACCATAAGATTCAAGTCTCCCTAGTGCAAAATTATCAATAAAGTTAAAATAAATTTAAATTGAGATAACTAATCCATTTGGGGGTTTATTCCATTTTGATTTGACCTGCGTATCACATGTGAATACTGTAAAGCCAGTCAGCTAAAAAGTTGTATGTTAATGCTAAAAGACTGAAGTAAGAGTACTTTGGGAACGGGATTATTTAATAAATAAAAAAAAAAATTAAAGAACCCCAAACCTCCTCAAACCCTTAGAAAAAATAATAATAAAAGCAAAAATGTGTAACTGCTTAAATTCCTCAAGACTTTGCATCCACACACGTTTGACAGAAGCACAACTAATTTTGAAGATTGAATTTTGGATCATGTGTCAAGTCACTGTATTGTAGCAAAGCACCAAAATTACACAAACAATTGTAAGCTGCCACCACCAATTTAGCTGGCTTGGAAAAGGTCATAACTGTCAGTTTTAGAAACCTGTGTGTCCACATATACGGAATTTTTAGTATAGTCTATTGCTTTTATTTATTGAGGAGGTTTAACCCCTCCTCGGTAATTCCAGATTGTTGGTGAAACTGCATGAATCCAGGGTTGGAAATCACAGGTAGCTCAGTGTAAGGAAATGCAGATCATAGAATCATAGTTTGGGCTGGAAAAGACCTTAAGAATTATCTAGTTCCAGCCCGTCCTGCCATGGGCAAGGGACACCCTCCACTGGACCAGGTTGCCCAAAGACCTATTCAGCCTGGCCTTGAGCACTGCCGGGGAGGGGGCAGCCACAGCTTCTCTGGGAAACCTGCTCGTCTTTCACCATCATCACAGTGAAATTTTTTTCCTAATGCCTAATCTAAATCTACTGTTCTTCTGCTATAGACTATTACCCGTTGTCCTATAACTCCATGTCCTTTTAAACAGTCCCTCTCCATCTTTCCTGTAGGCCCCTTCAGGTACTGGAAGGCTGCTATAAGGTCTCCCCAGAGCCTTCTCTTTTTCCAAGCTTAACAAGTCTAACTCAGCCTGTCTTGATAGGAGAGCTGCTACAGACCTGTGATGATCTTTGTGGCTCTTTCTGGACTTGCTCCAACTGCTCAATGTTTTTCTTGTACTGGGGATCCCAGAGCTGGATACAGTTCTCCATGTGAGGCTCTCACAAGAGCAGAGTGGAGGTGGAGAATCACCTAACTCAACCTGCTGGTCACACTGCTTTTGATGCAGCCCAGGATATGTTTGGTTTTCTGGGCTGCAAGTGCACATTGCTGGGTCATGTTTAGCTTCTCATCCACCGACACCCTCAGGTCCTTCTCAGAACTGCTCTCAATCCAATCTATGTCCAGCCTGTAGCTGTGCTTGGTACTGCCCCAACCCATGTGCAGGACCTTGCACTTGACCTTGTTGAACTTCATGTACTTCACATGGGCCCACCTCTCCAGCCTGTCAAGGTTCCTCTGGATGGCATCCCTTCCCTCCAGCGTGTTGACTGCACCACACAGCTTGGTGGTGTTGGCAAATTTGCTGAGGATGCACTCAATCTCATTGTCCATCTTGCTGACAAAGATGTAAAACTGTGCTCGTCCCAGTACTGACCCCTGAGGAACGCCACTTGTCACTGATCTCCATTTGGACATTGAGCTGTTGACTGCAACTCTTTGAGTGTGACCATCCAGCCAACCAGTATCTTCACTGAGCTATCCATCTGTCCAATCCCTTTTTTTTCCATTGTAGAGACAAGGATGTCATGTAGGACAGTGTCAAATGCATTGGACAAGTCTAGGTAGATGATGTGATGATGTTGTGTGCTCTTCCCTTATCCACAAATGTTGTAACCCCATCACAGAAGTCCATCAATTTTTTTCAGGCACAATTTGCACTTAATGAAGCCATGTTGGCTCTCACCAGTCATCTCCTTATTTTCCATGTAGATCATTACATGGAATGTGAAAAATGCTGTTCTGTAATAGAGCAATTTACACTTGAGTGGGATAATGAAATAAAGCTACGTGAAACTATGTGTGTGGACACTGAATTTTTGAGAGTAAAATACTGATTCCTGATGTTGCTGAAGATTTTATTTTTGAGTCTGGGTAGGTTTACATTGATTATGTTTACAATGGAGGAAATACCTTTTGGTTTTGAACAAAATAACTTTGTACATATGTGGAAAGATACCTATGCAAAAGATTCCTGGTTATATACTTGCAATGAATCCTATTCCTGTAAGAGAAAACTTCCTAAAAATTTGGTTTGGGGCTTTTACAAAAGTCTGGAAATATTAACAGAATATGTACTGCAACTTGATTTCCAAAGTGAAGAAAGTGCATTGCTTATGCTTCTGTTCATAGGTTTTGGAAAGACTAATGTTAAATTGAAAGGAGAAGCATTTTCAGTATTGCCAGTGAAAAATTTTTTGGGAAACTTTTTGAGGTGTCACATAGTATCGTGCTCCTGCTCTGTTGGCTTGGAGGTTCATGAGCAGTTACTGCTGGTAATGAATGATCTTTATTTCCCTGCAGCATCTTGGGGGAGCAGGGGGGTTAAAGCATAAATGTGTCACCCAGCCTTCCTTTCCTTTACTGCAACACAAAATCATTGCTTTTGTAAAGTAGGTTCAATCAGGGTTACTCTGACCTAGATAGATGTGGGCAGTCTAGGCAGTCTAGTGTATCTTTTTAAAATCTGAGTTACTGTGACTAAAAATATCAAATGGCAAGAAAAAATGAACCAGATTGTATTTAACCTGTTATGAAAAGTATCTCTTTTTGTCTATGAACATGACCAGGACTTAAAGAATGAGTTATCTGAAGTTTAATCCAGACAAGTTTATGATAGTTGGAGGAAGCAATCTGAGAATAGCATTGGTGTCCTTGATAAAAGGGAGGCATTGAGGGCTTGTTAGGCAAGTTCAAAACTGAGAGGGTTTTTAGTGTCTGTGTTGTTCTGTGTGCCCCAGTAGTATTTGTCTGAAAGTTTGATCACTTGTACCTGAAGTCATCAGTGGAGATGTTTCTTTTAAAGAAAGCTAACTGTAATTATCTTACATACTGTTATCTTGGACACAGTGCAATCTACATGCAAAGCTATACAGTGAAATCATCTGAAAATGGACGTGAATCATCTGAAAAGGGAAAGAACTGCAGCACTCTTTTTCTTTACTGCTAGCACTGTCTAATCTCTCTTCAGCTGAGTGTTCTAAATAGTCGAAGATTGGACTATCTGAAAACCTCTTTATGTCCAAGCATGATACAGTAGTGTTTTGATTAGGAGAGATGATTGGGATGATGCTTTTTGATTATGGAATCTTGTTGTGTTACTCTGTGTATAGTTTAATTAGTTTTCAAATGACATCTGCATTTTTTTTCTAAATAAGAATCTTTAATTGGAAACCACTTTTTTATTACTAAGTTTTACATTAAAAAAATCTTTCATCTTTTCTTTTCTTTAGAAACAGACTTAAAATACATAGACAATGTATTGCCCAAGTTATTCAAAAAGTATGCTCTTTTATCATACGGTAGCTCAACAAAGAAAACATGTTTTGTGCCCTCTCATTAGAATGGGTTTATAACATGTACTCCTGGAGTCTTAACCAAGCCCCTGCAAATTCCTGCCTTGACAGATTTTGTATTTTTTCCCTTTGACCATTTCAGTTTGTTGCCATTAAAGCCCTATCTGAGTAAGAACAATGAAAGTTGCCTTTGCAGTCTAGCCTAAAGTATTCAGCTATCAATTTACAATTTAACCCTTTCTTTCTTTCTTTCATTTTAAGCACAACCTCAACGTTTGCCTCCACCGAATACTTCAGCACTGGAAAGGGGTGAGGAAGAAACTGGCAAAATCCAAAATGGCCACGCGGGCCTGAGTAACGGAAGTGGAATTCACAACGGAGTCAAGCATGCACCTGCAGACAACAGAAAACTTTCAGCTCCTGTATCAGAGAAAATGCACAGAAAAATTCAGTCCACGTTATCTGTCAACAGCAACAGCAGCAAGAAGAGTAGAATAAGCTCTGCGTTTTCTCAAAAGCCAGGTACTTCACCTGAAGGTAAGCAGAAATTCTTATTAAAACAACCCAAACTGAATAAAGACTAGCCAAACCCCATTCTCGCTAATAATTACACAATCAACTGAAAATAATTGAAGAGCATGACTCATGCTCCAGAAGCAAATAGAAATCATTATGATAAAACATAAGTTACTTCCCCAAAGGAAAATATTAAGTATTTGAAGGAAATTGAAGCAATGGGAGATTTCTTGCTTTCAAACATTTGGCCAATATAGTCTGATAATGTTTTAGTCTCTCCAGTTAGTATCCTGAACTGATAGAAACTCTTGTCAACATTGTCACATACACACCAGAAAAGATGTTAAAGCACTAGTTCAAAGCATAGTAAATACTCAAATCCAGTAGAGTTTGCTTTTGAAAGTGTTGTTAGCAGAAATTCTGACTAGCTATGAGGTCTGAAAATTAGATAATAAAATTTGGAACTATGTTTCAGTGTTTAGTGTGCCTTATGCAGTGTTTAGGCTGTAAATAATTTGCATGAAAAACTTCATACTCCCTATGCACAATTTAAATAAGCAAAAGTAAATAATTTCCCTCATGTTTTAGCTGTGTGTGTTTTCACTGCTTGCAATTACTCTAATGGTCCCAGAGTTCCCAAGCCTCACCTGAATCCATTGCCTTCCCATTAGTACTAATACACTCCATGGGCTTTTGATCCTCCCTGTTATAGGAAGGGTGCAGAGGATCTACAAATTTTATTGGTTTGAGGCAGGCATGCATGCAACTGAATTAAAAAAAACCCAAAAACCCACTCTGTGGGGGTGGGTTCAGCAATGGATTCTTAGAGAAATGGGAAATGGTACTGTTCAGTGAAACGGGGAGGATTCTCAGCCTAGATGAAAGGAAGAGGGATCAGAAAGACTGCAAGTCGTGGCCTGAATGAAGTCTACTGATGTCGGTGGAGTGATTTCTCTTGACTTCAACTCTTTCAGTCAAACCTACTGAGTGAATTTGTATAGTAATATCATGAACAGCTCTCAGGCTGTGCTATGGGTCTGTCCTCCTTGCTGTGGCTTATTTTCATATTTATCTTCAAGACCCTACTTTTATTTTTCTTTTACACTCTCAGTTCTCTAACATTTATTTCCCAAATCACAACTTCATACTTGCTATATTCCCCTTATCTCTTTCTGTTGTGTTAAATCCAGTTCACCCTCCAGCCCAATGTTTTTCTTATGTATCAAAAAACAGTAAGTTGAGACTTAGATCTGTTCACATGACTAGTACAAAGTGCAGGCCTCTGAATTTAGGAAATTCAAGCTCTGAAAAAGAAATTACAGAGTTCTAAAGAGACAGTGCCTGCCCTGTTCATGCCCTTATACAATTATTTATAGCAAGAACTTTGTTCTTTCTTCTAAAATTCTATTGAAATAGATTCAGTAAGTGGGTTTTTTTGCTTGTTTTTAATAACCTTGGATTTAGCTGAAAACTCTAATGCCTGGTTTTAATATCAAAGACATGATTGTGTTAGTTGCCTGAAACTGCCAATATACACTTTTTATATACAGTCAGAAATGTTGATTTATTAAAGGCAAGTCTGATTAGAATACAGATAATTACATTGTGCTGTCATACTATCTAGCTTACATAGCTTGACCCATACTTATAGCATCTGCTGCTGTAAATTTTCTGTTAACCAATCTGAGTGAAGCATAAGTTTTATTGTGCAATAAGTATATGTAGGGTGTTTGTGTCTGCGCATCTGCATGCACACATGCGTGTGAGCCTTCGGACAGGTCCTTCAGCTTTTCAGTAATTTACCCTGTAGGGCTGCATGGGGTAACTATAGTCTGTAAGTAATATTCTTACGAAGTTGTTTTCTCGCAGGGAGTACATATGCAATTTGTTCTATCATCTATCACTTTTTGGATAAGATGCATAATCAGAGACTCTGGGAATGGTCAGCTGAAATAACTAAAAAAACCACAAAGAAGAGATCACTGTTTAAGGGAAAAATTATTTATGCATAACTTTAAAATAATTCTGTTCATTAATTTAAGAAACCATAATCCCTTATGACTACTTCTGGAAAGCTGCACTTAAAAAACTTGATATAATTAGCCAGGTTATTTGATCAAAGGAGTTTAACAGCATTTAAACAATCAGTATCTGTACTTGATGAATACATCTAACCATACAAAACCAGAGGACTACACTAGTAAGTCCTGTGACTAAGGATTGCATAGACATTTTTGCAAAATAGCACACACAAATTAATTTGAACCAACTTCTACAGCTTCTTTGTAGTATGCGTCATACTATCGTGGGTAAAGGGGTATTTTTCTGAGCAGTTGTCTCTTCTGATCCAATGACATGTATAAGCTGTTGAAAAGGTTTACAGGTAGATGCAGTAGATAGGAGATTATTGGAAATTATTTGCAACATTGCTTAACTTCTTGGCTTTGCCTTAGATTGTACCATGTTAACCTCATAAACAAACCATTAGTTACTTCTGAAGAGCTGCTGGGTTAGAGGTTCACTGGAAGGTGTGTGCTTGTTTTTGTGTACATATGCAGTGTAGCAATATAACACGTATGCATTTTTTATGTAATCTTATGTGAAAAGACACAAATGATACTATTTTTTTTACTGTGAGTATTGAAGATTCCATCACCTAAATTAACATAGCTACTGAGGTGCCCAAGTAACTTTAGTAGAAAGAACACTTTCAGCTATTACAGTTCACTTTAGTTTTGCTATTTCTGGTGTGTAACCTTGGATTTTGTAATCCAATTTGGAGGATTTTGTTGGGTTTTTTTAACCTGAAAACACAAGATGTCTGTTTACTTCATCTGCCTTGTGTTCCACCTTGCTCAATTGCTAGTCAGGAGAATAACTGGCTTTGTTAAGTGAAACAAAGTGCCAGAGAAAAGAAAGAGTATATCCTTAGCAGGAAGAAAAGTGAAAATTCTGGTCATCAAGCTGAGTTTAGAATGTAGGAAGTAAAATATTTTTTGATCTTTCTTATTCCTACCCCAAAGTTGCATTCTTCTTTTTTCTTCTTAAGAGACAGGATGTGGATATTTCTGGATCACCACACCTAATTGTAATGCAAACTAAGTCCAGCTTTGGTAGTTATTTTGCTCTAGAACATATTATCTATTGGCAGAACAGAAAACCTGGTGGTGCTTGAAGCAGGGTGGAATCAAGAAGCATGCAGGCTTGCCATCCATCATATGCAGGAGTGTGTTTGGGCCCAGGCTTATTTAAAAGGTTAGCAGATGCAGGATGCTGTGTCATATACTGCAGACTTCAGTATATATACCAGAAAGAGACAGTAAGTTATTTTACCCAGGATATCACATCATCCCATGGAGGAGGTCAGTACTGCTCCTGTGGTTCTGCAAAGTACTAGAGAGCCCTAACGCAAGCTATAAAGCCTCCCAGACCTCCACTTCACCAAAATCCCCCCACTGTAGGTAACAGTTCTTATTAATTATTCCAGCTGCAAACTCTTCTTGTGCCGTAAATCACATTTTGTGAGCTTTTGGTATGGAAGTTGTGTTGGAAGTGCTTAAAACAGGACAGACATTTTGGTAGTGGTATTATAAAAGCTTTAAAACCTGCCTTTTGAAATGAGCCTGTAGTGTATGGAGTTGTGTCAGCATTCCCGAATATGCTGTTTAGAAACACTTTCACATCCAGTGAGGCTTAGGAGGGTGTGAGTGCACTCACCGATTCTGCTCTTCCTCTGCATCTATTATTAATCCATATTGTCCCTGAAGAAATCTTACTCAGCTCCATAACTTATACTACAAGACAACAAAGGAATTATGAAACAGTAGGAGTGTCTCCCTTAAAAAGCAGTTTTTAAACACTGTTTCAGTTCTAAAGGTTTTTCACAAGGACTGAATAGGTTTCAGCCCATATTGGGAATATGATGGGGGGTTTTGTCAAATAAATTTTAATAATATTTTAAATTATTGATGTCAGAGGTGTCACAGTTCTTCCTAAACTGGTGGCTAGACTACTAGCAAAGAGAATTGTCACTCTCTTGCACCTGGAAACCTGGAAAACACCTTGGAAAACTGAAAAAGCGGTTGTAAATGGGTAAAAAGAAGGCAGCTTAGCTTCTGTGTTTGGAAGCAGAGGTACCTGTCCTGTCCAGAGCAGCTTAAAGAGGTGAGGAGTTTAAAGGAGACAGCAAAGAGCCAACTGAATATTAAATCTGTTAGGAAATGAAGACAAGTGGATGACTGACTACATACAGATGTGTATCTGAGTAGTGGATGATAAGAAATAATGACAGACCCAGGGTTGGAGGAGGGAAGGGAAAAAGAAACTGGGCAGTGGGAGGGATTGAAGAGGAATTTAATGAAGTGGGCAGAGGAGGCAAAGTGAAGTAGGTTCTAATTATTTTGTAAAATGCAAACCAGATTTTACTACCAAAACCTTATGAAACGATGTTATACATTTTTTTTAATCAAAGCAAATGTTTATAAAAAGTTAGTGATGGAGAGAGGGAATTAAGGTTTTAATTCAGTTTTGAAATTGAGCTCTCGTTTGTGGTGAAGTTGCCGTGACCTCACAAGTTACTGCATTTGTCAGGGTAGTTCCCACAACTCCACTAACTTCTGGTCATTTGAGTTTAGGGTGGTGCTTCACATATTCAAAGGTTGAGAGCATACACAGTTGCTGTATACATCTGAAGATGGTAGCTTGTTCAACTATGGTGAGCAGAGCATGAGCGTGTCTCCTGTGTGTGCTGTGAGACCGTAATTTTATTCCTTCCCAGGCTCTCGAAACCAGAGAGGTGCTAGAAGGCATCTTCTTTCCAAGGATTTTTTCAAGACAGGTCTTAGTAAGTGTAATAAGGCTAGATGTAGGAGTGAAGTAGATAAAGAAAGCCTGCAGCATGGGGGTGAGGCTCTGGGGAAGGGCAGGTAATGTAGGCTTGCTGCCAGATTTAAGCTACCACTCCTAGTTTTCCAGGAGCAAGACCTGAAGCAACCATCCTCAAGCCTCTGCACTGTGTATCATGTGCTACTGAGCTTAGAGATATGGTGAACATTCTTACCCAGCATGTGTGGGTTTTTTTTAAATATAGTGTTTAGAATTCTACATTTAAGGTTGCATTTGAATTTTACTTCCCCCACCCCCACCCCCTTTTTTTAGTATAACATAACTTCATCTGTTCTAGATGTTTAATCCCAGCATGGGGTTGGTGGGCAGTATTTAACTCACACTACCAACTGCATGAATTTATTAGAGTATCCCGAGTGATATTGATGGCTTAACTGAAGACAAAGCAAGTCCACCTAACGGCCTTTGTGTTAAGTCAGGGCCTCAAGAACCACTAAGTGCATATACAAGGAAAGTAGAGTAGTTCTCTTAATAGGGTATCAGTCCTCTGCTTATCTAACTTTGCTTTATATAACTCTGTATAAACTGAAAAATAGTTTCAGTCAACTTTCCTGTCCTTTTGAGCATATGATTTTGAATAGGCTTTTAAATATATTTCTTGCTTGTTGAGTGCCACTGTTCGGTCATTGGATTAGTGCTGTTTGCTGAAATTCGTTATGAGTGTGCACTGTACCATGAATAGCCTAACATTGCAGAAATATCTGCTGGTGATTTCCCTCTGTTTTTAAACATACACGAAGTTCTGAAATCCATTTAAGTAGCATTTAGGCAGCTACATAGTATCCTCAAAATATCTCTACTTGCGCCAAAAATTCCATTGCTAGCTTTTAGAACTTGGTGCAAAGTGGCTTTGTGTCTGAGCATGAAATGCTAAACAGTTTTTGTTAGACAAGGTTGTATCAGAATGCAGTTGTCAATCGGGCAGTGGGCAGGTAACATTATCCTACAGTCAAACCTGTGGTTTTTAAGAAGGTGGTTTGAAGAGTGGTGTGCTTTAAGCATGGTGTGTATTTTTCACAGAATCACAAAATAGCTAGTTTGGAAAATACCTTTGAGATCATCGAGTCCAACCATAGAAGCCTTGGAAAGTGATTTAAATGTTGTGTAACAATAAGCGAGTGGAAAACAGGTTCTGTAAGGAAAAAAGGCCTTCCCGCAGTATCCATTTTATAAGGTCATGGTACAGCTAACATCTGACTTCTCTCAGTACGTGCAGCGATGGGCAATGGGAATAAAGCTGCAGATTCTAAGGAAGCCTGAGGTACTGTAAATTGGCACATTTCTTAGTATATTCGTATGTTTGAAAACGAGATCATTTTTCTCCTGAGGCTATACCTGTATTGAGAGTTTAGAATGCAAGCTTAGATTAAAGTTTCCATGTGCTTTGCCATGTAGTTTGCCTGTTCAGGCAACATTTTAATTTTCTTGATCAATAGAGGTGAGCAATAGAGGTGATCACTTTCTATTTTAAAATGCTGAAAAATTACATATACTATGCTTTCCAACCGTTTTTTCTCCATCTAAATAAACTTAGCTCCATTATGTAGGGTGAACTATACTCCATGCAGCACATCAGTTTGTTCTTTCTGCACTTCTTATTTTTCCTTGAGCGTTTTCCTGTGTGCAGTGAGTTTTCTGGAAGGGGAGGGGTATCAGAGGCTGCACACGAGCCCCGTGTGTTGCAGGAATGGTGGCGTGATGGTGTGCATGCTGCTGCTCAGTACACTTATGCCGCACCTCTGTATAAGACACACCTTTAAAAAACTTGTGCTGAGGTGTTTTCTCTTTGTCTTGCTGTGCTGCTCTGGCTGTTGGCTGTCTCTGCTGTCAACACCACGCGTACATCCCTGCCACTGCCAGCTCTGCACTGCCGGCTGGCGGGATGCCTGTAGCACCTGCTGAGGCTTCTGTTCAGGGCTCTGCAGGGGCTCAGAGTAAATCCCCGCTGAGGACCTCAGCTGCCACTTTGATTGCGGTTTTGCCCTTTTTGATTCTCACTGTGAGACAGCGGAGTGCCTGGAGATTTGTTTTGAGTTGTCTGAACTCGGTGAATATAGTTAGTAAGAAGCTGACCAAGGTCACCATCCTGTAAGTGAGCTTATTTACCATTGCAGACATGAAAACCTTTTATCATATGTGACCTGCCTGCTTGGTATGAGAGCTTATTGGGTCAGTTTGTGACAGGTTAGTGTCACACATTACAAAAGCAGTGCAGATCAGCCTGTGTGTGTGTTTTCTCTGTACATTTTTCAGCTTAACTTCTGCGCCCCTTGTACAGTTTCGATGGTCGATAGCTCTCTGCAAAGTCTGTTTCTTAAGTAGAGCTGGAAGTTTTCGTAAAAATGAAGAGGAGGAGGTAAAAGGGAAGTTGAAATAAAAGAAATATGTATTTCAACACTGAAAAAGAGTTGGATGTCAGGGTAATAATATCTGTATGGAAAGATTTTTGAAATAAAAAAGGGTGTGCACTGCAAATGGGAAAAAAATTAAAGTTGTTTTATTGTTGATATTGTTTGTTTTCCTTAAATGAGAATATCTGTTACAACTGGGATAAGGTATAGAGTGAGGCCCTCTGTGCTTTGAATAACAGTATGTAAACAGGTTAAAGGGATTTTAGTCTATTTCTCATCTGGGTATTGTCTGTGGTAACATTTTTAACCCAGTTAAAGTAGATGTTACCTGTACTGTATACACTCTTTGGCTAAATCAACACAAAGTAGCTGGATGTGTGTGTATGATGTAAGCAGCAAAAGCTTGGACAAGTTGGTTGGGTTTCTATTTGTCTTGGCATTGTTTAACAGTTTTGATGAAGTTTCCTAACAAATCTCTAACTTTTGGGGATATGCCAAAGAACTAAGGAAACAGCTTTAATTACCTAGCAATTTAAAAATGCTGCATGGAATGACCCTTTTAACTTCAGGTCTAACTTTCATCCCAGGCAAAATGAAAATTGAAGATGAGCTTTTGTGTCTGAAAGCTCATTTTTTTCCTCAACTGTGAGCTGATCTAATAAGACATACTATTGCTGTCTACAGAGCAAGCCTATCACAACTTACATCATTCCACATAGTTTTTGGGAGCTTGGGTCATAGTCAAGACATGCGATGCTGTGTTTAGATGAAATCAAATGCATTTGATAAAGGAACTAAGGCAGATGTACTGTTTTGGTTTGGGGTTTTTTGTATAAAGTATACCTCTGTACAGTGTTTGACACCCTATATCCTCACTTTTGTGTAGTGTTGTCCTATTGTGCTGCACTTAGGACAAAAGGAAATGACCTCAAGTTGTACCAGTTCTACCAGAGGAAGTTTAGATTGGATATTAGGAAAAATTAGGAAAAATTTCTTTACCAAAAGGGTTGTCAAGCATTGGAACAGGCTGCTGAGGGAAGTGGTTGAGTCATCATCACTGGAGGTATTTAAAAGACATTTAGGTGTGGTGCTTAGGGACATGGTTTAGTGGTGGAGTTGGCAGTACTAGGTTAATGGTTGGAATTGATGATCTTAAAGGTCTTTTCCAACCAAAGCAATTCTATGATTCAATTATTTCTAAATTAATTAGGGAAAATTCATGGAATCATATATATATTCATAGTATATTCTATGATCCTATGACCCTGAGTTGGAACAGACCCGTAAGGATCATCGAGTCCAACTCTTGGCTCCACACAGGCCCAGCCAAGTCAGAGCATGTGGCTGAGAGCATCATCCAGATGCTTCTTGAACTCAGTCAAGCTTGGTGCTGTGACCACTTCCCTGGGGAGTCTGTTCCAGTGCTCGACCACTGTCTCAGTAAAGAACCTCTTCCTAATATCCAACCAAAACCTCCACTGTCACAATTTCATGCTGTTCCCTCGAGTTCTATCACAGGTCACCAAAGAGAGGAGAGCGACACCTGCCCCTTGAAAAGCAATGGAAATTTGAGACTGGTGTGGTGTAGTGTGGAAGTCCAAAGAAAAAGCTCATCTTCGTTAATGGTGGGCATGTATGTAATGGGACACAGAGTGATTTCTTTCTCTGTGAATTTCTTTAATGGAAACTTAAATCCCAGGAAAGTTGGGAGTTAACTATTTATTAATAGTACTGCATCATGAACGTCAAGGCAAACAGAGTTCAGTCCTTGATAAAGTCATACCCTTAATTCTTAATAGTATGAGTGTATCTAATGGGAAAAGAATGAGAATTCTCTCTAATTCTCAAACAAAAAAAGAAAGTAAAGAAATAGATCATTTTAAGCCAGCCTCTTCGTATGGTAAGTGTCTTAAACGATATTGCTGTATTACTTCTTTATCAGAAAAGACTAAAATATATTCAGGGTTTCCAAAAACCATGTTGGCAGACATTTAGATAATAAAATCTACTTTTTTTCCAAAAAATTCTTTGGAAATATATGAATTTAAGTTTAGTTCAATTTGGATTGATGTGTTCCACTCCTCACTCATCTGCAAAAACTTAGTAGGATTTAGATGTGGCAGGGTCAAAGAGTGGAAGTTAATTATAGTCTTTATTATTAACATGTGAAAATAGCTTTGAAATTTAAAATAAACTGTATATTAAAATAGTCGGTTTGGTTTTGGAAGCAGTGAAGAATTATTAGTAAATCTTGTGCAAGCAGGGAAGTATATTTCAGTGGTCTCCAACAACTGGTAATGAAAAACCTGAGGTCATCTCTTTTAGAGTGAGTTTTATATAGCATCTTCTTTGTGGCTGGATTCCACTGATCATGACACCCTGGAATGCCAACCAAAAGAAGTGGGGTTTAGCTGTGTAATTTTTTCTATGAAACTGACAGGCTGCTGTAAGGATATGTGTTTTCTGTAGCATGTAGATTTGTTATTATTACAAAAAAACCCACTGTGACAGTTTCTTTTTCTTATAATTACATCTGTAGATAAGAAGTTAAGAAATTTGAGAGATACGTGGAAGAAATGATTCTTCCACCCATTTTATCCGAATGTATTACAGACCTTTATAGTCACGATTCTTAATTCAGCAAGTTAGGTAGGGCTAGGTAGCAGCATGCTTTGTCATGTGTTAAATAATTGCTACCTGGATAGCTATTAAAAGTCAGTAACATGAAGAATATAAAAGCACGATTATTTCAGGTTTGTCCTTGAAATGTGGATCAAAGTTTATGTGCATTGTACAAATGAGTCATTGCAAGAATGAAGAGAGCAGTAAAAGGTATCTCTACTTTGTCTTAAGTGTTTGCGGAGGTTAAGTAAAATTCTTATATAAAGAATATGGAAAACTCGCTTTGCAATCTGGAGAGAAGGTCATAAAAATAAACACAGGTAAATAAATCCTTTTTGTCTTTCAGTTAGTTTCCATCATAGCACTAATGGTCAAAATTTCTTTCTGTGTCTTGGACCATTTTTGATTGCTTTTACATTTGAAATACCTTTATTTAAATCAACAGAACCTCTCCTTGTAAGTACTGATTCAGTGGGTTTTTAGATTAGGAGGGAAATGTTCTCTTGTTGGTCCAGAAAGTGCTTTCCGAGTGCAGTTCTGTATGTTTAAGCTGTGAACTGTCTCTTACCCATCAGTAAACATGTATGTTATCATTTCTGTGAATGTTTATTTCTCTCCCTGCAATTTTACATATCTATCCCTGCATGAATCAAGCAAGATTTGTTTGAGCCTCTTATTTTCAGTACAGACACACATGAAGTTTTATTATGGTGTTTTGTTTAAAAAAACATTTGTAGAACAATATTTGTTACAGTATTAGCTTCTTTCTGTTTCAAAGATGCAAAATAGTAAAAAACTCAGTTCCTCACATATGAAGGCTTCTTAGCTAGAACTCTGGGCTTCTTTATCTTTTCCCTTCATATTAAAAGAAAATCTGAAAAGAGATTGTACCTGAACAAATTTAACACCATCTCCATGACAACCAGCTAATTAATCGCTATCGGTCTGGCTTTGGTCCTCTTCAGTGAACTGATACTCCCCAGCTTTATTTCACATATCTTCTGGGTTTTCTATGAAGGTCATTTATTTAGCAACAGTATTTCTTTGGGAAAAGCAGCCTTTTAATACAAGCAACAACTTTCTTTAAAAACAGCTCAATCTTACGTCTGTTTTCCTCTCAGTCTTGCTTCCTGCACAGAAGTAGGGAGTTTTCATGGTTGGTTTTAATGTTCTTCTTGCTTTTCCTAATATTTTCATTTCTTTCTTTTGGGCATAAGTGTTCATTATGTATATCATGACTGTAACCACATTGCAGTACTGGTATTTTCAAGCTGTTTGGATCTAAATCTAGTGTAGTAAGTAGGAGATATGATATTTAGAGTAGGCTAAGAGCTCAGGTAGTTACTTTCCAGGTCTGAGCCTCTTATTGCTGTAAATATTTGTGCTTGTTTGTGTAAAGTCATCTCCACGTTATCCTACAGTCAAAGGTTTCTGTGATGTTAGAGGTGCTTTGAACCAATCAAGACACTCACTGCAGTTACTGCATCATTTCTGATATTATAAATATGCTTCAGAGGCCTGGTAATTGTATTAGACTTGCAAGTACTTGCAAACTTTCCCCTGTAACAGTCTCCAGCCTGTGAACTGTAAGAACATGATGGCTGTAGATGGGGATACTGCACACACATATAGCTCAACGTCCTGTCTTTCCTACCAGTCTCGCATAGCAGATACCTGTGATAGGCTGTAGGAACAGGGAAAGGATGAGGTGGTGGAGGGTACTTTCCCTGGAACATTTTCCCAATCTTTGTGGCTAAAGGAGTTCAAAGCTTGCAAGCGAAGAAGAATGAAAGCTGAGGCTAGGAAAGAGGAATAATTCTTTATCTGAAATATATCTTGTATTTTCAAGGTTTTGTTTTCTTTCTGGATGACTCTACCTCTTACAAACTAAATATGTCTATACATATAAATTCATACATGTTATGTGCTTACTAGAGAGGAAAGTGAAAACCACTGGATATGTCTCTCACTCCTGCAGTCTCCTTTTCTCTGGCACATGTTTAGTTCAATCTTTCCATTTTCCTGTCATATATCAAGGATATATTAATTGTTTGAAGTTATTCCATGTGCTTACTCTTTGGGTGCCATGTTTTTTGCACGGTTTGTGGGACACCTCAGTTATCTTACGTAATGTAGTAATATTTATGAGAAGGGTATATTGATGTTCAGGAGTAGTTATGAACTCTAAGATTGAAGTAGTACATTAAAAGGATTTCCAAGAGATTTGTGTAGAAAAGCATTACAAAAATCCATGTTTTCAGTGAATGTTTTATATATTGTTGAAAGTACAGAAATACAGATATCATGCTTTTATGCGGGTTTTAAGGTGTGCATAGAACTTTAAAGAAAGCAAAAATGTTGTGGCAACTCCCTTATTTTTCTTCATCAGTGGCAAGCCAACAAAACAGATTCAGAAGGGCAAAGGTGCACTGGGAGAGGCTGGAAATAATTTTAGATAGTTTCCTTCATAAGATTATTTTTTAATTTAATTTTTTTAATTGCTTTGTGGGTCTGCTGGAAGAAGTTACAGATAAAGATAGTGGATACAGATATTTTACATAATAAATGACTGGAGAAATGGGTCTAAGCAGAGGTTTAGTACTTTAGGCTAGCATGAAGTGAAGTGGCAAAAGGAAAGAAACAATACTGAATTGGAGATGACTTAGGCTGCAAAAGTGACCTTGAAGAGGAGAAACATGTTTGTTGTGGTATTAATATGGTGTCTATTCTGAATCATTGTCTTTCAGCTATGTGTTTGACATGGTGATATACGTCTATTTAGAATAACATATTAATGTTTACTTTTTTCTTTTTTTTTTTCCCTTGTGTGTTTTGTCTGTTCATACACGACATGCTACTGAACGGGTACGTATGAAGATTGCTGTGTTCACTGTATCCTGGCTTGCTTGTTCTGTGAATTTCTCACCCTCTGTAACATTGTTCTGGGACAAGCATCCTGTGGCATCTGCACATCGGAGGCCTGCTGCTGTTGCTGTGGGGACGAGATGGGAGATGACTGTAACTGCCCATGTGATATGGACTGTGGCATAATGGACGCATGTTGTGAATCTTCAGATTGCTTGGAGATCTGCATGGAATGCTGTGGGATCTGCTTCCCATCATGAAATATTTATCCCTTTTTATTTTATTCTTTATAAAACTGGAGAGCTTTTCTTTAAATACATTTGAAGAAAGACAAGGTAAGGTTTTCACAGAACCAACTGGTATTGCACTGTTAATTCCAGATATATAATTTTTTTTTTAAAAAACCCCAATCCTCAAGTCTGTATTCTAACACAAATTGTATAGTTTTGTATGTGAAATTCAAGCTACATTCCAGCTTCCTTTTGGCTTTACAAATGGAAGACTTTATTGAAACCGAATTATGGGCCTGATACCGCAGGCTGTATGAGGGCAACATTGCCATTCGTATTGAGTGACAGGTTTTGGTCAGAGAAGAGACTACAGGCCAAAGCCTTAAGTATTTGCCTTTACCTACTTTAATGTTTAAATGCTCGAATGCCTCCGTGCATAACATGCCTTTATAGGCATTCTGAAAAGCAAAATATCTTTATTTTAATCTCTTTGGGTTCAAAACAGCTTTGCTCCATTTTTTAAAATTTTATTCAAAGTCAGTATCAGGAGCCTACTGTTGGTTTTGCTGCAATGGTCACATTGGCAATATTTCTTTTGGTTTTAGTATCTCATTAGTTTGAGAGAGATTCTTGGTATTTTCCATTCTTGGTACCGTTACTACGGGAAGATTTGGCGAACTAAAGTAAATGTAAGTTTTGCCATGGACTACGGTACCATAATTTCATTGTTGTCAATCAAGAGAGTATAGAGAACTTAGATTTTACTTCAGCACTAATACTACTTGAAATGCTTCTTTTTAGGAAGAGACTTTGGAAATCTGTGTAGACATGAAATATATCCTTAGACTAACAGACTAATTAATAGACTAACAAATCTTCAAAATTTGTCTATAAAAGGAAAGTTATCAGACGTTAACTCAAGAATCTAAACCTGCCCATTGGTTGCCCTGTCAGTGTTTGTGGCTTAACAGCCAGTATATAACTCAATATTTCTTCACTGTGTCAGAAAGATCCACAAGAGGACAGCAGAATTTAAACAGGGTATAAAGACCAAACTAAACCAGACTTGATCAGGGAATTCTGTCATTGAATGCAAAAAACAAATGCAAAAATGTTTATTCTCAGATACATTTCAAGTGTTATTTTTTAAAAAACTGTATAAAAAAGGACTTTTAAAGATGTGTGGTATCCTTTAAAAATAAAAGGAGCATGATCTAAAATGTTTGAAAAATGCAATTAGCTTGCGGGTGGCAACTTTTTCCCGATTGTACCTTTAAGGTTTTTGAGAAGTATCTCTCTTCATCATTGTAATTATGAAATAAAATTGGTTCAGCATATAAAGACGTTTAGGGCATTCCCAGATTTAGAGAATAATTGTACCCGTTTTCTTTACCATCTGCTAGTTTCTCCCCTCCATGCCTGTGGCTCATTAACTTTTCTGTGTAAACCTGATACATCCTGATCTCACGTACTTAAAATTAACTATACACTACTATACACTACGTACTTCCCATCTGTAGGTTGCTAGATCTCATAAATTCAGGCCTTCTTACAAGAGTCATCGATAGCCAATAGCACATTTTTGTTGAGTGAATTGACCATAAATGTCTCTTTCCGCTGCAGTGAATTCAATTTATACAAATGTGACAAGCTAAAGATCACAGGAGTGTGAAGTTAAGTCAACAAATGGTCTGATATTAACCAAAGCTTCTCCCTGTGAACACTGACTAGTAGTGCCTACTACTGCGAGTTATCACTGAAGGTAACATAGCCAAATCCTCAACTATACTAGGGGGCTGGGAGATGTTAAGTTTTACCTTAATATCTACAGTATTGTGGTGCATTGTGATGAGATGCAGATTTACTTAGAGGGTTTCTTATCTAGTTTTTTGGTAGTTACTTCAAGAATTGATTCTTATCATGGCTTGGTTTTTTCCCCATATATTGGGCCAGATTCAGATCTGTGTTGCATAAACTAAGTGCATTTCCATTAATGTCAGAATTTCCATTGGTTTATCTCCAGCTAGAGAGCACAAAGATATTATGGTAATAGGCAGGCTAATAAGGAATCATATAGTTAAATTGATAAATTCCCTGAGCTCAGAATCAGGCCCATGGGGCTCAATTATGACTCCTAAAAGTCTGAACCACATTGGGAAGGGGGAAGAGGTGCCTTGGTTGAGTGGCAGTGCCTGGAGGCATTTTGCCTTTGTAAGGCATAATGCCTCTGGGGAAATTGGGGGCATCACAGTGAGCACTGGGACTTGATGCACCTTGGAAGAAGTGTAGACAGTGCTTCGCCCATTGTAGGTCTATGGTTGACACTGTGGTGGTGGGGACATGCTGTCTGGGGCTAGGCCGCACCATTAGCTATCCTTCCTTGTGTCCTGGTCACAGAGAGGTGAATTATGGCTCTTTCTTGCTGATCAACCTTTTGGGGATAGGGAAAAAGACTTCTAGTCTCCTGTCCTGCCCTGATGTCCGTGCCCTGCCGGAGCAGTTCCAGTTTCATGTTTGGAAAACTACACATTTGCATATTAAGCTTCTAGTGAATATTGGATTTTAGTATAAATTACTTTTACCACAGGATGATACATTATTAAAAAAATAATAATAATATAATAATCTAGGGTGTCCTTTTTCTGTATTAAAGTTTGTTTATACAATTTGCTCTGCACAAACCCTTCCGGGAACTCAGAGGATTTTCTGTTGACTGAAATTATGAAAACCTGGGAAATGTATTTACTGTTAAGCATTTACTCCCAGTACTGTTAAAATACAAATACTGAATACTCTGTTCATGCATATATGCATATGTGTACAGACTCTCACACATGCACACACACACCACACACACACACACACAGAGATATACTGGTTCTTTTCCCACTTCTTTTGCCAAATACTAGGAAGTGAAAATAGTGTGTATTACCCTCATAGTGATTAGAAGTATCAAAGTATCATGGAGAATTGAAAAAAAAAAGAGTGTGATTTTTTTTGACATTTAAATGTAATCTGCTACTATTTGTTGTAGAGATATTAGCACTTTTTAAAAATGTATCTTTGTAGCAGAGAATATTAGTATGTAGTTTAAGGAATTCCTTTATATATTTATATTCTTAAATTCTGTTTTGTAATTTTCACTCTATAGGCAATCTATAAGCACCTTGTGTAACTAAAACAAGCGGAATTAGGAGGAAACAAATGTGAAAATATAGTTTAAATAAGAATAAAACATCAGAACTTCGCTGTCTATTTTATAATAGTTCTCGCGAACTTCTACAGTGTTTCAGTATATAGTTCTGCCAACTGGCCCATTTGAAAAAATGGTAACTTGCTATTTGTATTTTATATCAACTGGATGTGCTATTCTCAAACACTATTTTGAAATAAAGATCTTTATTTTGAAACTTTGGTATATCTTCTTCTAGTCTTGCCCTGTTACTCTTCTGAACGATAATCTTGTGCCTTACTTGGGGTTTTTCACTCATAACACTTGCTGAAGGCTTTGGCTTGTGTGTGACTTGCACAGAGGGGGACCCAGTGTTAGGTGAGTTGTCTTATGTATGGAGTTAAAACAATCTCAGGTGCTGGAAGCTGCACTAGCATGAATCTCCAATGGTAAAAGAGTTTGTCATTAAGAGGGTAAATTAATTCCTTAGTGTAATTGTATTAATGAGGTGGGATTCCAGTAATAATTAAATTTGATCAAAATGAAAATTTTTGTAATACATCTCCTGCAACAGTCTTCAGTTTACTAGAAACAAACTGAACACACAACGTAGGCAGTTCATAGTGTTGCAGTAGACATATTAAGGTCTAATGGATGTTGTGGTCTATGAAACTGAAGGCTTATACACAGTACCACTATTTTAAACTATAGTGTGTTTTTAAAATCATTGAGTTTAAACACAGATTGAGTAGCCTGCTTTATCTGTGATTTCAGCAAAGATTTTTTTCACGTTGGCTGAAGCCAAGTGTAAACATGCCTATACTGCTTTTAAACTGCAGAAACCACATGTCTACAATCTTTAGCACTAATTTTTCTAGGTCTACTTCAAATTTATTAAGCATTCTACCATGTCTGTGTATATGTGTGCCCTTAGAGGGTCTAAAATAATTGTGATATGTCTCCTCAGGGTGTTACAGAGGTAATATTTTAAAACTGACAGAAATTCTGTGCTTGAATGTGTACCATGAAATCTTGCTGTTGAGACTGTGTGCCAAACTTCTTGTACAAAATAATTGTTCATGAAAGAGGCTAATAAACGCCTAGACAAATAGCACCATTTGAGACTTATTGCAGGTGTTCTAGCAGGTATCTGTAATACATAATATTTCTAGAAATATTCAAGGGATCATGAACAACATTTGGGAGCTTTTAAGTTGAATATTGACTGTTTCAACCATAGTACTTGTGTTATGTTCTGTTTGTGGAGTTTGGTGACTCACTGCTTTTAGAAAGTAATCTGAATGAAAAGCTTTTCTGAGGTGTTCACACATTTTAACAATAAACACCCTCTAAATGATTGCAATATTTGATGTATGTTTGTGCAGAGAAATACTAATTGTGGTGCTGTATTTCCACAGTAAAGCTGCTTTGGTCAGCAGCCTTGTAACTTCCTGAAAGGCAGCAGATATATCTGAAATCTTACTCCTAGACCCCAAAATTAAGTTAAAAAATAGAGAAATATCTCTCTGGTATCTTCTTTCTATTCTTCTCTCTGGATGTGAGTGTGCACACCATGTGCTGGAAGACCAAGTAGTGGTGTTGTTAACAACTCTAGAATCCTACAAGCATTAATCTTACTCTTTTTCCTACCTTCTAACCCTTCTGCCAGTTCCTTTATCTTCCAAAGAGGGCAGAGACACCTTGACAACTTAGCTCAATTTTAGCATCAGGATACTGAAAGATGTTAAGTAAAACTAATACCGTGCACCCACTTCCATTATGTACTTGTTCACTGTGCTCTGTATCCTTGAATGTGAAGCTGATTGCTTGTATAAAATTCAGCCTACTCATAAGCACCTGCTTATGCTATTTACTAGTGATTTGGTGCTAGTCACATAAAAGGAGGGCCTTTCTCTTCTTTAGAAGTTTTTGATATTATGGGCTATTTCTGTAGCTGGAAAGAGAGACATTTCTCTGAATTTCCTGCTGCAAAACAGACAGATGTTGAGTTTGATTAGGTGATCTTAATCTCTATATGGTTTTTAGTATATCAGTTCACCTCACTTAAAACTTAATTTCATAGAACACTGCAATGCAATCCTGTTTGCCTCCTTTATTTGTGTACATTATAGCAATTGTTAGTACATTGCCATTCAGTAGTCATAAAAATGGGATGTTAGGTGAAAGATTGTGTAATACCTTTTATACCTTTAATAGTATCTTACTAATTTTTATTCTGATATGCATATGCTCTTTTAACTGACGAAATACTCCACTATAATTGAGGCTCTTTATATCATCTCAGTAGGGTACGTAATTGGTGCCCAAGCACCATACAATTCCTCTTCAATCAGTGGTGTAGGCTTCTGCAATTTGTCTCATCTCCAAGTTGCACAAAGTGACCACACTGTGAATACGCTGTACTCCAACTTATATGTGTTTCACATTACAATCTTTTTCCACAGTGCCTACCTTTGTTCTCCAGCTTTATCACAAGGTGGTTTGTTTGGTTTTGGTTTTTTGCAATCTTTGGTGTTCAAAGAGAACAGAAAGGGCTTTTATTATGGAAGTCTAGGACAAGACCGAGATCTATGTTGTGTTGCAAATTATTTCTTCATTTTTCCTATGTTCACTGCTATCTGCAATTTCTAGCCAAATAGACTTGAGAAAGTGATATCTTTGGAACTTCGGAATATATCTGACTAACTGCAGCTCAATGGTGATTTTTATTTGAATATATGAAGTTCAAAATATATTGGATGTGTACTGCTTATTCAGGTAAAGAACAGAAAGTCCTGTTGAGATGGACTCTGCAGAGTTTTGGTCACTGGCAATCTTCAAAGTGGTTCTACTCACAAGAACAAGACTATTACGTTATTTTAAAATTAATACTTTTTACAGTGGCACATAACGTAGATATTAGATTCTGTGCTACTTTCCGTCACTGAAGACTAGTAATATCAAGCTTGGAAAAAGAAATGTATTAAGAAACATGGGTTTGCTTTCCTCCCTAGTAAATTCAACTCCATTTGTCTGTTTCTTCATGTGAGGAGGAGACACCTTGATTACATATTTAATGTAGACTAACAGCAGTGGTTTAGAATCCACAATAACTTCAAGGTCATTATGTGTAGCATGTGAAGGATAAAGGGAAACACGGTGCAAAGATTCCACTACTGTCGACAACTGCTGTCTCTGCATCAGTAATCTGCTTTGCAACTACCAAGCTTTCATGGGGTTAAGTTTAAGAAAATAAGGTATCCATGACTGAAATTTTATATTCAGTCTTGTTTCTTCAGAAAGAATAATTAGACATATTTACACAATTACATTTTAGTAAACTATTACGCCAGCTTAACTGTAACACATATTCGGGTAAAAGTACATTAAACAGCAATCCAAAAGCAATTTAGCTGCTGAAGGCATTATTTTCTATCTAATTATTCACAAATTAATGAATAAAATTAAATTCCAATCACTGAAAAAATGAAGCAATGGTGAGAATCAGAACTACAGATTAGTTAAAGCTATGCAATGCATAACAGAATTAAAGCTTTCTTTTATTCAAATTCAATGCTTAAAAAAGAACAAATCCATCATCTTGAAATTTGACTTGTAGCTTGACATTAAAAATAATATGAGTAGAATTTTCAGTGGGGTAAGCACAAAACTAGTTCAAGTAGTGTCACTCTCAATTAATGTACTCAGGTGGTGTGCCCATTAAAATTCCCACTTGTGGGTTCAGCTCTCTATGCAAATGGGGTCATTACCTGGAGAATTTAATTGGGTATGACACTGGGAGTAGGAATTTTCCTTTCAAAATAAACCTACTTGCACACATTTTCACTAGAAATTTGATTGTTACATATACTTCATATTGTTTGGCTCTATAAATATTTACCAAAATTGAGAATGTCTTCACTTATTTATTTTTTTGCAGGTGATCCATAATGCATCAAAATGATTTTTAAATTGTTCCATGTATTGCATATGCAAGTCTTGTTACAAAAAGCTGCGCTAAAAATGTGGGGATTTTGGTGTTAAAATGATATTTTTTTATGCTTAACATCTTTTTAAAGCTCATATTAATTTTTATAGCATCTGAAAGCAGAACTGTAATATTTTTGTAGTATATGTACATGGAAATGCAAAAAGACTGTAATACTGAACTTGTATCTCACACATAGTTTGGGAAGGAGGAAAATACACTGTGGTTCTGCGTAATACTAACTTCCAACTTTCACTGAAAATTACTTTGCAGAAATTTGTATAAATAAGGTTAATAATGAAAGACGTTAATTCCAAAATGCAAACATAATTGTTGTGCAAACACAGAAGTACATGGTTGGAAGGAACTTCTAGAGAACTTTTAGTTCACCAGTCTAAGTTGAAACAGTGTCTTGATAAATGCTCTTGAAGACCTCTGATGAAAGGAATTTTGGACACTAGAGATAGTTGACACTAGTGCTACAGTAGTCCTACAGACAGAAAACCTTTTTCTAGTATCTCTTTTAATCTTACTTTCATTTCTTCAAGCAAGACTGATGTATCCGTGTTCTATTCCCAGTGGATGTGTAGAACAATCACTATTCTCTTGTCATAACTTTTCATAATATTAACCTTTATTATAGTTTGTGTACTCCTGCCTAGTTTTCTCTTACCTAGTCCAAAGAAATCCAGTCTGGTGACTTCAACCTGTCTTCCTTCAGCACATCATTCATTTCAGGCATTATAGAATGTATGAGCTATGCTTCTCACTCATTTCAAAGTAACACAAGGCTGAGGGAACAACTTCTGAAGGGACTTCCTCTGCTACTGAGAAACGTGGGTATTGGATGGTGTATTGAGGTAAGAAATATATTTGTGTCTGTAACATGTGGACTTACGTGGCAAGAAATTTGACAGTATTTCAGTTGCACCTTAACTTCTGCAAAGGAAACAGTCAAACTAATCAACATTATGATCTACATAAACACTGAAAGATTGTCATGAGATTTGTAGAACACTTTAAAATTTCCAGGCTGAACATCTGCAAGTGTTTTTTTAGCAAGCAAACAGGAAAAAATGAATTTGCTGTGTTGTTAAAGCTTATCTTCATTTGTTACTCCGTATTTTTGGCACATCTCAGTTTTCAGCTTCTTGCTATTTCTGTTCAGCACTCTGTTTACTAGTCCAGCATCCCCCAAGTTTTCTCTAAAGCTTCATCTTCAGTTCTGTTGGTTCTCATTGCTTCCTTAATGTCTAATAGAAATTTATCTGTGCAAAAAAGCCCTGCTACCGAAGAGTGGTGCTTCGCTTATTAAACTTACCTGCCGCTTTGCGATAGCCTTTATGGTCTTAAGAACTTAAGTGAGAGTGGAATTTAACGTGAACTGCAATTCAAAAGGTTGATGCTACCTTACTACTCTTCATGTGCAAAAATCATAATTAGAAGGATTTGAGGAATGCTCATTTTACTCTCAGTGAAAATCATTGGAAGCTTGATGTGGAAATAATGACAAATTAAATTATGGAAAAAAGTACTAATACATGTCAATATAGTTTTATGGGAAATACCTCTCATTATTCACTAATGAGAATAAAAGTTTGGCTGATAAAAATAATTGTATAGCCATAAAATATTAGTTCTTAACACATTTGAGTTAGGATGTATATGACATTCTGATTTGCAAGATTATACTTCAATATGTGCAGATGATGTAGACTGAAACTGAGTAACTGATAGGTCTCAAACAGTAGTTGTCAAATGAAATCATTGTTAAAAGGATGATTTTAGAGAAGTTCTGCGGAAATTGGTTCTGTACCTGACACTATTCAATGTTCTCATCAATGACCTGGAAGTATTTCTAGCAGAACATGTAGATGAATCAACCATTGAGGAACAGGAAATTAAATAAGTACCTTGTTATTCAGTGCTTATTTAGAGCAATCTGGACCTGGTAGGATGGACCTATTTGGAGAAAATATTTTTCCGAGCTCTGAAAGGGAAAGGAAATATTTAGAATTTACTTAATAGAAAAAGGATGCATTTAAAAGACTTTGAAAAATCTTAAGGATCATGAGGAAGAAGGTGCTGAACAATGTTTTTGAGTTGAAATGCTGTGGCCTTTCATGGTGACCTTTCAGTTTTTAAATGGGTAACATGGTGAGTGGAAGCAGGGAAGAGTGTGTACTGAGGAAACCAGTTTCAGAATGCTGCTTTCTGAACTTTGTATTTTGAAAAACAGAAGTAGTCCAAAACAGAGCCACAGAAATTACTGGGAGACATAAAATTGCTTTAAAAGGACAGAATTGCAGAGCTTATTCTACACAGTTTATCCAGCAGAAGGCTGAGATATGACTTCATCACACTGTACCAGTATCTTTGCAGGCACAAATTACTGTGTTCAGAGGATTTTCTTATTGTGCCAGAGAGATGCAGAGAGCTAAATCCTAAAGCCAAACAAAAATTGGTGTCCAATTTCCTACCCGAATGGAACTGAGAAGATAGTAATGAGCAGAACAAACTACCAAATGCAGCGTTTGATAACCCACCTCCTGAAAGTTTTTGCTCTCAACTCAATAATATTCTAAAAAATATGCTTAGTTTTAAAAGGCTCTATGTGTATATATGCATACATATATATCTCATATATAGGAAAATATACATAATAAACATTGAACTAAATGGAATTTTATTTCATAGAATCACAGACTGGTTTGGGTTGGAAGAAATCTCAATGATCATGTAGTTTCAACCCCCTGCCCTCGGCAGGGACACCCTCCACTAGACCAGATTGCCCAAAGCCCCGGTCAACCTGACTTTGAACACTTTCAGGGTGGGGGTGTCCACAGCTTCTCTGGGAAACCTGTTCCAATTTATCACCACCCTCACTGTAAAAGATTTCTTTCTAATATTTAATCTAAATCTGCTCTACTTCAGTTTAAAACCATTATGCCTTTTCCTGTGACTACATGCCCTTGTAAACAGTCCTTCTCCAGGCTGAAGAAGCCCAACTCTCTCAGCCTGTCTTCACAGGAGAGGTGCTCCAGACCTCTGATCATCTTCCTGGCTCTCCTCTAGGCTCTCTCCAAAAGCTCCACGCCCTTATGTTGAGGACACAAGAGCTGGATACAGTGGGGTCTCACAAGAGCAGAGTAGAGAGGGAGGATCACCTCCCTTGACTCGCTGGTCACACTGCATTTGATGCAGCCCAGAATACAGCTGTCTTTCTGGGCTGCAAGCGCACATTGCTGGGTCAAGTTGAGGTTCTCATCCATCAACAGCCAGAAGTTCTTCACCTCTCCCAATCTATTCTACACCCAGGCTGCAGCTGTGTTTGGGACTGCCCTACCCTGTGTGCAGGATTTTGCACTTGGCCTTGTTGAACTTCATGTGGTTTGCTTAGGCCCACCTCTCAAGCCTGTCAAGGTCCTTCTGAATGAGACCCTCCAATGTGTCGACCACACCACACAGCTTGGTGTCATCAGCAAACTTGCTCAGGGTGCACTCAATCCCACTGCATGTTACTGACAATGATGTTAAGCAGCACCAGTCCCAATGCTGACCCTTGAGGAACACCACTAATCACTGATCTCCACTTTGACATCAAGACATTGACCACAACTCTTTGAGTCTGACCATCCAGCCAACCAATTCTTTATCCACTGAGTGGTCCATCATAAAATCCACGTCTTTCCAATGTAGAGGCAAGGATGTCATGTAGGACAGTGTCAGTTTCCTTTCCTACTGGAAAGGTTAGATGAGATGGTGCAGTAATGCTTCATGAATTTCTTGTCTAGCAGCAATTTTAATGGGATTTGTAGAAATTTTACTTTTTTCAAACAGAAAGAATAGTTCTTCCATAAAACTTTCCTTGGCATGTTATCTCTCTACATTCCAGGTGTCTAAGAAAAGTAGCAGTATTCTGGACTGTTTATCAGCTATGACCAGAGAGATTCTCTGATGAAGAACTGACATTTTCTAACCTGTCCTCTGCAAGTAAGAAATCTGAACCAGATAAAGCAGCGGCAGGTCTCCTGGCTCTTGAAGGTGGATTGCTCTTCAACTGTCTTCCTATAACAGTTTCTATAATATCTGTGTGGGTCAGGGTTTTATTTGGTGAGTTTTTCTCTTTTTCCTTACCCTTACTGGTGGGACCAGAAGACATTTCAGTATATTTGTGTGGTGTCTTGAAATGGACTTGAACTGGCACTTTCTTCACTAGTGCAGGATCTCCACAGCAAAGATGTATGTCCTCTCTCACAGAAGCTGTCTGGGATAATGTGGCAGTAACAGGTGTTTCCATTACCAACACTCAACTATAGTGAATGTGGGTTATAGTTCTGGACTAATAATTCAAATAAAGATTAATTTCTATTGCAAAAATGTAAAACACATTAAATGTTAATTTCAAGGGCAAAGCTAAATTGAAGTCCGTAAGAAAATACTTTAAATTAGATGAATTACCTGTAAAATAAACATCATAGATAAAAAGTGAATTTACTTAATATAAAAAAGTTAATAAAATGGGCTGTGAAAGTAAGATGATCAGCAGTGTTAAGATAAATAGTCCACTCACACTGAAATAAAGCATGGAAGTTCATCTATGATATAGAAGTTTATGGAAAAGTGGGAAGACAAAATGCATTCAGGTGTATTACATGAAGGGCCACTGGGGTTTGTGTGTTGTGAGCCACCAGAAGGCTCATCATAAGCATTACAAATATACTTTGAAATGTTAAAAAGAGCAAAAATACCAAGCTAGGTCCAATTCCTGTGGGCCAGGGAAAAGAAGTGGGTACTGGCTTTTTGTTTTGTATGCTCTCCTTCCATGTGTTGCAATGCAGGAAATTATAGAGCAGGTGGAAAGGTCAGATGCGTATAGAGACTTTACTGCATATTTCACTTCCCTGTTCCTTAGTTAGAGGTTAATACAATGCCATGTTACATTGATTCGGCAACAGTTTGCATTCCCCTACTCCAGGAGAAATTTAACTCACAAACTATACCATTAGGTTCATTTATTTATTTATTTGTTTGTTTCTTTATTTCCTTCAGGATGCTTCCTCGGTTCTGTGGTTTTCTTGGGGGAATCAAATGATAAAATGAAAATTGACCCCTATGGAAAAGCTAAGTAGTTTGTTAGACTGTATTGCGAGGCATATGGGGATTTCTCAGATGACAGAAATGAATTTTCCCCTTTTTCTGAGCTGGGTTTCCAGAGAGAAAAGGGCTTAGTAGTCCATTGTGATGTATATGCTTGCATGTGTGTTTGTCGGTTTTCTTATTCCCTACTAATAACTTTTAAAGCCTGTTGTGGTCCCATTTAAACCAAGTGAAAAATGAGAGCAATTAGTTAAAAAAAACCTCAAGAAAACCCTATCAGGAGAGTGAGCCTGTTCTTACCCCACTGAGGGGGGACTTGCAGAATTTGTTCAGCTCTTATAAGCTGCCAGAGAATCCACAGAAGGGAGACTTGCTAAAAATGTTTAACAGTGGAAAAACCTACAGCTGAAGTTTACATTTTGCTAAATGCAAGCGACTCAAGCCCAGAGACTAAAATCACAGAAACAAAAATTATTTCCACTATTCATGGAAAAAATTGTTTAGCATG
Source organism: Porphyrio hochstetteri (assembly GCA_020800305.1). Taxonomy (NCBI): domain Eukaryota; kingdom Metazoa; phylum Chordata; class Aves; order Gruiformes; family Rallidae; genus Porphyrio; species Porphyrio hochstetteri. The sequence goes on from CM036905.1 coordinate 41,418,061, forward strand.
ATTTAAGCTTGACTTCCATAAAAATGAATAGTTTAAATTGCTTTCAAAATAAATCCTATTTTTTTTGTCTCCTGTTTTGTAGTGTTTTGCTTTTCCAAAAGTTATGGCATTCTCCTTTAATGATTCAGGGGTTTGTTTTGTTTTGTTTTTCCCACAAAATAGCTTTCCAAATCTGTTGTTAGAGGGTTGCCTTCAGGAGGAAAACTAGAAATGACTGAAAAGTAATTTGATAGTGGTCAAGAAAAGAAGTCTGAAGGGTTGAAAAAGAAAATGTGTTTTTATTAGCACATACGCTTGTTTATTTCTGACTGAAAACTATATACACCGTACCGAAGGAACTTTTTGTGAGAAAAAATGTCTAATGAAAAAATGAATAATATACTGCATAATTGTGCTCCCAGTTAGCATTAATAAAGTATTATATGTGTAATTTTTGCAACTAGCAGTAGCACCGTGGTTGTCACATTTTACTGTACACATCGCTTGATTGTTGCAGAGTAGACATCTGCCAGAAACATTTCAGTTTAGCATGATGAATTTACTGTAACCCTGTCAAAAATCACGTAACGATGCCAAAGTACCGCTTTGAATATAGGTTGAAAAAACAGAAATAAGTGTGTTGAGGAAGGTTTTCAATTTCTCTCAGACTCCAGTCATTACTGGTGTTATGGCCAGGCACGTAGGAACACTGCTGCTCCGTGGGGGATTCCCGGGAAGTGAACATTACTTACTTAATCAGGGTAGTGAAAAGCAAGATCCTGTTGACTGTAGGTGCCCTGAGTAGGCTATCAGCACCCCAGCGAGGATGCTGGCGCACAAAGGGCAGGCAATTTGCACAAAAGTGTAAAGACTTTTTGAAGCCTTTTGTTAAAATCAAAACTGGAAAGGTGAGATTTGTTTGTGATGTCTTCTATGCTGACTGTGGTTTAGATACTTGATTTTTATTAATTTTTTTTTAACTAATTATATGTGGAATACCATATGCAGGACTCCTTCTATTATCATGCTTGCTGAAACCCTGTGCCTGAATTATTTGGGCCCAATTCTGAGCTCAGATAAACAATAGAAGAGACAATCAGGGGAAGCACACGCTGTCTAGAGGCTTAATGGTAATTCTCTAGGATCCTGACATTTCAAGAAATAGTGTATCAGGAAAGGTAAGTACTCTGGCATCTTTGATAAAAGATTCTTCAGCGCACTATGTGGTTTAAATAAATGTAGGGTATCATGCTTTTTTCTCAGGTTAGACCTTTTTGTATGTTCAAGAGAGGCCAAAGGTGGTGTAGCGTATTTCAAATAGAAGATAAGATACCATCCCGGGATGTAATTCAAACACCACATTTGTATATTTTATAAAACTATTATTTATGAAAGAGAATTACAAATATGCATCTGCATTTGCATAGGCCTGCTGACTGACTACCTGTATGAATATTACCGTAGCCTTCAGGTAAATCCTGGAATTAAGGGCATCACATCATACAGAGTCCTCTTTAATGGATTTTTAAACCATAAATGACAGAACTTATTGCTCACACGTAGACACAATTAGTGTAAATGATTATTTCCTGACATTAATAGATTAAACAACATGCATTGTTTGTCCTCTTCTAATATTTTATTGTTAAGATAATTTCAAAAACTGCATATAAAGGTCTATTTGCAGAGTAGCAGCCCTCCTATGGCATGGGAACTCCTGCCTTTGCGTATTTGAGTTAAAAATAAACCTCCACCATTGATGGAGGAACCTGCATCTCCTTCTTCCTTTCTCCTTCTTCCTTTCCCTTCTCAGAAACATACCTCAGCATGCTGGAACAGATGGTGGCAGGTTGTTTGAGAGCAAACAAACCTCAAAATAAAACCAAACCAAGAACAAACCCCACAAAACCTTCTGAGAGGTCATAGCCTAGAAAATTGGAAAACATGTTAAAAAACAGCCAAAGGGTGAGTTTCTTTGTTCCTTCAGAGAGCTTTGGTGTTCCTAAAAGTATGTGGGAAAGTGCCTGTCCTGAGAACTTTCACTATCACAGAATTGTAGGGGTTGGAAGGGACCTCAAGAGATCATTTGGTCCAGCCCCCACTATCTGCAATCAATGAATTTATCTCTAGAAAGTGTATTGCTATGTGACTATTAATGTTAATATTTGTACCTGCACATGTGTTCCTCTCTAAGTAAATATTCTTGCTTGGAATGCTTTGGCTCACATCGTCCGCCGCTGTGCTCTTGTGAATAACCCAATGCACTCACTGACTGACAAGACACCCTACTCTGCTACAGCTGAATTAGGGCTGATACACATGTTACACACAGCGCTGCCTGACAAATTGAATCAGCTACTCTAAGTGATTTTGCCTGTTTCAGAGTACCGGGAAACTGAAAGGGCATCAAGTCAAATTACACATTGATCGCAGTTTGCCCTGTAGCTTTTGCACACGGAAGGAATCACATGCAACACTTAGAAGATTAGTAGAAGAGGCTGAACCAAGGGATTATCACATGTAAGCATGTAGAAGTTGGAATTCTCCGGAGGGTAGTAACGTTGCAAGTCTAGCCATCCAGGAGAGAACAAAATTTATGTTGATGTGCACTTCCCAAATGACACAGGCATACCCTTCATCATCCTTTCTGTAGACCTTCTGATTTCCAATTTAGCCATGACATAATGTGTGTTTTATTTTGGGTTAATTTTCCTTCTTCAAATCAATAAAATGTGAGAATATCACAAATTAAAGTGATGTCTAGGCTTGTTTTACACAGAAATGCAAACACACATGGACTAACGTTTATAACTGCTATATATTAGAATATCATTAACCACTGAGATCACTGATCTACTGCTGAATGATCTAGAACTATCTAAAGGCTGGATTAAGGTGTACTAGTCAGATGCCTGAAAATAAAATTTTTATTTTCAAGTTTTCTTTGGAACAACAGAGGCTAAATGCTTCCTTTAAAAGCAGTTGCAAAAATAACTTAGAAGAAGTCAAGAAAACAAAGATTCTCATGTGACCTGTTTATTCCAATAGATGACATTTAAAAGACAATACAAGCTACTGTATGATTTGCAACAATAGGCCAGGCACTGGTACAAAGGCTTATCTTTATTTTATTTGCCATGTTTGTGCTATCTGAGGTCTCCTCCTTCTCCTTGGTATCCTGATGAGCAAATTTTGCATCAAGTCACAGCATACTACTCAGAAGAGTGTCATTGTGAAGTATTACTAAAATAATTTAAATAAACCTCCATTTTGTGGATCTCAGCTTATTAATCAGTAATTTATGTACAGTAGGATCAGGTTCAGCATGGACATCCATGTTTCAGTTTTTCTGAAGTCTTCAAAGTCATTTAGTCTGCTGAATGATCCCAAAGAAATCTAATTTCTGTTGTCATTTAAACCTCTTATTTGTTCCATATTGCCCTCCAGTTAGTTATTAAAAGCACTAACACCATTTTTCTCAATTTTTTTTCTGTTTCTATAAAACCAGTCACTTGGTTTCTATTGTTAGTGTTCTTTCTTACAGTCGTAGGCCTGATAAACTAAGAAAACATATTCTATCACTTCTATTAACTGATATTGCCTGTTAACAAGGTGTGGCAGCAAACAAAAGTGAGGGATTCATATTGTTGTATAAGGACAAATATTACAGATTGTCTCTTGTCACATTCTGTGTTTTGGACACATCCTTTACTTCTCTCACCTAATGTTTACTACTAAGTCACAAGAAATATTTTCAGAAGCAGCATATGCTTTCGAGACATCAAAACTCTTCCTAACAGAATTTCTGTTTGCTTGCTTAAGCTGGAAGTCTTTATTGTTTGGTCGGTCATTTCAATGAATTCCTTCCACAAAAGAAAATGAAATATGCATTTTTAGTAGCTTTCTTCACCAGATATGGAGGTGGTTTGGATTCAAGGGCTGATAGTTTTTTGACTGGACTTAAAAATCTACTCTATCTGTTGTTTAAGGTCAAATGTCTCAATAAAATGTTTCTGTAGAAGTGACTCGTTATCTTTTACTTTTATCAGGTCCCTTCTGCATTTTTTTCCCCAGCTTGCTTTATTTCAAAAATGACAATGATGGTATTTGAGTTTTCTGGGAATTTCTGCACTGTGATGCATGTTGTGAAAAGAGTTTTTCTCTAGTTCTGCTTCTGGGCTCCCTCTGATCTTTGCAATGTACAGTGCAGTGCTGTCTTCCCTAGGCGCTTCTCTTATTTTCTTAACTTGCTCTTCTGTTCCTCATATGGGGGTAGCTTGTGGAGTATATGCAAGGGAATCATTGACAATACCAGCTCAACTGCAGAAAAACATTTATAAGAATTTCACAGAAACGAATAATTATGAACATTTGTCTTTTTAAGCTCAAAATGAGGAAAAATGAAGACCCCATAAGCACCCAAAGCATAGATCATTTTTGAATAAACATCCAGTTGTTTAAGGTTTTCTTTGTTTTTCTGTTATTTGTAGTATACAAATTGCTGATAAGGATCCTGATGTTTAAAGTTTGGAGTCTTGTTCCCTGCCACAAATCACAGTTGTGAAGGCTGGAGCGCCAGGTGACCTGCCTCCTCCTGTGGCTTATGGCATGCATCCTACCAGCTAGCACTGAGATAAAACCTACTGTTTCTTACCTTCTTCCACAGTACGTGTGCTTGTAAATATTTACTTTTATGTTGCTTTGATTTCTTGTTGTGGCTACTTTGGACTTGAGCCAGTGTTCAGTAGCAAGGCAAGAAAGAGACATTCAGTGAGACTAGCAAAGAGATAATCTTTCATCTTGAAAAGTAACCAATGCTCATTCCGAAGTATTTGAATTATGCTTGGAGAAAAAAAAGGCTGTGTGCAGAAGCAGCTTATACTCCTATGTTTATCTGCAGGTCTATCTCCATAAACTTGATCGCAAAGTGATTATTCACTTTGTTTTCTGCTTAATAGAATGTGTTAGTTACTTACCACGGAATTAGTAGATCCTAAGTATGAAACCTGCGTCTTTGATTTGCTGTTAATGCTCTACAGTGTTGTGTTTATATATTAGACCGTCTTTACTTGGTAGGATCAAATTGGCCAATACTTCTTGAAGCATTTTTAACCTGCTACTTGGTGTTTTGTCTCAAAAGGGAGATTTATATTATAGAAATATTGTAAGAGGTAGCTGAACTGAGAATCCATCAAAAACTGGGGAATTGTCCCAATTCTCTTTTATTTTACTAGGGATTTTAACAGAAATATTGGTGCTATTTTGAAAGTAGAGAAATTACAAGACCTGTGGGGCAGGCAAGTACATTTTTACCCATCGTACAGAAAGCACGTTTTGCCCACAGATGGTTAAACAGAGATTTTGGGTTTACTTTTACCAGTCTAACTTGACAGCACCTCTTCATCTTATTTGTCTTTATTTATTTATTTTTCTTTCCCCTTTATCGCACAGTGAAGTGTTTTGGCCTGTCTTTTTCTTAGTCTCTTGTGCATTCGTACAGAGCTCCTGCCTTTTTTCTTTTCATCACAGCATGGCCCATCAGCCAGTCTCACCAGCAGGAGTTAACTGGAACTTGAGTACTTTTCCAGTTGAAGGGCAAGACCGTTTTTCCTGCAACCTGTATTTCCACAACAAGTAAAGAGAAGTTTTGTAGTCAACATTAAATAAAAACACATGGTTTCCTGCAGCTGGAGTCTTAATCTTGCATTAGGCTTCCCACAGCCAGCACTGCAAGTGGCAGCGTTTAAAACCTGGTGGCACTGAAGCTCTTGGTTTTGCAATTGCAAAACTCTCCTTTCAGTTAAACTTGAGTTTATGGCTGCTTGTCACAAAAACTGCCAAAAGAGACAGCGCTTTTGTAGCTTCTTGCTTTTGGAATTGCTGCTGGGAAATCAGTGGAGCCCAGTCCTGTTATTTTACAGGAGACTGCAGTTTCTGTACTGAAGGCAGAAAACCACTCTAGACTTTATTCAGCAGCACTGTTCTCCATTTAATTAGACCTTACAACCCTCTGTCCTTGGAAATCTTCCTTTCTGGAGTTAACCGACTTCTTAATAGTGGAGTGATGTAGCTTGTAAAAATTATGCTAATCTTGTTGTTTTAACAGCTGCATGTTTTGGTGCTCACTTCCTATGTTGTTCTCGAGGAAGGTGTCATAATCTTAAATCCTCATCTGAAATTGTTATGAGCCTGTCACTTTTTTTTTCCTCTTGACTCACATTTCAAAGAGACCTGCTTCTTTTTATCATCCTGTCTGCCTTCCCATTACAATTTTACATTATGATATTGAAGCAGTCTTTGATCGTTTTGTAGTTTGCGTAGGTCCTTGTGTAATATGTTCACTTGCTTGTCTAGTAGCATGTTCACTTGCTTGTCTAGAACGCTGCATGTCAGCGAGACAACCTGCACAAGCTTAATCTCATCTGCCTCGGCTTTTTGAATAGCTGGCATATTTTGTCTGATGTGCTATATAAATTGTCTGAGTGTTTGGCTGAGCCCTTTTTGATAATTAATATATTATTCACCAGGGATTTTTCTAAATACATTTCCTCCAACTTTCTCTTCTTTCTTTTTCTGAATAATAAGAATTGCTTATGCATAGACTTCTGTCATTACACCTTCCCAGTTGCTCCCCACCCCCTTCACTAACATGCTTTCACCACATTGGCAGATAGTTCGGTGTTTCTTATGCTACTGATAGTCAGCATAAGATAGTGAAAGTTATTTTCCTGTTGTAAACAGTCTTCACTCTCTTTAAGCACTTGTGGTAACTTTCAGCATCCCTGTGGGGTAACTGTTAGAGATCTTTTGAAACAGAAAGTGTGCTTGTGATATCGTCAGTGGTCAGTTACACTGAAGTTTTAAGTTTCACTGAGATGAAGAAGGCTAATGAGTGAGGAACAAGTGTGAGTGGCAGAGTCTGTTTGACTGTGCTAATGGGTGAGCACCAAGGATTCTTTCCTCCTTGCACCCATTAAACTGAGTTTTGGGGGTTGAAGACTGCTAACATTTATTCCTGATCACATGGACTGATGATTTGGGACTTGTGTTTTTTTGGAATATGCGTAAAGTGAACTTACATGTATTTGCATATGTACTCAGAAGGAATTTAAGGGTAATGTAAATAAGAAACAGCACTGCAAGCTTCCAGGAAAATATTTTGGTGTTATTTTATTTTATTTTTTCTATTTCATTGTTTTCTATTTTTATTTTCCTTTTTTTTTTTTTTCTTTTATGGTATTGCCTTAGAAAAGAAAGGGTAGGATATGTGGTAGCTGTCTAATACTCGGGACTAATGATGGGAAACAGGGAACAGCCAGGGAAGTTCCTGTAGGGAGAGGAAAGGGATGGAAAGGGACCTAAACTTTTATTTTGGCTGCATTCTGCATAGCCTGAAAGCCTCAGGGAAACTTCCAAGTGTTAGGGTAGGTAGGCTACAATGTACTGATCCAGTCTGAAGATAACCAAAGCACAGCTCAGGGTGGGGAGTCTTGAAACTGATTAAAAGTAATCACAGCCCTGTGGCCTGAGGCATGCAGAAAACAGAACCATTAATGCTATTCGGGAATCCATATAATGTCCTACATAGCAATTTCCAGTAAAGAGAAGAATAAATTTCTCTAGCACTTCTTCTTGAAGCCAGGGAATTTCTTGTTTCTGCCAGTGTGGTGAATAAGAGCGTTATCCTGAAGTGTCTCAAGTGTCAGCCCTGATGCTGGTGGGGTGAGGTCTCTGCCGCACTGAGTGAGCTTTCTATATCTTAGGGGTGCCTTGACTTTCTGTGTATCTTAATTTACAATCCAATTTATATCCATCTTAATGCATAATCCAATAGAATCTATACTGAGAGATACTCGCATCTTATTTTGCGCTAAATATATTGTAATATACAGAATAACAGTGGGAGGAAATTGCTGAAAAATAATTGCAATGAGATATTTCAATAATGTCTTATGCAGAACCTGCTGGGAATACCTCATATACTGTTGATTTCAATAAGAATATTTACTGTAATAAACACAGTAGAGCTCTATTTTTGGTTTAATATAAAGATTTGCACAGAAAAAGATGAATTGCATTACTCAGTTGTATCTCCTGAATTATCTTAACCATATGTGGTTGCTCCTAAAATTAACCAATTTATTATTTTCTAAAGAGCAGCTGGGGAACTGTTTAATATCTAAAACTGAAAGCAATGTAATTACAAACAGAGGGGCAGAAGTAATATTATGTAGTCACAGTTCAGAAACCGAGCCTTGAGTATCTTAATATATGCCTACATAAATGATTGGTATTAGTTTGCTTCGGCACTTATCTCAATGGTGTGTTTTTGCTGTAGCACGTTTATTCCACCTGTTGGTAAACCAGTAAACCACCTCTTTCACATTTCTCCTGTGGAGTTGGTTTTTTTTCCCCTTCTCTTTTGTACCAGTTTCAGCTTGTTTTATTTATATAAGTTCAGCTTGTTCATTTATTCATTTATATAAGTTCACGCATACATAAAAATGGACCAAATTACAAAGGAAGATGAGAGCATTTGCAGTGGAATTTAAGAAATGTAATTATTTCTTTAAAAAAAAGAGAGATGACGTTTCAGGAATTTTAGAAGTATGCTCTTATGTATGCATGTAAAATCATAAAGCTGTTTGTCCTTGTGAAAGATGTTGCAGCATTGCAAGATGTACACGCGTACCCTCTCGATAGGTCTATGACTTTTGTGCTCAGTACTTAGAGTAATTATGTGCGTGGTGGGTAGCGACGCAACCTTTGCCGCTGGGTCTAACTGACCTCCATACATGCTGTACATAGTATCCCCACACGCATTTGTTCGGGTTAAAATTATAGAGTTATATCTTTTTACCCTAGGTGACCACTGTTTTTAAAAATAATGGTCATAGTTTTAGAAATCAGGCTTTATTCCCACTTCTCAGCAGACATAAATTCTATAGAAGTGTCATAAATTGTTACTCTTTTGCATTATTTAGGGTAGCTCAGATAGGATGCTTTGAACTACGGGATTTTTTTTTTTTTCTCACTTTATTAAAAATACTGAATGTTCCTTATTTTTTCAGTGTCGTACATTTTATAGTGCTTCCTTATTAATGCCTTTGTTTTAAAATGGGGCAGAGAGACTCCTGATCTCAGCAAATATCTTAGCGAGTATACTTTTGCTCTGGGGCAAGCACAACTTAATATTCATAAATCTTGGAATGCAGAGGCGGAACGTGAAGAGAATCAATGTAGATTCTCAAGCATTAGGTATTGGGGCTAAATATCTGATGTGAACAACTTATCAGAGGTTTGGCAACATTATTAAAGTATCATGTAAGAGCTGAGCTATTTCTAAATTTCAAAAAACAATGGAAAGATCCCTAGTACTAGTTGACATTTCAATAAAATATGGCTAAGAAGAAAATACCTCGCATAAAGAGATCACTTCAGACTAACATAAAATGAAACGATAAGGTAGAAACCAACCAGTAAAATAAAAATAGGTCCTTCTAGTAGTGATGCTTGAGTATCAATTAAAAATGACAAGTAAATAGTTCACAGTACAAAAGACACAGCACATCACGTGTTGCATGGATTCTATGTGTGGTCTAAAAAATTAATTGCGATTAATGAAAAAGTCTCAGTAAGTGCCCATTCCATGTACTGTTTGCTCCAGAGCTGCCTTAATATTAACAGTCATTGTCCCAATTTGTACTGTGGATAAAAGTTTGAAATCAATTGTGATAGAAAATAGTCCATAAGTGATATACACCCCTCTAACTGAAGCTCAGAATTGTGCTAAAGATGACCCAAGATGAAAAAAGACAGTTATATATTGAAGATTAGGAAGGGAAAGCTGTGGCAAATCAACAGCAAAAGGCCGTTCCCCCTGTCAATGTGGCTTTGGAAATAGTATTCTACTAACAGTTCTCTCTCTCTTTGATACTAACGGGAGTCTTTGTTCATCATTGTGGATGATAAGCACACAGGCCGCTGCGGAGGTGGTGTGGGGCAGCCTGGACACCAAAGCCTGATCTAGACTCGATTATGGGGTCACTTCAGCATCTTCAGAGCCACGGGGGGGGTCTCACTGGAAAAGGCTGGTCTCTGATGACATGTAGGGGACTTTGGGAATGTGAGCTGTTTTCCATGATTTGTGCCTCCCTTCTATCTTTGGTTCAGAGATTCAGAGATCTGTATTGCTTCCAAGTCATTTCTGAGGCACCTGTCCTGTGAGCCTCTATGCAGGCACAGAATCCTGCTTCTTTAGTGCAGTCCATGCCTGGGAACTTCTACATTTAATGACCTATGCCAACTAGGCTTTTTTGGGTTTTTTTTCATTGGCATTTTAAAGAATTCTATTGAAGATGAACAAGAAGGAACAGAATCCACCTTTCTCAGCTGTGCTGCTTGTGCAGGTCTAGCTGCAATAAAAAGCATTAAAACGTGTCTTTTTTTTCCTTACTGAAGTCAGCAGATGCAGCTCAGAATGCTCAAAAGGACTGGTTCTGTGAAATAAAACCGTGCTATTATTACTCATACATGGTAACACTTCAGGGTAGGGGGAAGAGAAAAAGAGACTTTTAAGAAGTGCAGGACTACTCTATTTTACCTGTGGTTCATTGATGTTACCTAGTGTACCGCTTGTCAAATTCCTATTCTTTTGGTCATAGCTAGTGATCTTTATTTTTCTATAATATCTGGGTTTAATTTCTTTTATTTGTGCAGATACTTGCTTTTGTTCTTGATTTGTGCATTAAAAAATAGTGCTTAAATACACTGATATTAAACAACTATTTTTTTCACAATATCTGCTTCTTAGTTGTTTATGCTTTTAAGATGCTAAACTAATTATTCCAGTAAAAACTGAAAATCCCTGAAAATAGATAGGTGAAACGTGACAATTAAAACTGTACAGAGAGCCATTTTGCAGCTCTGGTAAAGATCTTTTTGTGTTTATCTCAAAACAGCTGAGTCAAAACCTACAAAGTCTCTGTCCTCATAAGACCCAGCTGGTGATGGTATAGCTGGTGATGTCATGTGTCAGCAGACCTCTAGAAGTACGACTGTCCTGGACACTCCTGAAAGTGTCAATAATTTGTGAGTACGTATTTTGTGTTTTAGAAATACTGGAGTGAGTACTGTAAAATTTGTGGAGCAGGCTGCATATGAGGTACTAAAGACTTCTGCTTTAAACAATCTACTGATAACTACAGTGAAATTTTGTCCTGTGTCTTTATTAAAGAGCAACTTTCCACCCAGAGTGCTGTACTGAAAAAATCTTCATTCCACCATTGCGGTCTATTGATTTTACATGTGGGCACAGATACCGAAAGCATTGGAGCTGTCGTAGTATAGCAAGTTGTTGCTTCTCAGCTAAGCAGTGGTCATGGGCCATATGTACAGTCTTCATCTCACCCCCGGTTACAACTCAAACCCAGTTACTATTAATTCTATTACTTTCAATCATATACTATTTTGTACATGGTTTTAAGAGCATGTATGACCTGTAAAGTCTGTCCCCACTTCCCTTTGAGTAACGATTACAGCTGAAAACTGTTCCAGATTTTGTTCCTGCCCCTGCATTAGAGGCCACCCTGCCCTTATCTTTGGGTCCTCCACCAGCATTTGTATACTAGAGCAGAAGTTGTCTTACACAGACTTCATCACAGGTTTTCCCTTCTCCACTTGTCTAAAGCCACAAAGCTCTTCATGCTGCCACAACAGCATAAAAAGATGAGAATAGTCTGTGCACATTGAAGATTCCACAGGTGCATTTTAAAGAGAAAATAAAGCACACTAAGTGTGAGTGAAATTGTCCATAGTCTGTAATTTTTAGACATCACTAAAGTGAATACAGCCACATGAGAGTGCTCTGGAAGAAACAAATTGTTTCTTTGTAAGACAAATTATATGCAATTTCTATAAATGTATTTTGTATGCCCAATGTGGGTAGAATCTCATAAGAATTATAATATGAGATCTCACACATGTTAGAATTACATGGAGAATTATTTAGAAAAAGTGTAAGAGGAACATAGGCTAAAGCTCTTGATATATCCACTACAATCAAATGAATGTGGGTATGAAAGAAGACTAGTAAACCTCAGTTCTCTAGGCAAGATGCTGAACATAGGCTTCCTGCTTGCTTTTTCAAGTAATTTGGACAGTGCCTGAGCTGTTTGTTGATGAATACTTATTAAAATAATAGTTGCTTACTGCATTCCACATTTGCAAATCTAATAGAATAATTCAATAGACATGGTTACACCTCTCCAAACCTGTTAAGTATCCTTGAGAAAAAAAACGAGACGCGGTTCTTATTATCTCTAATTTTTAATGTAATTTCTTCAGAGCTTTACTTTCATGTACACTGTCACAGGTTCTAAATTTATACTTTTTTATAGTTTGACAATATTCAGTAACAAAAATTCTGAATAAAATGCTACTTCCTCAGTTTCAGAAATACTTTAGCCTTTCTCTGGACAACATGCAGGAAATTCTCTTGATGGTTACCTGACCTTTTGGACAGGGAGCACAATGCAGTTCAAATTCATTTGCAGTAGCAGACAATCAGGCAATAACAGCTTAAGCCATGAAAGAGTTTACCGTAACAGATAAATAAAAAATAAATCAACATTGTAAATTACTTAAATTATTATTATCAGTGAATAAGAACGACGTCTGCTTGTATAGATAGGAATTAGTGGGCATTTTCAGTGAAATATTTGGATTTGTTAATAAAACTTATTTTTCTGATATTAGGTAAAAAGAATTATTTTATCACTGTATGAAAAGTCGAAAGATTTTATGGTTCCTTTCAGTTTTTTGTTGTTTATGTTCTATGTTAACAAAACTTAAACATTAAATGAATCACCAAACTAGCTAAAACGCTGCAATGGTAAGTGAAAATTAAAGTAAGATAGTTTTCATAGATGTTTGAGAAAATCACTGTGAATCTAAGTATCTTTTTTGTCTTTTATATATAATAAAATTAATTTTTATTTATGAGTTAGCAAGAAAAGCCAGAAAATCAGTTTCTCTTGACAAATTATAAGCTGCTCTACATAGCTTACTTAGCCAAAACATGACCTTTTGGACCATCAAATTTCCTAACAAAGATACTCATTTTCACTAGTTCTACTTGTCTTATGAAGTCTGTAATGTGTGCATCTAGTTAAATTTTTTTACAGTGTTAATTTGGAGCAATGAAGATTTTCTTTCTTTTGCTTTTCCTTCCAGCCAACCTGCGATACGTGTATTGTGAAAAATATCATGACCTAGTAGATATTTCCTCGTATTTCCTGTACGTGGTTTTGTAGGTGATTTAAACTTCTGGGCCATGTTAGTGTGGCTTGGCCTCCTAGCAAAATTCAGAGCTTAATTTGTGAAAATAGGCTTTATGTAAAGGAAATTCACTCTGGCATTTCATCATCAAGTAAGGATGTATGGATGAGTTTTTAAAAAAAATGAATCTTACACTCCGCAGAAAGTATTTTTTCCCCTTCAGTCCTCAGGGTGAATATATGTTATTTAGCAGATAGAAAAGTGTAGAAGGCTCTCAGAGCAGGAATAGTCAGACAAGTGTTGTAACAAGGGAAGGTTTTGGTATGTGGGAGAAAATGAAGACCTGTCAGTCAACGCCGGACTGCCACCTGGCGCTGGAAGGGACAGGAGCTGCTGCCTTGGCTCTTCCTATCCCTCACTTTCCAAATTAATTGCAGTCAGCAAGAGAACTTGCCCATTTACTTAATTGTTCATACCTTTAGGACTGTATGATCAGAATTATTACATTTCTTAGCAATGTAATAACGCAAAATGACAAATTTTGTTAAGATTAAATTGTGTCTCTAAATTATTTAGAGGTCTTAACTGTTCATTAAAAATCACCTTCATAAAACATGTAATTGTGTTTTTATAGAAGAAAATATGTATATTCTGACTGTGGCAACACAGTAGAAGTTTAACTAATTAACTGCTCTGAACAAGTGTTTTGGAGAAATATGTGCAGGCCTAATTTTACTTGGAATCAGTTGTCCTGGGTTGGGGTTTTTTTGAAGAATATAACCTTATACACTAAATCTGGCAGAGATTCGAGACACCTCTTTGGGTCTGCCAGACTCTCATGGGTTGAATGGATACATCAAATCTTACTCCTTTCACGTAAGCTGAGGTTCATGCTGTTTAGCTTCAGCCCTTCTATTGAGGCAGCTGAGATCTTCTATGGTCTGCAGAAGAAGAAAGGCACTTCCAGAGGGCAATACATCCTACGCAAGATTGGTCTCTTAAGACAGAAGAAAGATGAAATCAACTCTAGAAATGGGCATTTCTCCCTGCTGACAATAGCCCTAGAAGTCAGATTAGACAAGTAAAATTAATGAGAGGAATTTCACTTACACTTTCTTATTTGGAAAATTCTACTTTTTTTGACATAAAGAGCATATTTCAGCTATGAGCCATGACTGGCTGATGCTGCATATTAATTTTCAATAGATTTCCCTCCATGCTGTGAAATAATCATTTAATAAAGCTTTCAGGGGCAGTGTGAACCTTAGTAATATAGTTTTAATAGATCTGTTGCCTGGGAACTTAAATCAAGGCTTAGGTCCAATGCCCGTATTAAGGTAAAGACCCCCACAGGCGGCCTTGTCCCTTGTGTAGGTCTTAGATGATCTGAACCAGTTTTGGTAGTATTTTTCTTGGTGGGAATGCTGGCAGTAGTGCTCAGTGCGGACCTCTGCTGGAGGAAAAAACAATGTCCCGGCACAGAAAGATGCAAAGAAGAATTATGTGCTTTCCAGCATTTCTGCACTGGGAAGCAGTGGCCAAAAGGTTCATCAAAAGTTCTTGATGAAAAAGATTTCCTTGTAATGAGGCTTTCTAGCAGTCACTGAGTCCACCTTGGCTAAAAACCAGTATTTTGTTTTGCAAGGGGGTAATCATCTTTAGGGTCTTGAGGTCATAAGCAATTTAGTCATTATGTACTGTGTAACATAAAATAAGTAGCAAAAAGTCCACATACACTTTTACATTGGTTACATTCTAACTGGATGAGATTTTTTTTCTTTATTGTGTATAAGCAACATATATATGAAAGTGAAAAAGCTTATGGAATATTTTGGCAGTTATTTTTAGTAGTATATTTTAAAATATTTGGACAAAAATTTTCCTAGCCATATGCATCTATGATAACATTGTATTTGAGCAGCATGTCAACAAATGAAAGTTCAGACCTGTGTCTAGAATTCCCAACCTGAGACTAATATATAACTAATATAATTAGTATTTACTGTTCTTGTAGAGAACCAAATTCAATAGCAGTGGTTGCAAAAGTGAAAAAATTGCAAGCCGTTTCCAACAGGACAAATTCAAGATCTGATGATGACATCTTGGAAGACTGTACAATTAGAGGATTAGAGGTGTAATGCTGTCCCATAGTTGACAACCCATCAATTAGCAAATGCTTTAATGACACTTTAATCAATGACAAATAAATTTTAAAAATCCCCATGACATTACTGGTCTTTCAAATCTCAGGGAAAAAAATGCTAATCTCAATCCTTGATTTCCCTTTTGGCAGCTTGTGCAAGTGAGCTGGAAAGTGTCTGTTAAAAAGGAATAGCTCAACTGAAACAAATTCCTCTTGCTTTTGTCTCCAAGTGAACTCCACTGTGAAAGGACATGAAATGTGAATGCACTGCCTAAGAGATTTACAGTAAAAGATAAGGCACATTCTGTGGGTAACTATTAACATCTCCATTGTACAGCAAATACTCAGAATGGTAAAAGGTGGTTGTTCAAGAAACAACAAGTAAAACAAAGCTTTAGTGTTTTTTAAAGGTTCTCTGTAGATATCTAAATTTTTCATGTGAGTTGTCCTCATAGCCTTGTTAAGAGCTGTTATTAGAGCTGCATGAAGAAACTGCTAGCTATTCAGGTGTATGAAGTTATATGCGACATGAGTATGTGAGAAGATGGAGAAACACCCCTTTATATTCACCAGCAGAATTAGTATATTCTGGTCTTAGGAATGATGCTTTAATTTAGCTGGACAAATTTTCTTGTAATATTTATGCTGATCTGTGTTCATTTATGGATCAGACTTTCAAATAAATGAGCTTTATGCAGTCAAATTTGTATGAAATATTGTATGTTTAAAGTTGTACGTGTAATTATTCACACGGAGACTTGGATAGGGGCTTGTTCCAAAGTGTATTAAAGGCAATGGTAGAGTGATCCACTTTGATTTCAGTGGATGTTAGATCTGGCCTTCTGTGCAGATATACATAATTGTCACCTGGAACTTGAACATACAAACTAATATTTCATCTGCCTTTAAATACCTAGGCTTCTGGACTGGGTTCCTCAAAGTACTGAAAAGAGGTCTTTCTGAACACCTTCATATTGTGGTAGGCAAAACCAAAGCTGTATGGTGTATTCCAGTTAATCTCCTAAAATGCTGACACCTTTGTGTTAAATGATGAACAAAATGATGTCTTTGCAGTCGTTTTCTATTATTTTAATTGTATAGATGTAAGAATGGCTGATTAGCGGTGTTGAAAGTATTTAAAATATACTTGCTGACTTATGCTTGTGAAGTTTGATTCATTCATCTCTTTTTTTTTACATATTTTGATGTCAAAATAGCCCTAAGTTCTTTCTCTAAGATAGCAGTTTAAAGAAAAGCATGCAAAGTTCAAGAGTGGATTTCTGCAGCAAATTTGTATGCCTATACTGTAATGTGCCATAAAGTATGATTACAGATGGAGTCCTACTAGGAAAATTTTAGGGTCACAGAGTAGACTTTTTTGTCATTTACACTGGACTGAATCCATTGGCTTCAAAGGAGTCAAAGAAAGTTGAAAGTGTTATTCTAGAGATGTGAATACAGACCACAGGCTGAGCTTTCTTGAAACTCACATACGATTTTGGTTAAATAATTAGAAGAACAGGAATATATCAACAGTTCCATATATAACGTTGTTATTTATTTCACTGAATTGAACATGGAAATTGAACCAAAACTTCTATTCAGGACAAGGCTGTTTTGTTCTTTTCTTTTTCAAAACACAAGTGTAGGATTGATTGATGAAATTTTGTAGGAGCTTTGTGATAGTACAGAGAAGAAATGAAAATTAATGTTTCATCACTCTTCAGAAAATGGTGTGAAAGTCTCCTGAAAGAACCTTCAGTCACTCTATGAAATATCATCAATGTGTGGACAAAAAGATCTCAGAAGAGACAGGAAAAGAAACTTCCTAACCAACGGGAAGGTGCTCTTTTCTTCTTTTCCCTTTTCTCTCCTTCCACTAGAACAGTGTGTTCTAGACTGAAGACAAGAGTTGGGTTTGATCTCACCTAGTATTGGAGATCCATATCTGAATTAGTTGCCTCAACATTTTTGAGAGTCCGTGGAAAGACATAGGTACTTTTTGGGTGCAAATTGACCTGTTTTAGAAGAACTGTGGCTCAGAGGTGACTCTCACTATGAAGAGGGTCATGGGTCAGAGGAGTGGGAGAGATTATATTTCATGAGTTGGTTTTTGTTTTCAACAGCCAGCTGGGTTTGTGATCTAAAACTTTTTATTTATTCATGGAAGAGATCTGGGTCTTCTATTAAAAACCAGTGTAAGAACCATGTGCCAGAAACCTGGAAAGTCTTGCTTTTGGCATGGGTATTAAAAGAGCCATAGGTCATCTTTCCCAGCTACATTATATCTTCTGCGGATTTTCTTTAGTCAGATTATCTAAGAAAGCATAATAGTTTACATACAATATCTTGATCACGCAACCCCCCCACCAGTGAAGAAGACAAGAAGCACAAGTCTTGGCAGACAGTATGGCAGGATTTCCAAATAAAATGTTTTCCATTTCTTACATTTTTCTTTCTATTTGAAATTTTCAGTGGGATAAATTTTCTGTCTAATTCTGACCATACATATATGTCAATGATTTATAGTATTCTACCTTGTACCCCAACCCCAAGGTGAAAAATCCTTTGTCTTGTAATCCAGTCCTAAATAACCAAGATAAATGAAACTTCAAGCCTAATTTACACATAAAAAATGCCAAATTCAACCAATGTAAATGAATTTATTGTAAACATTAACTGTTTTGCACAAATGTTTTGTTCAAGAAAAGCAACTCATATATATGAAACTTAGTATGCTGACTCAAAACTCTTCTGATGGAAAAAGCAGGGCATGGTTTAAATAACTTTATTTTCTGCTAGCTAGTCAAAATTTTGACTTTTCACTGGCAAAACAGAATATTTTAATGAAAATCGTTCTCCCCTGGGATGAGAAACATTTCCCACCTGTATGCAAATTTCTATTTTCTAAATAAAAAGAGCAGCCCTTGTACAGCTTATAAGAAGTGTGAAACAGTTTTCTTCCTCTCTAACCCACTGCAGATTCCAATGCTGGAAAAGTGAGTAGTTTATTAGATTAAGGTCATTTTGATTAATCAGACTATTTTACGGTCAAAGCTGTAGAACACATCACAGATCTTAATTACCCCTCTTGACTATCAGACAACTGTAAAACATTTGCAGATTTTATTTCTTACAGAAAGTCTGGTCTTCCTGTCTTACCACTCTGAACAATGGCAGGATGTGAGTGTTGGATACGTGCTCACGACTTTGAATGGTGCCTCTAGTTTGTGTTGCCTCCCCGCTACTGACTGCTCTGCTCTACATTCTTCCCAGCACATCGGGCTGTGCTTTGCAATGACAGCGTTGAAGGCTCGAGGTCTTTGGAGACCCTGTGCAATGCAAGTCCGTGGGTCTCTCCAGTACAAACACTGCACTTTCTGTTTGTCTATAGAGTGCCTATAATACTTCGGCATTGAGCAAGTGGGTGATGGTAAACCCACAAATTTTGTTGGTGTCAGGAAGGAAGGAAAGAGGCTGCTCTATAGCACAAAGAATAAAAGACACACCAGAAATATACAAAAGGCACACTCCAAGAAATACAGAGGCCAATGAGAATATAACCTTGGTTTTCAATTTCTTTTGGATCTGGCTCAGGCAGATAGCATAAAATACATGCTATGCAGTGCATGCTTTATTGTGTTAAACATATTTTAATATAGAGAATATAAAAGTAAAAATGTGTTTCATTGCCTGACTCTGCTACCTCTTTTTGGTTTATTTTTTTTGTTTGTTTTGGGATGAGTGCACTATTGCCCTCTTCCTTTAAAGCTAAGATGACTTATAGTCGCTAATGCATATCTATTAAACAAAACTGAAGGATCAAATCTAGTTGCACATGGAATAAAAAGCCCATGCAGTACTTTGGCTATAAGGGTAGGGTTTGTGGGAACTTTCTATTGTCAAAGAAGTGTGCAAGCAAACACAATTGTTCAAAAAAAGTCTTTGAATAAAAATGCTATAGATAATGCTTTAAATTTTTAAATAGTTTGGGGTTTTTTTCTGTGATAGATCTATTCTTTTTGATGTTAGTGATAACATACATTCCATCGATCTGCCTCCCCAATGACCTGCTGAAGTTTGGTGTTATATCTATTAAAATGTTGCTTAAAGTTCCTCCACCTTGTTTTTTCTACACTAAGTCATCCCTTCACAAATTATCCCTTGTTGAGAGACAGGGGAAAAAAATCCACTGTGTGTGTGAGGAATATTTTCCATTCGTCTTGAAAAAGCAATTAAGGAACGTTCCATTTATTCTTCCAAAGCCAATGTTTACCTTTTTGAATACTTTTGATTATTTTTCCCATCTCAACTCATAGTATTTTTCAAATTTTGCTTATTACTTTCAAAGTAATTCTATGCCTGTTTGTGTTAGATGTTTATCACTTGCAGTGAATGCTAGATTATACAGGAGATTGAGAAAAATCCCTGGAAAGTAGGGATGAAAAATCAGAATCCTTTCAATATATTTCACATTTTCACACTATGCCATCTATTATATTTTTTGTAGGAATATGTGTGGAAAAAATACACTTATGAAACTATGTTTTTGTTTTAAAAATTAAAGTAATATGAACCGGTTTTTACTGAAAGCAATTACATACTCCTGAATATTTTTTATAATCATCAAAGCATAATGAGTAAAATCTTGGTTGTATTTTTATTGTATATTTAATTGTGCTGTAGTAGGCCACAAACCTCCAAATCTCCTATAGTAAAAATGTTCTAAAATTCAAAATAAATACAAATTATTTTATTTGTCATTGGTTACTCTGAATACTCAACCACTTACTCTCACTATGTAATATTCAGACAGATTTTTGCATGTTGTACTCAGATTTATGCAAGGTGAGTGTATTTATTGTATTGCAAAAGAAAAGCCCCGTTGCAGGTTAATCAACACTGGAAATATTTTAAAGACATATTGCATGAAAAATGAATGTCCTCAGTAATTTAGTCAATGATCATTTGCGTTTTAAATGATATTTATATAGGTGTGAATAACTGTTCTGTATAATGTTTTTGTAGAGCTGTATTGCAATAGAAAATATTATAAAGCTTTAGTGACAGGCTGTGTATAGTAGACATTTCTTAGGAATTATGATTATTAAGGAAAAAAACCCCAAACATAAAATGCATACATAAGAAACCTTTAGTATTATAAGCACTGTAATAACTAAATTCTGGAAATTCAAAGTCTCAAACAGTTTTATAACTCATCCTATTCAAACCTAATACAGCACAATGCAATTTTTACAGTGCCCTTTGTGCTAGTATCCTGGAGCACTTTAAAATGAATAAAGTTAAAATTAGCAATGTAGCACTCAATTTCCTAAAGGAGTTACTTTAGAAAAACTAAGTAAAATCAATGCCTTAAATGTTTGGATTTAAAACCCTGCCAATTGAAGCTCTTTTATTTCAAGTAGCAAAGTATTCCAAATCTCCTGAACAAAATGTTTGAAGGCTCTATAGGTTTAGGATATCAAAAAAGTATTTAAGAATTGTAAACCCATCATCTATCAATCTCTGAGTGCATACTGATAGGCATGGAAAGTAAATGTAATGGCTAGGTAGAGCTATACAGCAGCCTCTGCATCATATAATAAATGGTAGTTTATTTGCATTTCTATAATACAGTTCACCTGAAGATCTCAAAGCAGTCCCTCTGTTAATTCCAGTGGAACAGTATAAAACACTTGCAAAATAGAACAGTGAACTGCAGTAGGATGCAGAAAAAAGGAGTTTTGTATAAGCAGCAGGCGAGGTGCAACCCTCCAATATACCACGGGTCAAATGCACATCAGGTGGCATCGCTTGTGTAATGGGGCTATTTGCCAGTGATTTTATTGAACTGTAGTTCTGAAGTTGATCACTGCGGGTCCTGTATTTACATATGCAATCAACATTTGCAAGAAACATAAATTTGTAGAAAGTTGGCAACTGCAGGTGTAAGCAAACAGTATGGGAACAATGGCTGTGTGCTCTTTCTTCTCTCTTGCAAAGGCTTGTAAATGTGTATCAGAATCCCTGGATGGACAAAAGGGAAACCAACAATAACACGAGTTACTGTTAAGCAAGCAGAACTCTTGCTATTTCTGCTAACCAGCTTGGTAAAATCAAAAGAAACAAACTGGCTTGTTTTCAAACTCTGGATACCATTAGAGATTCATCTTCCAAATTCCAATAAAATAGTTATAATTAATTTTGTTAGTGTTTGGGGGATGTAAAACAGCACATGACAGGAATTATAATTCATGGTGCTCAGGGTGAGGAATCTGGTCATGAATGAGTCCTGGAAGCAGGGCTGTGGGTATTCTTAATCTTGACTGACTAGTGGTGGGCAGGAAAGAGAAGATCTGCAGTGAGTATCCACTAGCACAGATCATTCAGTCACTCGTGTAGTAAGGCAACATGAGAGCAAGATGCAGGCTATGTAGTCACCTGCAACTTCTATGTGTAGCCATAGTCTGCATCATTATTCCAGCCACTCAGGAGTTTCTTCCCCTTTTCTTCCCTAATGCTATAATTCACTCTGTAACAAGCTACTAGCCTCCTTCCTTGCCTAGCTCTCTCTAATTTTCATTGTGCCCCAGTCAGCTAATCATTTGATACTATGGCAGCCTGATCCAACAGACCTGCTTTCAGTAGGAGGTTGGACTAGATGGCTTCTGGAGCTCCCTTCCAACCTGCGTGGTTTTGTCATTCTATAATTAATGTTCAGTTGGGTCACCTTTTTCTTTATATGATTTTTGCTTTAATTTAGTGTTGTAATTGAGGCCAAGGTGCTGCTTAGTTATCATTTAAAAGTCTTGCTATCATTGCCCTCCATTTCTTTATATAATCTGTTTCTGAACTCGGTGAGTAAATGAATGCTATTTGTATAAGCCTGCAGTTTTATGAGTATATCCACATCTTTCTCTTTAGTGACACCTGCACTAATTTCATCCATGACAATATGAACTGCCAGAAAGACATTTGTGCTGGCTCGGAATCCAGCCCTGGCTAAGAAGGATGTGGCTATTTTGAACAGCACTGTTTTCTGAATTCACTTCAACCAGTATTGGGTTGGGAATGATAAACAAAATCTTTCTCTGTTTCCTTTGAGAGAAGAATGAAGACCCTACTTTCAGTGGGGATCTTCGCCCAAATTACACTCTGTTCCACTGTCACTTTTTAATTTTTTTAATATCCTTTGTGGTCTGACAAAGGCAACCTATTGGCATAACAGAACATGTTCTGCATGGCATGAAACACTGTGTAGGCACTGATTACACAAATAATCTGCATTGTGAATGCAATGCTTTCATAATGAGCCTTTGTCATTTACTGAGTGATGAAAGCCCACTAAAATCTCATGAGTCTGAAAAGGGAGATGTGAAACCCTTTGCTGATGGATCTTTTCCAGGGAGGTGGCAGGAGGGCATGGGAAGGGAAAGAAGTGAGACAAAGACATTCCAGGTGTGGAGAAAGGAGTTGTCTTTGTTTTGGAAAGAAATGGTGTCAGGAGGAATGACAAAATATATTGGCATTTGGAAAGCTGTAGATCCAGAAATTATTGTCTGCAGGTGTTTAGTTTAACAAGAGACTGTGGATGAACTCCTGGGCTGCTGAAGTTCATAGCACTCATGCCACTTGCTGCTGTGTGACTCAAGATTTCCATACATTTCTGTGGTAGAAGAAGGTGCTTGAAACTTGATTTCTTTTGTCGCATTCTGAGTGACCATAGGAGAACCCGACGAAATAACTAGCAGAAAAGCAGCTGCATCCATGGCAGGGAGAAGATTTTGAAGGTGTTTATTACCTAGCACGACCAGAAAGAAGCAGAGGAAAAGCACAATACTATTCCTCCCTACCTTCCCTGTGCAGCTGGTCTCTAAAAGAGGGTTGAAGGAGCAAAAGTAGTCAAGATTCTGTTAGAAATGGAGTCTCTAATGAATATCTAGTTCCTCATTGCCAGCCTTCCCTCTCCAAGGGTGTTTTGGTGTTGTGCAGGGTTTTTTTTAAGTTTCTATTATAGGCTAAAGAAACACAAAAGTTAGCTTATAAATTTCTGCTACGTCTAGCAGAAGCAAACATATTAGCTTAACAAGAAAGTAAACATGGGCACTTTAAAACATTCATTCCAACTAGGGATTCCAAATCTTGTTTTAACTTTTTAAGCTCTTTCCCATTCTGTATATCTGTAGTGTGACATCTTAACAATATAACCCTTCTGTCTGCTGTTCTATACGATTAGTGTTTTAGATGATTTTCAGTGTCAGGTTGTGCAGCTTTTGGCTCACCAGAAGAGGCTACTTAAACTTTTCCATATAGGCAATGATGCAGACTACCTATAGGAAAAAAGGATTGAATGATGGAAAAAGTTAGGAATATTTTCAAGCAAGTAGGCTTTCAAAACTGACGCATGAAGAATGTTCTGACATGGTCAAAAGGTCTTTTTCTACTGATTCTGGGGTTTTCTTTGTTGGTTTTTTTATACTTTTTGTATAGTTCACCCCTTTTTCTGAATCATTCATAAAACAGCCATCATGTCTGCGTGGTATGGTTGGCCACATGTGCTCCCATCCTTGGAAGTGGTGCCCATATTCTATCACCTTGTCCAGAATGTCCAGGTAATGCAGACCAAAAGTAAAGCTTCTACTTATGTGGAAAACTTAGTCATGAACCCTGCTGACTTTGATGGGGTTTAAGACATGCTTAACAGTAAGTGTAGGCTATATATTTTCTGGAGTGGAGAAGTTAAGGAAGAAAATGAAGAAAACGATTTCAAATTCTAAATGCCATAAACAATTAAACAACTGTTTTCCAAGAAACAAGGACTGGATAATTAATTCTTTGTCAAGCTTCTGTGTGCTTACTAGGAAGGAAGGGATTGAAAAACGGGTGGTAGAAACCGATGAAGTACCTGACAGATACTTTTAAAGTGATAATAATAGCGTCAGCAACTATAAGATGGTAGATTGCTCAGAGACGTTTACTGAAGTACCAGGTGGGTATTCATTTGGCTATAGGCAAACACAGATCAATGGCAACTGACTGAAAAGGACTAGGGGTGATGTGTTGGGTTTTTTTTCTCACCAGTTCTTCTAAAATAAATCTCTTTAAATTTGTGACACAGTCGGTCATGTGCATCATATTATGGCAGGTTACATCACATGATTTTATGTAGCCTGCTGGTAACGTCACTTTGCATTATACATTTAAAGAAATATCACTTCTTTTCACGTAGGGTAAAAAAGACAGTAATCAACTGACAAGTATTCTCCCGCTACCCATGAGAAGAAGCCAAGTATCAGATCTAATACTTTCCACCCCCAACAAATAAATTTCTGTAAATGCTTGTGCATGACAGAACGCTAGCAGATAGTGGGTATTTCACAGCTGGTGACTCTCTTATTGTTTAACTGTGATGTCTGCATCTTATCACTCTGTGCAAATTATTTAGCAACTGCCATATTATTTATAGGTATGAATTGCACAAATTAATCTCATAAATAATTCATTCTTTTTTTGCTGTGAATTAACATTCTGCCACAGTTAAAAATCTAGTTCTCTGTAAAAGTATCAATTGCTATGGGCATGTTGTGCTTGATTTTCCAAGCCAACAGATTGTGAAAAACACAGGTTTCAGGGAAAAGAATGAGAAGGGATTTTTTTCTGGAACTTTAAACACACTCGACAGAAGCTTTCAGGTTGTGAAAAGTACCACCATGGTCTTTAATAAGAATTATGTCATGTTCAGGCATTTACAGGAAGAGTAAAAACGTTGGATCTCATCCTAACAGTATGGCAGCCTGTCATGACGTGACACCAGTTTGTAAACAAAAAACTAACTTACATGAATAATGATCCATTTTTATAACTGAAACCAGAAAATAATAACATCCTTTTTCTTTCCACAGTAAGACATAAGAATGTCATTGTGGACCTAACAGAAAGACAGTCGCAAGTTTGTTTGCTAGTAGACTCCTAGGGAGCTGAACACAAAAATCCAATAAATAATTAGCTCTCCTGTGACAGGCTTCTGAATTACTGTGATACATTAATTGGACAAAATTAGCATGAATTAAGGCAAATAAGTATAACATGTAATTTATTACTTACTAAGCATGGTGCTGCAGTGGAAGCCTCAAATTTCCCTTAAGATTGCTTTAACAGCTATAATGCATTCCTTAATTTACTCTGTGGAAAATCAATTTTTTCAGAGTTCATTAAGCACCAATATGTTACAATGCAACTCCCTAGAGCACAGAACCACAATACGTTATGCAAATTCATACCAGCATGTTACCAATATGTAAATAGCAATAATACTATTGTCAGCTTCCTATTGATAGGCATGCTGAAAAGGATAAAGCTTAAAACTTCTTTAACTCTTTTGACTTGTTTCTGATATTAATCAGTACTCTTTTTAAATGTCATTTCTTAGGAGAGTTGTTATTTTAAAAAATCTTTTTTCCTTTATGCTTCGCTAATGAGAGCGTTCTGAAGTCTCTGTTTGCAAAGAAGTGGCACATAAAGCTTTCTTACATGTTCAAGAACCATCCTTTTCACACTGAAAACTCAATATTTCCAGTAGACTCACAAACGGACAATGCTGACTGTTAGGGATGTAAGATAAATGAAAGAGAAAGCATCCCTAAATGGCAAGCCCTCTGCATACATTTATTTAAGCCATTTTCCTCCCTTTCTTAGCACCAAAAAAAAAAATTAAAATAAAATGGTACATTGCATTAATTCTAGCCAATCAAATGTGAGTCACAGGAGCTAGCATTAAGAGAATGAGGTCCCAGACTGTTCGATATTCACCTAATCATATGACAGACTCCAAAGCTATCACAGTAACTGCCTCTGGAGCTCTTTGGGGAGACAGATGTCACCAGTGGAAGGATGATTTCCACGTCTTGGCACTCTGCAATTGTCAAACTGAGGGAGAGAGAAGGAGAGGAGGATTCAGCCTGCGAGCAAGCATCCTTTGTGGAAGGGGGAGGAGCCCCATCTTACTCCTGTCATTCTCCCTTTTATCAGATTTGTTTTGAATAAAACCCTTTCGGGCTAAATCACACTCTGAGAAGCAAGGAAGGGCATTGTCCTAAACTGAAAATACATGTGCTTAAGTTCACAATTTGGCCCTGACCTGTAACTATCATTAAAGGCTGCAGGTCAGAAGATACAGCTTGGAGGCTTTGGACCTCTGAGGGCATGGGTTTTTTTGTATATATATATGTAACTGCTTTGATTTACAGTGTGACTGGAAGAAGTGCAAGGCATTTGTTCATTAACTTTTCAGCCTGAGATGAAACAACAACTTACAAACCTACTGGGCCTTTTTGCAGAATGTAGCCCACAGAGGAACATTTCTTTGAAGTTTTGTTGTTTTGCGAAGTATAAAATTTTTAGTTTGCTAGGGCATTCTTGTGTATGAAAACTGTAATGTCCATGTTAAGCCAGACTAATATATCATTTTGTCTGTCACAATTTCTATTAATAAAAATACAGGAAATACTGTGCTAGAGATAATATTGTGTCATAAATGACCTCTAATGCCCAGTGGTCTTTACTCAGTCCAGCATTTCCTAGCCTGTGATTATGGCACTCCACATCTTGCAACTATAATAAAAATGGTGACTCCAAGCTCCCATCTGTTGAAGAGCACTGTCAAAGTCTTCAGAAGACAGCTAAAGCAATACCAATACATCCTCAATGTTATCAGTGTATATAGAGAGTATAATACTCTGGAGCCATTTTTTACAATAACCATATATTTGAAAATGAGTGTATGTTAAGGATGAACCCAGTCTGCAAATTCAGGTTCCCTGTGGGCTTAAATCCCACCCCTTGACATCCTCAACTGTTCAGCGTATCAGAGTGCCTGTACGTGATGCTGTAGTTGTGTGCTGATGGAGACTGAATCCCTCTGGAACTCAATCAGGTGCTGGAGGACTCTGACCCTTTAAGGATAAAAAGGATATGGAGGAATTTGGAAATATTTAACTTTTATGTTGAATAATTTTTTTGTTAATGGCAATTTTAAATATTTGCAAGGAGCAATATCTGGCTCCATCTGTACAGGGGTTGTATACAACATTTTGAATTTGCGTTTCCAAATTCTCTGAGATCATTTCCAATAGTATCATGTGTGTTCTGGAAAATAATACTTTTCAAATAACTTTATGTACCAAAGCGAGTGGACATTTTTAAAATCAGATTAGTGGATTTGTATTTTCTATGGGCCATTAAATAGCATGCTTAAAATCAGTCCCTCAGAGACTCTTAAAGAATCTGGAATGGGTATGAAAGGTAAAAAAGCTGTGGAAATTCTATTATCCTTATTGCCCATGTAAACTGAGTAGCAGAGAACACATGCAGAGAAATTTTGTGTTCCATATATGCCACATGTCTGTATCAACTTCACTTTCTTTTCAAAGGAGATGGTGTGCAATAAAGCAAAACAGTGAAAAAAGAAGCTTGGCAAAGTAAAAACTGTGGTTAAAAAAGAAAACAAGAGATGGATTTTTTTCCTTAATCTGAAAAAATATGTGGGTTTGGGTTCAACAAGAACCTGCTAAATGCACAAGGCACATTTGCTACTGAAAGCGTGAGAAAGAGCAGCAGCTGCAGCGCTTGCTGACTTTGCATCAGACCAAGTTACAGTGACAGAAGTGGGAGAGTTTAAACCTCTGAGGGCTTCTCTTGCCTTGGTGCTGTACTCCACTGCTTGTTTAAAGTCTCCCAGAGGCCTGCCCTGACTCGCTACCATGTTTTCTGGAGCGGAGAGGTAATGTTTGTGACATCTTCTGATTGGGTTTGGAGGTTCTTTGTCTTAACACATCGCATAGGGGCAACAGTGGCTCAAAAATAATGTGTGTCAAGGATTATTACATCTGCACTGACTATGAATCTGTGCAAAGTCTTACAAACTTATTTACAATGCTAGTACTGGTGCTGGAAATCTTTCTGTCAAAACCAGCTCTCAGACATCACAGTCTTTTCCTATCCTGTTCATTCTTCTTGGCTACCTCCACATTCTTCCCTAGAGTTGAGAGTCAAGATGTTTCTGTTTCCTTCTCCTTGTTTATCAATTGAAAAAAAATAAAATAATGTACTGATGACATACTGAACATTTTTGTAATTTTATACAATTAAGAAAATTTTAGTTACAGACTACTATGAATTTATCATTAAATTCTTCTTTTTAGAAGAATTTGTCCAAAACTCTGGCATTAACATGTCAGGTATTGGTTTCTATCATCACTAATGACCCAAAATACATTTTAGATTTCAGTATGAATAGTTTTATAATCATATATATTTCTTTCTGTCATCTTCTATCTTCCAGAATACTGAAAATTGCAAGCATGTCAATTATCTGGATAAAAGGAGGCTTCGAGATGCATCTACCTTTAAATAGTCAAAAACTTAGATTACATACAGAAATCTTAAAAAATGCTACAAACAGCTAGGAAGTGGACTCCATCTCTCCAGCTATCTACAGACATCATTTGGAGGTAAATTTTGGCGTTTTGGAAATCAAAACTCCTTGTGGTGGAAGAGAGGAATCTCTTCTCTGAGTGCTCTGGTCACTGGGATATTTTGCAAAAAGCCCATGCTTGGTTACACATCAGATCTTAGGAGACAGCTCTGGGACTAGAGTCCAAAGGCAGAGCCATATCTGAGATTTTGCAAAGGGCTGAAGTTTAGACATAGCCGAGTTCCTGGTCAACTCCATCCAACCATGGGTTTTTGGATCTCTCTTCAAAGTAGCTTCATGGTGTCTGTCAATTGTAAAGTGTGTTGGTGCCAGGTAACACATTCTGGATGTCCTGCTTGGGGTCAAGTGTCTGCTTTTTGTATTACTTAAAGGGTGATTTTTACCTTTAAGGCATTGCTGTATGTCTGAATCCAGGTCTTAATGGTTAGACAGCAGCTGTGCCAAGAAACTACCAAACTACTTGCTTTCACGTAATACTCACTTGTCACTTCTCTTGACAAACCTAGATACTTAATAGCTGGCTACAGTGATAGGAAATTTGAGAGAACTGTGCCAGGAATTTATTCAGTGTATGGCTTCATGTGGAAATCAAAAGAGGAGTACGGGGTGAAACACCCCTATTGTCTGTAGAAGGTCTGATTCTTTGCTCCCTGTTGGAATTACAGGTCATTATTTTCCTGCTTTCTTTTAGCATTGAGGGAATAGTGACACATACCTGAATTTATCCTTTAACTTTCAAGTACATTCTCTCCAAATGTAACAATTCCCTTCTGGTCTTTGTTGTTTCTAAATTTGCTATAATATATGTGCCCATACATGTGCCGTATGGTCCTTCACGTAACCTGCATCTCTAAAAATGGCTTACTAATATATGTTTGTGCTAAGAGATAAATGTCACCTCCATTCTGCTCAACAAAGTCAAAGCCAGTGAGAGATAAGGCAAACAATTGAAATGCTACTGAACAGTGGGAGAAGTTGGCTACCCACGGGTACAGCAGGGTAATTATCTATCTGCCCACAATCTGTCCACAGCTGGAAATGGAGTTAATTTTATTTACTCTTCCAAAGAGAAATTGAAACCCCAAGAAGAGAAGAATCTTATAAACCTCTCCAAATAATTAAAGTTAAGACCCTGCTTCAGAGTAGTCTGCCTTTGTTATGTAGTAGACTGTTCTGCATCTAGCTCATTAGGTCATGACCATTTACGTTTGCAAGAGAAATAACCCATGTACATCAGTCCAGTGACTCTCATTTCTTTTTCTTTAAGAACCCAACCTAAAGATATTTTGATGGAGTTAAAGTAGTGAGAAAAAAAAATTAAAGAATTGGTGGGGTTTTTTTAGGGGAGTGTTTTCCTAACGCTTTTAGAAGGGAAATATGGGTTTGGGTCTTTGAGAATATTTCAGGTGCCCCACTGTAGGTGGCAAATGACATTTGACACCCTCTAAAATACTCTGGTTTGCTTCACAAGGTTGTGAGTCTTCTGTGGGTCCTGTGTCAAATCTGTGGCCTATGTATATGTCTCAGATGTTCTAATGCATTGTCAGTATTTAGGGTACTGAAGTTGCCTTTAGTGTTTTGTTTCAGTTATCTCTGTTTTATATTTTTGCATGTTTAAAAGACACATCAGCCAGTTAAGCAAAATTAAATTATCCTCCTTACATTACTTTGTCATTCTAGTACTTGCCGGGCTGTAATATACCCTATGCTCCTTCTGACTCCATCCTCCAATGTTTTGGCATTTCACTTAGGCCTCTGTAATTCTTTTTTTTTTTTTTTTTTGCCTGCTCAACGAAGGATTTCAGCCTTCATGCCATGTTTGCCCACTGTTATGGAATACTTCTGGCTTGGCAAAGCACACCATTTAGAGTGAGATACTTCCCAGAAATCTCTATGTGGGGTGGCAGATGGAAGTTGTTTCTGCACAGGCCTAAAACTTGAACTTTGTGTATTTGCTTCTCTGCTGAAATAAGTACTGTTCTGATATGCATGTGATTTATAAGCTTAAGGAAGAAATTAAGGTGCAAAGTTTGTCTATGCTTTAATTTTGTTGTTAAACATTTTATTGTTGCATGGACATTGTTTCTGAACAAATTTCATTCTGTCACTTGTTCCTCTCTTCATCCAGTCTCATTTTGGTATGCATCCCTGTTTGTAACCAATACTCCTCTTTGCCTGCCCACCCTGACAGAGCCTGATAGGCAGATGATGGCAAGCCCTGAAGACTAGGGAGAACCTTATCTGCTCAACACTGTCAATCCACTTAATCTTTTGTCTTTCAGATACTGTTCCCTTTGTATTCATGCCTTTGAGTCTTTCTTTCTGAATTAGTTCCTTCTCTCAGACTGTAACACCTTTTGAGCCAGGTTTTGGGGGTTTGGTGTTCTTTACTCCATTTCTCCCTTTTTAGATACATCTCTAGCATAGAAAATATCTGTAAGGCTGCCAACAAGGTTTGCAAGTTCTGAATCTCAGCTGCTTTCATTCTTTTTTTTTTTAAATGGGGCATTTCTATTCCAAATGGAGTATCATTACAGAAGTCACTTTAATGCTTCATAAAGCACAAATCCTCCTCTTTGCCTTCTCTGCATGGTTTCCCATATCAAACACTCCCTTTCTTGTATTTTTGTCCCCAAAAGGTGTTTAAGAGTGAGACCTGTCTGGATCCCTCATGAATTTCCTTTTTCAACACCCAGAGTTGGTTAATAATCTGGTCAAGTCTTTCTTTTGTAGCTACTGTTTATTTGCTACCACATATTCTATATATTGATGGGAACCTCAATATAACTCAGACTGTGCAGCATCTGATTGTAACAGATTGGTTTTCACTCCCAGAAAGCAGCACATCAAAGCAGACACAGATCAATAATACTTTCCCCTTCCTGTGTGTGGATAGTGTTGCAGGTTTCTGTTCAACAGCCATGAGAAAATGCCTACAAAAATCCAGATAGTGATCACTAAGTAGCAAATACAGAATCAAACAGCTGGCACATGAAGTATCACTTGAAGTGCAAGTTGTTGGTTCTTAGTAAAAGAAACTTGAAGTGTGTATCCTTAAGAGCTTTTCTTTTTCTTTTCCCCTCCTCATTTCTTGCCTTTTACTTGGGCTCCTTCACACGGTGCTATTCTCCCTTTTTATACTGTAGCTCTGATAGTGAATGCTTCAAGTCCCAGCTAGTCATCACAGGATGCAAACGTTAAATGAAAAGTTTTTCAATTAAATTTTAGGATTGTTGAAGCCAGAAGTGGGAAATATTTAGGTGAAAGTGAGTAGTGGGTATCTAGGTGGCAATTAGTGTCTACTTCCAATACCCTTAGGCAGGGACTCAAATATTTCACCTGTGGAGGAGGGGGTCACGGCTTTTTCATCCATTCTTTTCTTTTCCTTTTAATTCCCTAACTCCCGTAATCTGGCAATGTATTATGCAGCATAGACCAGGAAGGTGGGCTGCAGTAAATGCTGCTTTATGGATCAAGCAGTAGGAAGTGCTATACTCTTCCCCCCAGAGACTGAAAGCTTTACATCAATCAGCATACTGACAATGACTGCTTTTGAACCTACCTGTAGTATAGCAGTGTGGCAAATCATTATCCAGCATTCATTTTTTTTAAAGAACACACATAATTTGAACACTGAAGCACCATATGGCCATTTTGTCTGACTCCGAGCACCTTTTTGATTGATCGCCTCTCTCTGCGCCACAGGGGAGGAGACAGGACATATTCTTCGCCTTTTGAGTATGGTACCCAAATAACATCACATACTATCATGCAATGTGTGAAATGTTGTGCCATCAACATTTGTGCAAATTTAAATACAGTGTGAGATGTTCCAGTTCTCCTTAAGCACGAAACAGTGATGTTGGGTAATCTGTACCAGGCAAACTGAACAGGTGGCAAACACCAAATGTGGGGTTGTGGTATGAATTTAGATACTAAACTCTTTCTGCTGTGGGTGATGGGATGGGATATAGCCTTGGGAATTGTGCAAGGGAACAGATATGGAACCTGGTGCTTATTAATCAGGAGCTTTCATACCAGCTAGTTAGTTGCAGATCCAAGAATGTGCTCTGTGTCTGAACTCATTTCACTGTGGGATCAAGACTGTCATAAATGGGATCAGTGACAGAGAGAGCTCTGCTTAGCTTCAGTTTTCTCATGCGAGATAACTACCGCATGGACTGAAAACAATGGCAAGAATCCAAAAGGAAGTACACACTGTTCTGATTAGGGAAAATACAGCTTCAGGCTTCATAGCAAGTAGGCAGAGTTCATCATCTTTGAAAGACAGACTATTTCACATCTACCACTTAAAGCAGACTGTCTCTTGCTAGTCACCTGGATCTGAATTCTAGCTAATGGGAGTGCTGGTGGCAATCACACGTTGTCCTCTTTTGGCACCCAGATGGAAAAAAAAGGATCTTATTTTCATATTTTCTTTTCAGAGATAACCATTGCGTTTCCTCTTCTATTTCCATTTGAAAGCATCTATTAACACAGCTCCATATTATTAAATTTATCTTTTTTTTCTCTACTTAATTCAGTGCTCAGGTCCAGCTAAGTTTAACTCTTCTCCTTAAGCATATTGATGGACTTAAATGCGAAGAGAGAAGAAATGCTTAGGTTTAGTGAAAGTGAAAAGCACCCTGGGAGGCATGTTTTCTTGATTTAGTTAGTTTATTTGTGTGGTTGGAGTTAATGGCTTTTTCAAAGTATCTCACATTGATAGTCCAGGACTCTCAGCATTTTGTGTATCTCTGGTCTAAAGCTGTACTTTAGCCAAGATATTGTTTCCAAGACAAATCTTCTAGTGACAAATCTTATAGTGGTCTGCATTGTTCTTTGAACTTCACCTAGGCAACTGTTCAGATCAAGCTGCAAAGTTTAACTCATTTCTGATACTTGCCCCACTCATCACATAATTGTTTCTCTGTTCTGCTAGAAACAGGGAGAACAAGGGGAAAATCTGGGAAAAAATGAAAGAGAGGGTGAAATACTACATGGTGGTGAGCTGTGAAGCGTTTATATCTTACAAGGTGCTTTTTGTAACTTTTTGCATCATACTGCAATACTATAGAAGTGATAGAAAGAAAGCTTCTCAGGCTAAGATTTCCCTAATTTTGATGAAGCACTTGGATGAACCAATTCCATACAGTCCTGTAAACACCCTTAAAGGTCTGCATCTTGATGATTCTCCTTTTGAGTGAGGAGGCCTGGAAATGATTCCCTTTGCAGTTGTCTGTCAACATTGTTCCATATTTAATCTCAGAGTGGCAAATAGATATTGTCTATCTGAAGTCTTTTTCTATTATCTTCTTTGAAGTCAGTGGTAGTATTGTCTGCTGAAGGACTGCAAGATTCTGCATTCCCAAAGTCTGTCACCATTATTGAGTTTCAACTGTCCTTATCACAATAAATCAAATATCTGATCAAATGTAAAGTGCCAGAAAATATCAGATATGCTTTCTACATGTGATAAGATGGTTGGTTGACATGTAAAAGCGAGGTCTTTCTTATCTCGTGTTCTCACATTAATGCTTTTTACCTCAGAGCTGAGCGTGTGCAGAGCTGACATGAGCATACATTGTCCTCTGTCTTTAGACAGTGGAATAACAACAATGGTTTTATTTGGTGTTTTTCACTTCGGACACAGTGATTCTGAGAAAAAAAAAAAAAAAGACAGAAATTTGTTAACAAATGCCTTTCTGAAAAATAATAGACATGATTCTTCCTTCCCCATTTTGCTGGATGGAAATAATACCAACTTTTTACAAAATCATATGTGTTCTGTGTGCACTGCTCTGTGGTTTAATATTGTTTGGCTTCGTTTGAATGCATGAGCACTGAAACTACAGGAAACGTAAGAAAGGCTACTCTGCCCTTGGCCTTCTTTCTTTTTAGTATAGACAGTAGGACATCGAATTGTTTCTTGAATGACCTCCAAGGTCTTTGTGGAATGAGATTGTTGTCTTCTGTGTAGAGAAGAGCATCTACATTCTATTCAGTCATTGTAACTTAATTATAGGATGCATGTAATAATTTGGAGACAATCAGTGAATTTGCCTCTCATGCAAGTCATCATGAGACTCTGGGAAATAGATGCACATGTTCATTTATTGTAAAATACTCAGATTAATTATTTCACCTGATATCTGTTCTTGTAAGTTGCCAGCTGCAGCTGAGGATGACAGAGAATGAGCCACAGATGACATATATTAGGTGCTTTATCTAAGACCCTACTGAAGGCATTTTGATGCTATGTGAGTGGAGGCTGTGTGGAACAGTTAGAATTAAAGTCCATTTTATGCTTGCCATGTTGCTCTTTTCCATGATACATCAAATTGTTTCTTAAAGTCACTTTTGGTCACAAGTGACAGCAAACACTACACAGTATTTCTCTGTTGCTACTCCCTGCAGTTGCAGCTTGGTAAGATGCAAGAGACATGTTGGTGTCTTTACAACAGTTGCATTTCGTTTTGGAAGTCTGTATTCTGTCACTTGTTATTTTCTGTAAAGAGCATGATTCTCTCCACATTTTTATGAGCTATTAGTGATGTAATCCTATCTTCTAGAAGCAGTGGGGAATGTGTCTCTGCTTTCAACATGTACCGTTTTGCCTCCGTGTAAAATGACCACATTAGGGAGTAGTGCAGGGTCTGCTCAAGAGCCCTTTTGCTTCTGAGTGTTTGTAATGCTTGAAATTACGGAAGGCTGGGCTTCTTGTTAGTTTTTAATGATTGTTTTATTTGTGGATTGTGCAAGAGTTCTACATGGTTTATGTATTATTTAGTCTGCAAAGAATATTAAATTTAAGTATCTCTTTAGTGCCTCTTTAAATGCAATTTGATTACTTTTTGAAACTCAAAGTAATATTTAATAACTGTTAGTTTTCTTTTAGAGAGTTCTTACCAAAGAAACAGGAGTTCTTACAGCTACATGGATAATTAACTTGAAGCTTGTCTGTCTCTTGGGGGACATCAGATATGTAAATGAGGAACTTAAGTCTGAACAAGACATGCCAGGGAATCACTAAAAGTTTTATTACACTAAAGCACTGGTATTAAAATCCTAAATGTTATAATATATTATTATAAACCAGTGCATTTTGAAGAGCAAATATGTGGTTTGTTTTTTTTTTTTTTTAAATTTGCTATACAAAAATAAGAAAAATATTTAACTTTCAGGTTTTGAAGAGTTCGGTGAAATTTTGAAACCTTCAGTAGAAAACATGAACAGTTCAGCGGAAAAAATGATAACAAAGAAATTATATGAAATAATTCTCTACTTTCTTCCTGAATCAAAGTTTTAAAGAAATAAGTGTATACAACAAGCAATGCTAATGCTCCCCCTCCTCAATTCCAGAATTGAAGAGGATTTTACCTCAGTAATGCCATACTGAGAGCTACCCCTGGTAAGAAAACTTTCCACACTATTGCACTACTGAGAACAAAATTGAGTCTAACGTTCATCAAAAAAGTTGTTTGAAGCCCTTTCACAAATTATTTATTAACAACCTAATTCAACAGCGACCCAACACAGTCATAAGGAACTTCACTGATTAAACTTTTGTAAAAAAACCACATTTCCATAGATTCTGTTAGTGTTCCTCTTAAAAATGTCAGCAGAATCAGTGTCAGCAGCTAAGCAATAAGTGTATTTAAATATCACCTAGCCTTACTCTTCTTGAGAGGTGGCCTCTTTTTTGGACAAAAGGCACAAACAGACATGGAGACTTTCTATAAATATTATCACTACAGTATCCTTTCTAGAAATAAGGAGCATCTACTTTGAATGACTTGAGTGTGATGTCTTTTGTACATGCAATTAATTTAAAACACATATTCCAGGTCTTAGGTAGATTCTTGCATACTAATATGTCGTTTTCTTTTTGGTGACCTGGATGACCTATGTGCTTACAACGCAGGTGTGTAATTCAAGCATACAAATGGTGTTATTTCTTTAGCAGGACTATTCATGTGTTTAAAATGATGTGCTGCAATTCTTCATTGAACAAAGCTCAGTGTAGTAAGGAAGGGAATGTTCTAGTACCTAAGTCATCACTCCCATCCCCTGATTCACCACCTCTGTTTAAATCGGCAGTGGATGTAAGATTTAACAGCAAATGAAATAAAAAATGCTCCCCATTTTTCATGTATTTGCTTTTATCTCATCCTCTTTTCATATCAGGTTCAATGCATATTCAAATCAAAGTCACTATGTCTGCTTTCAGCAGACACCACAGTACCCCAATTCAGCTTAGCTCTATTCCAAATTCAGGTTTAAATTTCCTTAAAAACTGGTGACACTTTTTCTTACTGTGCTACCTTTCACATTTTTATCAAGCACATTATTTTTCCCTGTTTTTTCTTTCTTTGTTTGTTCGTTATGTATTCCAACTAATGCAGTTCCATTAAATTATTAGACACTACCTGTTATGTAGTAGAGACCTGTTAACCCTGAGAACAGTCATGTTCAACTGCATTTAAATTCAGGGGGAGGAAAGAACATGACCATATGTTTGACCCTTCTATCTTGGACCAAGATTTGGATGAGGTTTGTAAATAAGCACGTATTACTAATTGGAGGATGAAATGTCAATTTATGACTAAGTCTCTGATAGTTCTATTCTATATATTTTTTTGAAACATCCTGTCCATTTATGTAAATTATGCACACCAAACCCCAACGGTTTGGGAACCCTTGAAGTGGAAGGCATGATACTAGTTTACACATGATTTGCAGTTTTGATAATTGCCAGGTATGCTTTGTGTAAAATGTGTAAAATGGAATTCAGGACTGAAAAACTATTTGTTGCATGACAATGTAAATACTAAAAATAGATTCACGTGGAAGATGGAAGATGCAAGAGTCATAATCTGTACCATTCCTTTAAACTTGTAATCGATTAGTTTACATCAACTTTCTTCAAATATGAAAAAGATCATAACAAATAGAATATATGAGCTCAAGCAACCGGTTTATATTTGATGCATCTTGTTTGTAAAGCTGTCAATGAAAAATATTAATAAAAGTAAAAGTTGATAATTGTTCTAATAGTATTAATAATAAGCTAAAAGAAAAGCAAGACCAGGGTTATCTATTAATTTTTTTTTGCTTACTGCTATTTTGTAAAATACATTTATGATATACAATCTCAAATAGGCTCCTGTAATGTAGTGTGACTTAACTCTGAATATGTTCTTTAAATTTGGTTTTAAAGGTTGTTATTTTTTGTGAGGACATACTACCTTTGATTTAATTTTTTCTGACACTGTGCCCACTGCACGGAAAAAAAAAAAAGTGTAATTGTAGTTTTGTCCTTTACAGCACAGGACAAATAAATGTCAAAATCAAATGGTGGTGTCCCCCAAGGGAAAATATACTTCAGTTATGAAATATTCTTCCCCAGCTCCCATTGCTATTCCTGTGAACACCTAGGTGAAGCTGCCTCAGGACCTAATCAGATGCTGCTCATTTGCATATAATAAAGAATCGTGCAATGAGGTTTTGGCCCATTCTGGGGAAAAGTGCATAATGTCTCTTTAAAACATTCTGGTGTAAAACTGGTGCAACTCTGGCTCTGGATGAATGGTTTGAATGGCACAGACCTGGTGAGCAATGAACATCTGCTTCTATTGTTGGTATTTGTCAGCTTAGCACTGCATTTCATAAATATGTTTGGAGGTGGCGTGGTGCTATTTCTTGATACGTTTCTTGAAAAGGCAGTGATATTGATAAACTGTCAGAGTCTGTCTCAGGAATGGTAATAATAATCAAATATACAAAAGAATTATTAAGGAAGCTTGAAGACAAGATTGTTTCAGGGAAAAGACTCTCCCTGGGCATTATTAGCACTCTTAATTGCATTATTACTCAGAGCAAGTGAAACCCGTCACTGTTGGTTTATAAATATATTGTGTTCCTCTGTGATATAAAATCCTGAACAATTTGAGACTCTGAATTGTCCTCAACTACTTTTATATTCAAGGTATTTGATAATCCCCAGCACTGAGCTAAACTGTTTTAGTTTATCCTTAAAGTAGTGGTGTGATGCACAGCCAGTTTGAATCTCAGTTCGCTCTGACTTTTACTAAGAGAGAAAAAGATGAGAAAGCTTGTGAACCAAATAAAAAAATGTATGGATGGATGGATGGGTGGATGGATAGATAGATAGATAGATAGATAGATAGATAGATGGATAGATAGATAGATAGATAGATAGATAGATAGATAGATAGATAGATAGATAGATAGACAGGCAGGGAGGCAGGTAGGTAGGCAGGTAGGCAGGCAGGCAGACTGATGCTGCCAAATTGTCATAACAACTTTTAGATAATTTTTTACAAGAAAGGAGGCTGGCAGGGAGGGAAAAGAAAACATTTTGAAATGGTAAAACTCCTTTTTCCTCTTTTTCAACTAATGCATTCTTTACTACCAAAGTGAATTTTGAAATTTAATTTGGTTTTCTGTGAAAATTGATACAAATTAAAATGTTTCAAATTATTTCAAAATATGCCAACAGATTCCTTTTTGTGGTACTTAGAAGGTTGAAAACTTCTTTTTGCCTCAGTTTTGTTGTCTTTTTATTAATTTTAATTCTCAAATGCCATTGTTTTCCAAGCACATGAAATCTGTTTTCTGGCCAGCTCTAATTCTGAAATTAAGATATTTTTGAAATTGCATGTGCCTGCATATTTTGCCCTTGAGAATTCCGTGTGTGAATGGTGTGAGTAAACAGGGTCTGAGTAAATGTGCAGGGGAGGAGGTTAATTCTCCTTCTGCAAAACCACAAGTTGTGCATGGTGGGACTTCTGGAGAGAGAGGGATGAGAGCATGCTATACCGAGATGAGGAACTGATACTAGAATTTTTCAGCTCTTTTGGGAATTTAATTGTACCGTCTCTACATTTCTGGTCCAGCTGTTCTAATTGTAGCCCATTTGTTGTCTTTGGGGGAGCAGATGATACCTCTTAGACAGGAGACAGCTGAGGAAGTCTTCTGAGAGGCAACTAGCCCTGACAGTCACACTCCTATATACCTGTCAAGAATTTTGCATACACCTACCCCTCATTCTTTACCCCTCTGCTCCCAAATTGTATCTATCTGTTATACAGATATGGAAACATATGGGGATTTGTACCTAATAATGTTTTACTATGGTGTCTCCTGCCTACCATGGACCACTTTCAGTGCTAATTGAGCTGGAAGAGCCTTGTCTCCCTCCCTTTCTGCTCATCATACTGGCTTGCTGCTAGGATGGTGCATCCAACAGCCAAGGAAAGACAGAAAGTTGTGCAAAGAAAAGAGGCAGGAAGAGACCAGGTATCAGCAGCCCTAGTTTCTCTGCTGCCAAGTGTCTCTTGTGGGAATGCTAAGACTGTCAGAGGTGTGGCCATGTGTCAGCAGACACTGGTGTACGGAAAGAGTGAAGGAAAATATTGAAGCAGGGGTAAAGATCTCATATGGTACAATTAAGGAAGAGGGGACCCACAGAATAGTCATCTGTCATTAAAGTGGCCCTGTGCTGTCTTGGGGGAACACTTCAGTGTCCCAGCAAGTTGCAGCAAGGCAGTGAACATCTGAAAACAGTCCACCCTTTCAGCTCAAGGAGATCTGGGCCAAGGAGTTAGGGTTCTTCCAGTAGCTACACAACTGGGAAAATGTGGATAGGAAAGGCTCACTGGCAGCAACACAGCAGGGAAGCACACAGCACATGCAGCAATGCCACCTTCCTGCCCAGATTTTGGTAAAGATATGTGTGGTATTACACAACCAAATCAAAGGTGCACATACTTTGTGTTTTAGTTGGGTTAAGAGCAACTTTCCCATAATCTCTTACTGAGGATTAAGAGAATTAACTTTGTGAATTCCTCAGGGATCATAGTCGCTGTTCCTTTGAAGCAAGTGATTCGGGAACTGGTGCTATGCACCTACCAGTGGGAATTCAGGCTCTGGGACACCACTGTAACCAGACAGAGTAAAAAAATAAAAAAAAATCCAATTTTATGTTAATTTCTCGGCATCAGTGGTGTCACTCAACAGCTACCCCAAGTTGAAACCTATGCAAGTCCTACAGATATAGCTAAAGTTATCTTTATGGTTTATTAGGAAACTTTGACTGAGCTTACTCACCTTACTCTTTCTGATGCCCATTTACTGAAAAAATTATCAGAAATAACTGATTTCAACAAACACCATTAACAAAATTAGATATTAAGATAATATTTGAAAAATAATCTATGATTAAAGTTAGATGTTTCAAAATAATGTGCTTGTCTAAGTAATTTTAACGTTCTTACTTTAAGATGTAAATTTATGGTTACCAATTCCCCTCATTGTAGTATTTCCCACTCTTGTCATTCTTTTAACTTTTCTTTTTATGTAGAATTAATTTTATAAACAGTAGCATTTCTTCAATATTAGTTTTTTACCCCTTTTTCCAGCCTGTACCTCTTGGATTCTTGTTATGACTTATGAGGGCTTAACTCCCACTCTCTTTCTTACCTATTCAAATGTTCACCAAAATGTATAGTGTTAAGTTTTAAAGAGACATCGTTAAGTTTTAATATCAACATCAAGGCAGCTTAATAAGAGAAGTAGAGTTGTCGCCTTCCTGAGCCCAGTTTTCCATCTGTTTCCACCCTTAGGCATTGCACCAGTTTACAGTCTGTTAGCAATTGCAGGTTTTCTTCACAACTATGAAAGCTAGAAAAAATATTTTTCTTTTCACGCAAAAGATCTGATATGAAAGTTTTGAATATGCAGAACCTTGGTGTAACATCCAGCTTATATAAGTATATGAACCAGGTCAATTGCAGCATTGCCTTAGAGTACAAATGGGTGTTTGACATCAACACACCACAGCAGTGCTGTAAATCAGAAAATCTGCATGCAGTCAAGTCATCATCTGCAATGTATATTAAATGAGAAATGTTAAATTTGATTATGTAGCTTTAAGATCATCATTTACTTATTAAATGTAGAAGGTATGGCAGAGATGGATTAAAACCTTGCTTCTAAAAAGGAGCATACTCTGATTACATGTGGCCCAAAACACAGTCTAAAGAGTGAAGGAAAATCATTTGAGGGGTGAAAAACCACAGGAAAATGGTAGAAGCAGGACTGCAGACGTGAACATACTGCCTTTGTCTTGATTTTTTCCAACTTAGTTCTCCCACAAGTTTTCTGATTTTCTTGTTGTTGATCTGTCTGAAGGAAGACTGAGTTTGCTGCTCTTGCTGACAAGATATGTATATACTGAGCACGTAAGTTAAGACTGTGCTTGCTTAGAGGAGACATCATGCACTACCACACTCATACGTTTCTATCCAGACCTCAGGTAAGTGGACCATGGATACAGTGACTGAACCTTTCAGCATTCCCTGTTTCAGCTCCTGTAATACCATGGGGACAGAGGGAGAAAACTGCTTGACAATACAGACAGAGGACTGTGAAAACAGAGGTATGTATATCCCCCTACCTCAGTTCTGGCAGGCACAGCTAAACTGTGCATGGTGTCTCTTGGTGCATTTATGGGGCACAGGCCACTTACTTGACTATTTCATAGAATCACAGAATCACAGAATATCCTGAGTTGGAAGGGACCCATAAGGATCATTGAGTCCAACTCCTGGCTCCCCACAGGGCCAGACAAGTCAGAGCATGTGACTGAGCACATCGTCCAGATGCTTCTTGAACTCAGACAAGCTCGGTGCCATGATCCCTTTTCTGGAGAGCCTGTTCCAGTGCCTAAGCACCCTCTCCAGTAAAGAATCTCTTCCTAAATCCTACCTAAACCTCCCCTTTTGCAGCTTCATGCCGTTCCCTCAGGTTTTATCACTGGTTACCAAAGAGAGATCAACACCTGACCTTTCACTCTCCCTCGTCAGGATGCCAGAGACCATGATGATAATTGCCCAGAATCTACTCTCACAGACTGCTCAGTCATTGTAGATTACAAGGTCATGTATGTAGCCTAGAAAAGATCTAGTGCTGAAGTGAATTTACTCTGATCCAAGATTAATTCAGTTCCATAGGGTGACTTCTCTTTCCTGAAGGGTATTTGTCTCCTACATAATTGTTTCCTTTAATTCTATTTTTAAGGAGAGGAACATTGAAGGGACAGATTTTCATATGCTGCAGATAGTCTTTTCCCTTTGGACTCTGTCGACCAGTAACAGTGAAAACTTGCTGAAAACCTGTCCCTGGTTAATGAGTGTTTAGTCCTGGTTGTGGTGATGCCAACTCTCAATACTTGGACAGCGTAGGATTTATTTCAGGGCTGATCCTTGCACCTCCATGGACCAGCAGCCTCCCATGGTCATTAGTCCCAGCATGAGCAGGGCTGCCCCAGCTCAGGGAGGGTGGTGGGGGTGGTGGTGTTCAGGACTTTTCCCTGCAAGCTTAGCCCTGTTTTCTTGCACTGAGTCATCACTGAGCACTTTGGTCACGTCTTTTATGCTTTGGCAATCATTATCCTTGTTCCTATCTCCATGTATTTAAGAGACCAACAAAACCATGCCTCTGTTTTGCTTCGTAATGTTTGGGAATGTTTCCACAATCAAAGGTGTATTGGAAAAAGAAGTGCATGTTGTCTGACTTTCTCTTTAACACATGCATGCTCATTTCTCAGAGGTATTACTAAAATGGTGAGGAGCTGACAAAGACAAATTTATTGCAAGTTGTACATGTAAATTCTATGTCAGTTCTTTTCAAGACGAGAGAGTATGGGGTC
This sequence comes from Porphyrio hochstetteri, assembly GCA_020800305.1. Classification (NCBI taxonomy): domain Eukaryota; kingdom Metazoa; phylum Chordata; class Aves; order Gruiformes; family Rallidae; genus Porphyrio; species Porphyrio hochstetteri. Next base: position 41,461,687 of record CM036905.1, read on the forward strand.
CTCTTCATCCTGGAAAATCCAATTTTTCTGAAAGCTTCCATTGTGTGAGATGCAGTAGAGATTAAAAGCACTAGCTACTTCATTCAAAACGTTTGCCTTAAATTACAACAGGTTACTTTGCAGCCAGACATCTGAAAGCCATGTGCTAAATAAACTACACATTGTATAGAGAAGGGTGCTAAAAATCCCCTGAAGTTGTAGAAATATGAGAGGCAAAAAGGAAGAATATGATTTTGGTAATTGTAGTCAGTATGTTGAGAGTGAACTGAGCTTTGTCTTTGTGGTTCTTCTAGCAAGGAAGACGTATGACTTGACTGTGGTTTGAGTATACTGAAAACACAAGCTGCTTTAGGAGGTCATCAGTGATAGCAGACAGTGTTGCAGAACTAGACATATGTTCCAGATACAGGACTGGAGTTTGCATGCTGTATTTGCACATATACTTTGGTACATTTGAACATCGTTTAATTGCAGAGCCTTAGTGTTTTCTCTGGCTACTCCATAGAAATATGTTGGAAGTAGTGAGTGATGGAGTGGCAGTACCTATTTTGCTCTCCTGAATTCTGTTTAAAGCATTTTATCGGAACCTGCACAGCTACAGGGCAAGGCTGCTGCTGCTGGAACAATAAACTGGCATCATCAGATTGATGCACACTTCTTTTGTTAACTTGCTAGCTGTTTAATATTCATAATAATTTAATTAATATCCCTGATGTTTGCAAATGTATTATTTGTCCAGGAAACAGACAGCTCCACCATCAGCCTGAGTAAAACGACTTTACCACAGAAAATAATGCTGCAAGGTGGTGAGCATGTTTAGAGGAACAGTGTGGCATGGCCACTTCTGCACAGGGAAATCTAATTTCTAAAAAAGGGTCTCAGTTTTCAAGCACTTTACTTGAACAAGAACATTTAATTTATTTGTTATTTTATGAAGCATTTTTATGTGTAGAAAAAGTGCTACTTGTTTGCACATGCTGGTTATGTGGCATTCTTACATGATTTCATGCTTTGCTGATGGAAAATTAGACCCTTGTGTATTATAAAAGAATAGAAGATAGCTATAGAATCAGGATGCGATTGCCTCAGGACATTCTGTTGACAGCTAGAAATATATACAGACAAAGCAATGTCACTGGATGCTAATGTGAACTATACAAGTTGATGAGTACTGTAAATCCCTGTAAAAAGAGAAATCTATACCCTTTTATTTTGCAGGTTTTTGCCTTTAAAATTACCACTAATAACAGTTCTGTAATGTTGTTATATATAATTCATTATTAAGATTTTATAATTATGGGCATGCTAAAGCACAGGTATATGTTTTTGCTAGTATATCTGTATTCAGAAAACAAAATAATCTTCCCTTGTTTACTAAACCTTTGCTGCATATTTAGGTGAAACTGTTGTTAGTTTAAGGGAGAATTTTGACTGCCACACTGAACCAGAATTGAGTTAGAGAAATAGGGCTCAGTTTTTGAAAGTAAAGAGAGATACATCAAATTAGCCCCAGCATTGCAGGATCTTTCATGGCCTCTTTGTGTTTTCCACATCATCCCCTATAATCAGCCTAGACATTCCATATAGACCAGATCTCAGTAAAAAAGTATGAATTTGTTTCTGCTGAGCCTAATTTCATCATTACCAATAGATTGTGATACTGCGGGTGTAACTATTTGCTTTACTGCTTCCATTTTCTGAAAGGCTCTCTCAACAACTCAGCTCAAGTAAAGCTGGTTTGATATTGCCTGCTTCAGTACATCTTTCTTATTTGTTTAATCTTTAAAAATAGAGCATGAGAAGACTGCAACAACAATATGCTACGTATGTACAAATCTCTGTCTTCCCCATCTATATTAGCATGATAGTACTTTGGACATCAAATATTTATCCTAATTACAATTCTGCTCCAATCTGAATATATTTCATATGTCAGTAACACTGTGTCTGGGAGGAAACAAAAAAGATAATTTTGCTCTCCGACACATTGCTGTCAAGGCAGAGTGACTCTGGACTCTGTACCTGGGCATAACAGTGAGCAACAGCAGGCTCTGAGCACACAGTTTTTATTCATACTAGTAAAACTAATTTATTTATAGTTTTATTGTTTAATTATCTCTTGGTTCATTGATTTGATATTTGTTTACTCGATAAATATCTAGTTGATCTAATAATTTTGTTTAACTACTTTTATTCCTTATGCAGAACCAGTTGTCTCACTCTGTAAATATCTTGCAGACCTAAAATTGGCCCACAATATGTGAGAATGCCATGCCCTGTGTTTGGAGGAATACCTTAAATTTGGAGACAGTTAAAATGTGAACTTCCCAAATGGCTAGCAAATATATTGTCTCTTATTCTCATCAAGAAACGATTATAGGACTAAAATTTGAAAGGCATCAAATGTTACATTTTTGTTTAGAAAGAGAGATAAAAGTCAGTAAAAGCTGCGTTAATCTAATTGATTGACATAATTTAGAAAGAGTAACAAGGTCACTGGAAGATAGTAAACAGGTTCTAGTAGAGCAAGCTTTACAAACCAAAACTATTTCACTAATTTTTTGAAATACTTGAAGATATTTCAAAACAAGGACAAATTTTAAAATTCTAAATTTTGTATTTTAAAAGGCTTTTACAAGCCTTCCTTGAGGTAGGTTATTAGAGTCTCTAAGTAGTTACTGGATGACAGACAAGAATTGGTTCAGTAAAAATGTCTACAAGACAAGGAAAAGGAATAGGAAGAAATTATTTGTAACATAAGAAAGGCTAGCAATGGATTCATGGATTAATATGTGGTCCTGTATTATGTAATATAGTTATTAATAAATTACATTTTAAAATATATTATAAATGAACAGAAGATTGCTATAGAATCAGGATGTGATTGCCTCAGGGGTAGTGTAAAGCAAGGAAGCAAACTTTGCAGTAAATTAGTAAAGCTTGTGATACTTTCAAGAGAACCCATTTAAAGTAGGTGATAGAAAACAGCATGGCAGACATTATCATTTCAGAAACCCTGAAAACTTTATGGACAGCTTAGGGAACTTATCTACTGAGTGCATGATTGCTGTTCAAAAGGGAAGCAAATATTCTTGTGTTAACAAGATGGAGAAGAAATAGAAAAATTTCTAGTGCCATTAGATGAAATGAAGGTATTACTTCATCTAAAATACTGTGTAGGGTTTTTGTTAACTGTTGAGAGATGGGGAAAAGATACTGAGAAACAAGAGCGGCACCTTAAAAATCTGCAAAACTGGTTTAGAGAAGAGAATAATGAAGAGCAATTTAGAATCAAATAAACCAACAAAGGTAGATGAGGATGGTCTATTCTTGCTTGCAAAACAGAAGGATGCTCAAAACTGAATGGCATTGTATTCAAATCTGGTAAACATGTCAGGGAGGTTCTAAGTTCTAGTGAATACTGGTAAAGAATGGAAAACTTTGTATCCAGACTTATACCAGTTAATCCTGAAATAAGAAAAAAATGCCATACGCAGAAAAATCCAGTCTTGGAAAGGATATAAACCCTTCAGGTTCAGAATTTGTACTGATTTTTGACTATTCGGAATAGAGAGGCCACATTCCCGGAGACAGGTAGTCTGCTTTCTACTAAAGCGGAGTTTCTTGCCCCACGTCCTGAGGAAGCATGTGGTGCTCACTAGTGTCAGGTAGCATTTGCTGCAGTAAATGAAGGGAAGTGTTCAGCAAACTATTATCTAGTAAGATGTTTCCTGTGTTCCTGCAAAATTCTTTCTAGCTGACAAGCCTTCCCTAGACTCCTTGGAGTAAGGCTGCCCTTGCTAGCTGATACTAGCCACTTCTAAGCCTACTTACCCCTGCTGTTCTGGGCTCCAATTGCAGAGGAAGAGAGACACAATCCGGGCAAGTGTAGCCATGGTTACCAGTCCGGGGAATGAGCAGGTTTTAAATATGCTAATACCCATTGATGCTTTTATTCAGAAAGTACTGGAAATCTGTTGGGCAAATGCATCGTAATGTCCAGCTTTTCCAAGCTGGTAGTCATCTATCCTTTGAGAGTTACTCATGTGTACCTCCGTTTGTGCTACATAATATTAGTATTTTCATACCTCTATGGAAGGTCCTCAGTACAGATCAAGACTTGAACAAATTGAATATGTAGAAGTGCATTAATAAATAAATTTCACTTGTACTGCATTTATTTTATGTAGTACTTCATTAACAGAAACCATATTTCTTCCCAAATTCCCACTTCCTGATTTTCCTCCTCCATTCCATTCTTTCTATCCTGTAATTCATCAACAAGGGCTTCATGATACTGTTATGAATAATTAACTGTGGTGTGGAACCAAGATATTTTATGCCATGCACAGTAGCTTTATATTAAAAGAATGATAAGCCGTAAGAAAAATACTCTCAAATTAGACAGAGGCAGAATTAAGGTTGACTCTGCATATCCATGCATTGTGCCACCTTTTCTACAGCTTCAAATAAACTGAAAAAACCCTAATCAGTATGGCTCCAAATTAGTCTGGTTCAGGTTGGTATTCCATACGCATTTAGGTTTTCTTTTAAGTAATTAAGGATTCACCTATCATAAAATTTGGAGTAAGAGTTTGGGAGCAAAATTTTCTTTTCTCAACAGAGATATATTGTCAGAGGATTATATCATATGTTAGTACCTCCAGAGTTATAAAATATTAAGAATGCTTTAGAAACCATCAGATAATAATTTTGCTAGCTAAAAATTTTAAAATAAAAGCTTGAAGAACAAAGAAGATAGAGTTTACTTCTTTATTTCTTTAATGTCTGCTGTTTCCATCTAATTGTAAGGAAGTGAGTTACCACAGCTCTCACTTTCAACCCATCTCTTCAAATAAGGAATCAATTTCTAATGATATTTGTGAATCACTTCAAATAACAAATTATTATATAAAAATGTGTCATCTGAAAAATGCTAAATCAACAAAAAAAATTAGCTTCATATTCTTGTTACATCATTAATTGCTATTTCTTAATTGATTATGTTGTTATTATTATTACTGTAATTAGTATCATTGCTATCTGAAATGCCAGGTTTTTTGTTCGTCATAAATCTATAGGCTTCTGAGGAAATGCATCAGAAATAGGATTTTGATATAATTTCCCTTTTGGGGGAATAATTGTAACAAAATTTATTTTGCATACATGTATTTCTATAAAATATTTTATACTTACTATATATAAAAATTTTAACATAATCTCTATTAAGAAATTAATTTTCAGTTGAAACTGGCAACATTTGATAAAAAAAAATATATAAATATCTTGTACCTCTATATGATTAAAATATAAAGACAAAATGGTAGAATTCAAATTGTTGTTGGAAGGAGCAAGAATTTATGCGCCTTTGTGTAGCGAGAGCACTGTGTCAAACCAAATACTGGAAGATAGAAGGCTAGTGGAATTTTTCCTTTTCATCCAGGATACTGACAGTGTTCCTAACCCTGCCTCTTAAATCTGGAAGATACGGTGACAAGGACCTATTTAAATTAAACAGTTGAATTTGTGACTAGCTCATGTTAGGTGAAAAGTGTTACCTATATTCATAAATGGCCCAGGGCCAAATTCAGCCCATACATAAGCCCCTTTCCAGACCATTGAATGCCTCTGAAATCAGAACATGGCCATCACACTTGATAAATTGTAAATGGATGCAAACCTTCATATCCTGTGTGCAGTTATGCATTCTTAACACACAAAATGAGCCGAATACTGGACAGAGCATACACCCCTGGAGCCACTAAGAAGACATATGGCATAATCCAAGGCAGGTGTTTGTAAATCCAAAAGATCACATTAGACCCCTTAGGCTACAATCTGAATGACAGCAGTGGGATTTTGTAGTTTATCTAGGACCCTAAATTAAGTTGTCACCCTTAATTTGTGGGAGAACATCTACCGGGGCAAAAGCAAGTTAGAAACTTTTCTTGTTTTGCAGGTTGGATTCTTTATGGAATCCTACCTTTTACGTGAAATATATGTGTTTAAAACATCATTTAACTTTTAGTTGAGCATTTTAACTTCTTCTTGTCTTCTCTTTGGGTTTTGGTTTGGTTTGGTTTGGGTTTTTTTGGGGGGAAGGTGTTGTTTTTCTGCGTTTTGTTTTGATTTTCAAGAAAAGAAATAGGTGTCCAGTGAGCAGTCAATGACTATGAGATTTTTCTGGGACATGCACACGTTCTTTTCCAGCTGGATCATTCGAACACATGCTGAATTATGGAAACCCCCTTTGATTGATGAGTTCGGATCGGCTTTGGCAGATGCACATTCTAAAGGAGTAGATTAATACATATAAACCATTGAGCTTAGCAGAAAGTACTGCTCAACATTGTAAACTGCCAACTTTATCATCTTTAAGTAAAAAATACAGTTTTTCTTCCCAACAAAGACTTTTTATAAAAGCAATAAGGTAACTGCATGAAGTGTGCTTATCATGATATAATCACACCCCAGGGGGAATGAGAGGTGCTCGGCTGCACCTCATGCTTTGTAATGACCCAGGGGTGTGATTATCTTATGATAACCACACTCCCTGTCATGCCTTATTGCTTATATATTCCACATGTCATAATGAATCCTGAAGCACTTTCTAGGTCTCGTAGCAAAGGCAATGACTTTGAAGTATAGGAAGTAGTCAGATTTTCTAGGTACATACAGATTAATATTGTATACATTAGCAGGAATTATGAATGACTACTTATCTGTACTAGCCAGGCCATAGTTTTTTAACTATTTCTAGGTTCTGTAGGCTTCATGTGGTATTTTACAGGAAGGTCCTTAAATTGCTCTCCTCAAGTGCAGCACAAGAACTGTGAAAGTTTGACCACCATACTTCAGGCCTGTGGGGAAGAGAGCAGCTGTGACATAGACACCTTGCACTTCCCTGTTAGTATGCTTCTACAAAATCATACAGAACTATACCAACTTGGTTTTAAACACAGAAATCATTGTATGTTGACATGTTCTTTAATTGAATATTAAAGTAACTCTCGGTAAAAAATTCTGAACCTTGATATGCCACATTTTGTGAGAGGATGGAAAAGGAGCTTGAGAGACCTTTATTTACAATGCTGACTGAAGATCCCATCCATCTCTCTTTTACTGAAGTCATATGAAGGGATTGTGGGTTATTTGGAAACATCTATTTTTAAAATTTCTGCACTATAATAATAAAAATAGTAATAAATCCTAATTAAAATGAATGGGGTTAATAACAGGTCCATAAGGAACTGGGAGATCAAGAGGCTTCTGAATTCACAATTAAGGGCTGACATAAAAGACAACAGGATAATAAACTAAGCAATTATCTTTGATATACCTTATGGTATAATAGCACCACAGGGTGAATCTGCACCTCGGGGAATGGGATTCTCGTCAACTTTGCAACCTTGTTAATCTGATGTATGTAGCAGTCAACATTTAAATACTACTCCACATGGCAGGAAAATCTACAGTACTGTTTTCTGCCTGTCATCATAAACTGGTTGATAAAGATGATGGCCTATCATTATGACCACTGATGGGTTGATTCATTGTAAGCTTCAGCTCTGAGATCAGCTAAGTTAACTGCAGGTCACCGCAAAGAATTCTGTGTGTCTAAAATAAAGCTTATTTAGCTCTATAGTGCACAAGTAGAGTACTACTGATTACCATAAAGGTCAGACATGCACATTTTAACTGGTGGTAATGAGTAGTTTTAAAGATGTTTGAGTCTTTTCTTAATCTTGCCATGTCACAAGGCTTCTATTGTTATGCACCAAAGAATGTGCCTTTAATTGTACCATTTGCCCTATTGTATCTTGATCATAGAGTGGGTTGTGTGATGTTACTGGTGATAAACGCCTACCACATGTCCTAATAATTACTAGCCTTCACTAAATTGCATAGTGAAGTAACACAGAAGTCTGGTAAAACAAAAGGCTCCAAAAAGTTGAAAGCAATATTTAAATAGTTTCGTGTACTGTACCAAATTGCACTAAATGTGAGCTGTCTGAAATCAGGGTATAAAAAATAAATAACTTTCAATCCTGATAAATAAAAATTTCTTTGACAGTAGAAAGCATTTCTTAAAATCTTGCAATATTGTCCAATTAACTTACTGTACATGTTCAGGTGGATTTAAAGGGGACTACTGAAAAGACAAAAGGAATTTTTTATCAAGGAAATTAATGTTTGTGGCATATGATCTTTATAATTAAGGGTACTAATTTGGAGTTTCTTGAAGAATGCAGTGTCCAAGCAGACATGCTAACCAGACATGCTTTACAAGGGGTGTGCTATCTCACAGTTTCACATGTACCAGTTCTAAGCAATTAGTTCCTTTAATATTTTTTTTAAAAGAGCTGTGATAAAAAATGGTAAGCTCCAATAGTTCAGACTGGTAATAACCACAAATATTAAAACAGTTATGCAAAATCCTATTTGAATGTGTGCATTTAGAAGAAAATGAGAAGAAATCTACTAGTTCTCAATGTCCAAGTCTGGCCAAGTCTACACCAATGTGAACTTTTTTAAAAAAGAAATAATGCAGTGATTTCAAACACTTTAAATGATGATCATTTAAAATGTTGTGGCTTGAACCTTCTCCTCTACATGGGCATAAAGCTGATTCAAAGATTTGAAGATCTAACTGGAACTGGAACTGGAAAACATTTTCACCTCATTGAGCCTAGGCCAAATGACTGACTTAATCTCCACATTTGAAAAAAGAGTTCTTCAGAGAGAAATTCTTTGGAAAGAAGTTACCTATATTTTTTACAAAATACTGTAAAATCCTTTCTTTCAGGAATGTTGAAAAGTATTGATAATTTTTTTCTTGCTTTCATAAACAAAGATCAATTTTTTATATAGACACATAGGGTTTTATGTAAGTATTCCTCATGGTCACATTTTGAAATCAAGCACAAAGTCCAGTCTACTTATCCAAGATTTAACTAACCAGAAGAACTGCTGTTACCAAATGGTCTTCTAAATTTTTCTTTTTTCTTGAAATTTGATTTTTATCTGCAAAGCCTCAGGACAGTAGCATTAAATGTCAGAAGACCTCTGTTGCATTAATCATATGGGAGTATTTATGGACCAAGCATCACAGATTGAATGACAGATATATTGGTTTTATTGCGATCTAAAAATTATTTATCTATAAAAATTAAAATCTGCTAGGTTCTTGAGAAGAAAAAAAACCCACATTATTCAAGGCTATGGGCCTTTTAATGTAGAGTTTTTTGTAATGTACAGTTTTCATAATCTAATCATAATACCCTCCCAATTCCCCTTTGCTCCCTATCATATAAAAACCAAACAACGTCACCAGTGGCTCCACAGAGGTGAGAAATTTTACTAGCTAATGTGTTTGATCAATGTGGTGTGCTGCTGTATCATTTTGAGTTGTTCAGTTTCAAATACCAATGAAGAGATCCCTTACAAAGTAGAGAGTTCCCTTGTCTTTGCATTTTTATTTTTAATTTTAAAAGGGTTCAAAAGTATTGATGTTGCTACCATAGGGGTTATATAATTTTTTGTTATCATTATTCTCAGCATTTTTTATTTAATTTCTTTTTTTCCAGAGAGGAGTCTTGTATTTGCCCAATTTAACTTTTCTTTAACTCCTTATAAGTCTTTTGCAGCATTCCAGTCAAACAATAGGCAAAAATGCAAACCTAAGTGGAACAAATGAAACTTTTCTGAATTCTTTCACAAGCAAAAATTCTCTTAGATGAAACCGTCTGGGTTCATATACCTCTACCTGATATATAAATGTCCTGAAACCAAATAAGAAAAAAGGAGAAATGAGTTGACTTGTTTTCTGTTGGATTGCGGTTTTTATGCATATCAAAGTCAAATGAATAGCAAATTGTGAAGAATTCACTTATGGTTAGAAATGCAGTGATACTCATAACTACATAATTGTGTAAATCTGTCCTTATTTATGTGAACTTCTTGTAAGATTTACTTCAGGGTATAACCTGTGAAGTGTTAATGATCTTACACTTGCAGTCCTGACTGTCATATCAAATTATAGTACTGTTGGGTTTATTTTTCAAGTAGTTGAAACATGGATTAAACTTAGATCTACTCCTAAGCAATTTGTTAAATGGGTTAGAATCATTGCTGATCATTAAAATCAGTAATCTGTGATCAATTGGTGAAGTATATAATGCTGCTGCCAATATGTCATTAAATGCATTTTATAATGTAAAAAACTGTTGCCTTATTAAGCTACACTGCAATTCAAGGACTTTTACCTTATCCCTTAACCAAAAATGTGTATACTAAAATCTGCAATAAATTTAACAACCTATCAACTGTTTGTCTTCCTTGGGAATGAACAATTATTTTAATTTTTCAGATAATTTTGCTTGTAAAAATATACGCTTTCATATATAGCACATACACTAAATAGAAGTATGTGTCAATGCAAATAATGACAGATCTTTTAATAAGGATTATTGAAGTTTATGATTCTGATTCTCTTCTCATATATTTCTGTTCAACTACTATAGTACAGCTGTTCCTAATCTACTCAAGTGAAAGAAGTGTCCACCTTTTCAGGTGCATGCTTATAAGTACAGTTGGAAAAGTATTAATTGGGTTAGTTGTTACTCTGTTGATATGTAAGATACTACTGATTCTGTATTTTTACATTGACTGTGCAACAGGAAAAGATTCCACTGAAAACACACTTTTCAGGACAGTAATGGTGAACTTACTGAGTGAAACCAGTTTTGGTACTCTCAATCTTTTCAAGGGAATAGATGTTTTCTCAGTTTTACTAGAAGGAGTCTCCTGCAGAAATCGCTGAGAGCTTGATGAAGGCATAAAAACAAAGATATTGACAGACTGTTAGTTTCTCTACTACTTTATGGAATGATTTTCCTTTCCTTTTGCCAAGAACAGACATTGCTCTCTAGAAGTGCTCCCAAACCAGGGCACTCTGCCTCTGTAAGAGCTCTGCAAGAGGAGGAAGGCAGCAGAACAATTTTTGTCTGTTCTACCCACTCCCACCCCCCCAATCCTCCTTTTTGCATTTTTCAGACTTCTGCCTGGAAAAATCTCTGTAAGATGTAACAGTGCTAGAAAGAGGCTTCAGCATTTTGCAGCTTCTTTGAGAAACGGAAACAGTTTCTGATTTGTAATACGAAAATATTTGTAAAAGTATGAATTTATTTTCTAATACCGAAAATCACATATTTTTAAGGCAAATCATCCTAAGGAGCAGCTTCAGATCCCATGCAGATGCACTTTGCTTGTTTCTTCAGTCTTTGGGATGTTCATAGCTGTCCTGAAGTCTTGTATATCTCCTCTCAATACCAGAACAGTTCCAGTTTAGTGAGAGAATGGCATAAAGCTCCTATTGTATTGTGTTTCTTACCTTTCTGCATGGACAATGAGCAAGGCTCGAGTTTGTGTAACTGTTATCTCAGCTAAGCAAGATCTTCTGTAGTGGATTTCATAAAGATGAAGAGGTTGTTGATGATTTTCAGATTCATAGCTTTGAGGTTACTCCTCCAAGTCTCCTTAACATGATAGTAAGAGCTATTCGAAGGCCTGAAGGTCAAGATATAAAGGGTGTTGGTGACCGCTATACAGAAGCATTTTAATGATTTTTAGATATTGTAATGAAAATTTATCTCCATCTTTTATGTACCATTATTTATTGTTGGGCCATACAGCAGCTCAGGATGTATGGGCGTCCCATTTTCTAGGAAGGACAAAAGAACAAATAAAAAAGATTTATTCTTCTTTACCTCAAGTAGTAGTATCTATATGCTCTTGTAGCCAACTAACTTGGAATTTATTCCCACCAAGGACCCATGTGTGTATATATGTACATACCGATTGGCAGGTGACCTTTGGATAAGAACTTTTGTGAAACTTAGATGCCAGTGGGAAGGGAGTTTCTGGTTCTGTGTGTGCGCTCGTGTTGCCCCAAGTGACTGAGTGTCCGCAGAGAAGGCAAACGGTTATTAATGATGATAGGAAACTCTTCCTCGGTTCTAATGGTATGTATTAATTAATGTAGTTTCCATTGAAACAGAAATGAAAATGGTGGATATTTGCCTTTATACAACAGCATGTGCAGGGCTTTTTTTTAAACACTGGTGGTGTATATCCATTTTAGAGCTCATAATTAAATGACTCTGTGCATGCTGCTCAGATCACTTTTGCAGGATACTTTTAAAAAGGGAAATTATGTGTAAGACGTGTCCAACCCCTTTGCTGCCACAAGACAGGCAGGAGCTCCCAAGGTGGGAGCTTTTATTAGAAAGTCTGTCCTGTGAGGATGGTGTCCTGTTGAATACGTAGGACCTGTTTAGGTGTTTGTTATAGGTATAGAAATTAGATTCAATAGAAATATGTGTCTAGAGATGAGTGTCTGTACAGTAGAAAGCCTATGTATTTTGCTGATTTCTGGAGACACCTAAAAGAGAATGAAACATGCAGTTACAGTCTAATACTTAATAATTTTGCGGTCCAACGGTGTGAGTTTTCTGGGCTGAGCTGACCCAGAGCACAGAAGATGAGCCCTAAGCCTTACACAGATGGTGTGCAAAGGACACAGTGGTGGCGGTTAGATCTTCAACTCTCATCCACACAACTTGTACACCGACAGTGCAATTATTGTTGTAATTCCAGTAGGAACAACGCTGGAATAGGAGCATTTTTCTTTCGCAGGTATGCAGAAGTACACTTCCAGCACCCTTCTGTTTCCACCTACCTATTCGTGAGTGCTGGACACGGGTAGTGCTTTCTTACAACAGCTCACAGAATCCAGCAGGTTTCATTGAACAGCGTTTTTAATTCTTTTGAGGTCTCTCGATGGTACGATGACAATTATTACCAGTTAAAAGTAAATGTATTCTTTACCGTTCACTTGTAGCCATGTTATAAATCATTATTTTAATATATTTTGTTAAATGTGGTGAGATCTAAGTCTACGGTGTTAAAAATATTTTACTGCTCTTTGTGCTTGAGGCATTTCTAGCAAGCTAAGAGATCTTTACAGGCATTGACAAGTTGTACTGTGTCTGTGGAGAAATGATTTAAAATAAAGAAAATATATTTTTAATATACCATTATAAACAAAGATTTTTGCTGCGAATTAATAGAATTAATATTTAATAAAATCCCTGCCTTATTTTGTTTACGCAGCTTCTGTCTCTTTCTGTCAGTTTTGTCCATTGCTCAGTGCTATTGCCAGTCAAAGAGCATAAAAGTGATTTTTTTTCTGAGAAACCCTGCAATTGATCAAAGTGCACATCTTTTACAAACCTCTCAAAATTCATAATACTGGTGGTAAGATGTGGCGCATGGGTTTTTTTTAAAGCCAATTTTCATTTTAATGTTTTATCAGTCCTTTTGTGGCACTGTACAAAATGATACAGGGCATCTGACATCAAAATCGGCAATACGGATCGCCTTTAAAAATAAAGAATGTGTTGCCTCTGTCTAGGAGCTAGTTATGCCTCACATATAACAGAAGGCACCTTTTGTTCTTTAGTTAATTAGCTCATTATACTGTAGGTACATAATTCTTTCTAAAGAAGCAAACTCATTTGAACAGGAATCACAAAAAAGTTATGGATGATAAATTCAGACAGTGCAAAAATGTTAAAGATGTTGACTTTCCATGAAAAATGCATGTGGTAGCATGAAAGAATTTAAGCTTGTGGAACCAATGCTTCTGTAATGTTTTAATTCCTATCAGCAGAAAGACTTCCTATTGTTTGTAAATAAAAAGGAAATATTTCACTGTGGCACTTCCATCTGTTACCTTAACAATAAGTGAAGTCATGCAGTTAATCACAGCATTTTCTAAAAAAAAAAAAAAAAAAAAAAGGATTTAAACTCGAAGCTCTGCTCTTATATCCCCATGCAGTTATAAAACACTTACCCACCAAGAACAACTGATTCTGACTGTTAGTGTTGTGTTTTAATTCCAGTATGGGCTAGTTCAGAACTCAAAGACATGGGTTTCCTACTGAGTGCTGAGATCTGCTGCCAGGAATGGCTGCCGTCCAAGGAAATGTGCTACCTTTTCAAGATAAATGTTCTTGCGTGAAAGGACGGCTTGACGGCAGAATCTGTTTGCTCGCAACAAATTTAGCGAAATGTAATCTTCCGAGTACTTCATTTAAGCGTGCTACCAAACATAAAAATAATGGGGAGAGAAAAACCTTGAAGCTAGCTTGATGGCTCAGACCTCTAATCCTTTCTAGCACTCGTGGTTTGCTTTTCAGAGGGCTGCGATTCACATCAGTGTACGGCTCTCAGAGCCAGGAGTCCGGCTAACAGGGCCAGCACTGCGAGGCAAATTTTGTCTTAGGCTGCTAAATAAAGAGCTGCTTTTACAAATTTCAACTTAGACAGCTCTTTTTTTTTTTTTTTTTTTTTTTTTTAATTAAAGATATTGATTTTCCCTAGGGAAGGAATTCTGGGGTAATAGCAGCACATAGCAGGAAATCTAAGGTCATCGTATTTATCTATGCAGCTCACCATGGACTAGACAATAGGCTATTTTGGAAACCTAATCGCTATGGGGATTTTTTGCTGGTGGGTTTACTCAGTCACCTGGTCTAAGCATCCCTAGTGGTGATGTAGAGTCAGTAAAATGTTACATTCATTATAGAGAATTCCTGAGGAAATCTGAAAAAACTGTTCAAAGGCAAACAGCAGTTTAAAGGATGTCAGTGACACTTCATACTGCTTCACAGAGCAGGAGCTGCTGCAGTAAAAACATTGCCTAGGTGAAGTCTACCTGGAATTAAGCAAGGGAAATTGTTTCCCTTAAAAAAGGGAAAAAAGTTACATGCAAACTATGTAATCATTACCTTACGACCAACAAACACAGATTTCAGAGAGGGAGTGTGTTTTAAAATACACTCCGCAACTGCCTTATGTGTGAAACCTCTGCTTCTCACGAAGAAATGCGGTGCATCTGAAGTAGGGGCAGATATTTTGGCAAATGAAAAAAATCTGCGGAGGTTTGGTATTTTGTTACTCCCTGCCTGAGATTCACTTCTATTCCAACCCTAAAAAGGAAGCACCCTCTGCTGGCTCCTGCCGTATATGACTTGATGCCTTTAAACTCTGGTACCTACAAGCTACCAGTTAAATCGCTCTGACTTAGGTTCCCGATGTTCTTTTCTGATCTGCGGGGATCAGTTTGCTACTCCAGGTAGTAGCCGTACCAGCTAACTGCACAGAAGTTCCTTTGCATTCCTGTGCTTTAAGATAATGATGCCCCTGGTAAAGCCAAGATCAAGAAGTTGAGAAATTATCTTTTAATCAGTCTTGGTGTTCTGTTGCAAGCATGTGGAAGAACTCATATCCCTTACTGGAGGATTTTTTGGTGGTGGTGGTGGTTTGTAAAATATGTCACTTGGAGCAAAAGTACCAGAAGGTTTTTGGAAACTTCTCTGAACATTAAGATTACAACAACAACAAATGAGTAAGCAAAAACCACAGATCCAACAGATCAGAGTCTGAGTACCTTATTTCACTGGTTTCTGAGAGTGAACGAGTTAATTTTTGCATCACACCATTCGCATTCACTTGCTTTTCTGCCGTTACTGAAGGTACATGACTGCCCTATATGTTCCTTCCAGGTCCTGCTCTCAGCAAATTATTCTTTTCATACTTTCTTCCCTGAATTTTTAAAATAAAAAAATAAATACAAATCAAGTGATTTACATATGTATTCCATATGAATTGCCGCATAGGATTGGACCAGTCATATCAAAAGAGGCTGGGGGAATATGCTGAAACATGTCGGAGGAACAAGTATATTTCAGTCTAAAACATAAAACGGACAGGACAGGATAATACAAAGGCTGTTCTATTCCTTTCTAGTTGCTTTTTACTGGCAATGACCTTGGCTTATCCTTCTCAAATAGAGCTGAATTATATAACACCGCATGGTGGCATATATTTTCAAATTGCGTCCTAAATGAGGGATAAAAGGGCTTGATCCAGGATGGCGCTGGAGCACGTGCCTCAAAACTGAGTGTGAGTGCATGCCCGTGTGCTCTGATGGACCGAGCTCTTGAGCATTAGAATTTGCTCAACCCAGTTTCCAAAGAGATTTCTTCTGTTCAAGATAGCTTGGCGGAATGTTATAAAACACATTTTTAAATAATGGCAGCAGGACTCTTTTTGAGTTCCTCCTGTCATTGGGGGAATCTATCAAACAGATGTGCTGTGGCAGACAGGGAACCTTAGCTTTATTTAGAGATGGTTTTGCTTTATTTAGAGATGAATTTGGAGTTTAAGAGGGATCTCTCCAGGGCCATGATCACTATGACAGCCAGAGAAGAACCGCTGTGGTTGATGGGTGGGTGGGCTGAGCTCCTTGACCACAGCCCTGGCTTCCTGTGGTGGAAACTACTGCTAGGAGGGAGGGTAAGGAAGCCATCAGCATCTGCGTCTTATCCTGCAGTGTGGTCAGAGAACCCAGCTGGACCATGGAGCTTGAATCTATTGGCATATGCTCCTTTCTTCCCCCAATGTGGAACGATTAGTGCTTAAACTCTACCCTTAGAGCACCAAAATGTATTGTGCTGAAATAATCTTAAATGAAGAGCGGGCTATAAGGTGAAAAAGGAGGAATATACATGTTGATGCAAGATTTGATAATAATGTAGTTGGCATAAACTTTCCCAGTCAGCAGTTTTACATTGAGCTGGGTGGAAAAATATTGCAGAATTTTAATTTTGTGTTAAGGTTTTTGCTAAATGCATTGTTTCAAGACAAGCTTTACTTTTTTGGACTCACTGTCTTTTGATTACATAAGCTTACATCCCTAAAACCTTCTGAAGCAAGCAATGCCATTCATTTCTCTGAAGAGAAGCATAGGAAGAACAACATTAAGAGGGAACAGAGAAATATTTTTAAGATGATACAGTCAGTAAGACAGAGAGACAAGGGCTGCAGAGAAGAGGATTCTTTCCTCAAACGTGACAGAAATTGCTTAGAGTTCAGACACATTTAAGAATTACAGCTGTTTGTTTACTGAAGGACACTTAAATCTCTTTTCTTGCTCCTGCAAGCCACTTCACCTTACAAGGTCCTCTACTACAACTCCAGAAGACTGTGCTAACACCTCAGTTTTCAGCATCTGAATGTTGGAGAGTCATTGTTTTTAATTACATCTGATGGCCTGGTACCTCTTTGAGATGATCTAATAGAACTGACCAGCATGCCTAACCAAGAAAATTTCAGCAATGAGCCAAGCACCCTGATTTTTATCAGTAACACTAGCTGCCTTTCCAGTTTTCCATTACAGTTAAGACCTATTTTTGTCATGTAGGCCACTCTCTAGGAATAGACCTTTCTGTGTCATTTGGGAATGATATGTAAATATATTAAATCTAGGATTGAAACAACATGTAAGTTTACTGATTTTTATTTCTGTTTTTTTTCACTATAGTTCTTTTAGCTCATGTCAGTGGCTGGATCTCGTGTGCAAATGGACCTGTTTAAGGCATATTTGCAAATGGAGGTTTAGCGAGACATTGGTTATTCGACTGCATTTGCCATGAAGTGTTTGGTTACCCCATGATGTTTTCCTGATGAACCATGATAGAGCACTCAGAGAATACTGAAGTTCTTTATCTAGAAATATTTCTTTAAGTTTCATAAAAGTCAGATTCTCACTTCTCTTCCTTTAGTGGTGGAGGTGAGATAAACATCAAAAAGGAAGTCATATTGGTTGAATGAATGTTGGAGTAGCCATATGGATGGTGGATGATGCTGCAGCAACTCTTTTCTTTCTGTAAAGACTGAAGCACAAGGGAGGGAGGATTCATGTGGGACACCCCCTTTTTTACATTAATACATGTGAAGGCAAACGGAGCCTGGAGCCGTGCTACCTGAAGAAACTCAATCTGTGACTTTGCTCTGTGGTAAAGTCACGTAAAAGCAGGATTTAGTGCCCACTACAGTGTGGTTTACACCACAGATCTGGTGTCGAGGGCTTTGCAGTACTTCTAAAAACAATCAGTATTCTCCTGACACAGTGCATGAAGTTGACACAAGTTTAGTTATTCACTGAGGTTCCAGCAGTGTATCAGTGTACAAGCAAGAAATCCTAAGTCCCAGTTTCAATTCTTCTATTCATCCCACTAGATTTTGCTGTTTTACAGCACCACATAAAGGGAAAACTAACTAATTTTTTATTTTTTATTTTCTACAGTAGTATTATTTAAAAATAACTAGAGATTATTTTTTCTATAAATTAGATTTTTAAAAGTGTGACTATAGACTGAACAAGTAAGAAATGCAAAATACTTGTGTTTTATTAATCTATACTATTGTAGAAATAGTAACTTGTCGTATAGAGACTGAAATAGCACATTCTCCATATTATTTCAATATTGAGCTTTTACACAGTCCACCCTATACTTCACATGATCTCTGTTTTATCTTGTCACTGGCATGGATGTATTGCAAACTCCACATGTGCTTATCTCAAAACCCAAACAGTAAATGCCACTGCAGCCTCTTTGTCTGTTGTACAAAGGAAATAAACATCCTTTTGTTATCTTTGTTACTGTGTGTTGAAAGTGAAGTGAAATGGAATTGTAAAGTCTTTGGTTTATTAGGTTTCTGTTTCCATGAGCATGCTTGCAGGCAGATTACTTGGTTCTAGTAGCTTTACAGTAAAAAAAGATTGTTGTTTTTTTCCCCCACTAGAATCCTAGCCCAATGTTAATGTAAGCCTTAGTCAGTGCTCAGTTAAGAGGGAAGTGTGGTTCTGTCTCAATGTACTAATTTTGAAAAAAAAAATCACTGTGTTGACCATAAATACTCTGGTGACCAAGTCAAACTCTAAAATAGTTGATAAACTGATGCCATAGGAGATGGTTTCAGTATTTTATTTTATTTTATTTTATTTTATATTATGATTAGTCTTCTTACAGAAAGCTAGCATCTCCTGCAGGTACATGATTTGATAATATTGTGCCAAGTTATGGCCTTTTTCTAGATCAAACGAGCAAATTTTTCAGTTTAGCAGTGCAGATTTGAGGACATTCTATTCTCCAGCTGTACCTTGTGATGCCAAAGAATGTCCCAATGCCCTGTGCAAATTTGACAAGTGGAAGCCACCAGAAAGAATGAAATTGCATTCAAAAGAGCTTATAATCTTCATAGGAGGACCTTGTTAACACTACTTCTACACCTTAAGATCTGAAATCATGTGTTTTGATGGAATATAAACTTATGGAAATCATTTGTAGAGACGTAAGTGTGTAGCCTTACTTAAAAAGAGGAGCAGTGCTTTGCAAAATCCCTCAAGAGAGCCTGAGCTTCTTCATAGTAATGAAGAAATGTCAGTGGAAGTTGATGGTGCGTGTGTGCATGTGTATGCATGTTGCAGGGAAGGGGAGAAAGGAAGGAGGCAGTCTCCAGAATTTTTACATTTCAAATGTCTTTTGGAAATCACTTGTGTACTCTAACACATGGTCCCAAACTCTTTCTGTGCTATTAAAAATAGTCTGCATACAAATCAGTCTGCTGTAAAAAATTGCTTTGACAATAGCAGTTTTAAGTGGTTGATGGCTTCAAGTATGCTGTGTCTCCCTTGGCTCTTGATCCAGCGTGAAAGGGAGGATGTTTATCTGCTATACATGCATTTGTGTGATGGTAAAATAGAGCATATTCTCCTCCGCTGTTTCTCCCCTGGTTTTGTCTCCACGTCTTTCAGAGACGTTTTGAGGGTGATGAAAGTACTGTTTGGTTTATACAGTACCACTACCCATTAGAAATTTAATGTTTCCTTTGAAAGCCACCAAAGTTATTCAAAACATTTCAGAAACTGGAATGGGCTTTGAATCTCACCCATATTCCCTTCCTTGGTTTACTCACCAGTATGTTTCTCCCCCAAAGTATAACCACGTACATCACACTGTACAGAATATGTGTCCTTATGAGAGTTCTCTGTTCAGGTCTTTAATATCCCAGCTGGCAAACATATGGCAAAGACAGCTAAACAGCTCAGCCACGGCCATAACTAGAAGCAGTGTTGTGCCTAGACTTAGGCCCTTCTGTCTGTCTGTCCTTTAACAATAAACTAGAATTGCCTTCTCAGATTTATCGCACTTTCACAAACACAATTGCCAACAATAGCATTACAATGAGGTTTACAAACATTTAATACCTCGTGACCGAAGTCCTAGAGTTTGTAAGCAGTGAACTGTATTTTCTGGAGAGTAACTAAACTGCTGTGGAGCCAAAAAAAGAAGCATTTGATTTTGATTAATTTTATCTTTTTTTTTAAGAAAAGCATCAAACAAGAGACATAAACTACACTGAGAAACATTTTAATATGAAAAGAAATACACAGTAAGAATAACCATAAGCAATTAGAATTTAATTTTGAGAACTGAATGCTCTAAACCCCCAAAACATTGGATCGACTTGCCAGAGCTCTATTCTGATTTTTTTCTTGTTGTTCCACAGAGTGCCGTTTGCCTCACGGTGTGAAGCATGCTACCATACCATGTTGTTTTACCGGGCACTGAGCAGTTACTTGCATCAGAGAGCTGCAGAGAGTCACATATGAGTGATGCTGGCTAAAACTGCAGCATAATGTGGCTGCTTCCCTGCTCTCCCTCCGTTACTATACTCTGCGTGTCTGTCCTCCAAAAGAAAGTTGACTGCATCGTTATGGCTTTTGCTGTTGTTGCTTTGGCTTTTAGAATGTTACCTGAAACTTAAAGAGCTGCGTGCCTGTACTACTTTATGACCCTTAAAAGCCTGGTATTGGCTTTTATACAAACTGAAAAATTTTGAACAGGATTTGTACCAGGGACCTTTAAAGCATCATTTTACCCCTCTTTATTACACTGTGGCAGCCAAGCATGTCAAGTGTTATAATAGCAGGCTTGGTAAAAAGGAGAGCTATAAAGTTGAAAGTAGTACTATATTAGTAGCTGTTGTCAAAGAGTTTTAGGAGGATGGAGTGAATCATGATGTTAAGTTCTTATTCTTGCACCGTGGTTGCTCACATAGCTTCTGGTGCACTGAAAATACTAATTTTATGCAAGAAATTGTCACTTTATTAGTGCTCATCCCCTTTTTTCTCATTTAGAGATGGCTTAACTTAAGGCAACACAAAAAGATCGCTGAATGCAGAAAGAACTTCTCAGCATGCTGCAATACGATTGTGCACACTTCAAAGCAACCCTAAGAAAAACTGTAAATAAGGGCTAAGGCATAAAAATATACCAGCACCTGGGAATACTCAGCACACTGCACACCAGCACAGGATCCAAGCCCTGGCAAAGAGCCAGCCACTGGGGATAAATCTAGAAGGGCTTAATACATGCTGAGGAACCGATCCACTTAGAAACAAACTAGGTGGGTGTACTTATCTCCTTGTCACATACTGTAGTCATCTCGCTACTCTGAATGTAAAATAGGCCTTGTCATCATGTAATAGACCACAACCTAGTGTTCTGGGTGTGCAGAGGTAAAACGCAGAGTTTACAGGTAGTGCTCGTACCAATTGAGAAAGAATTTTTCTCCTGTTGGTAATTTTTAACGGGCAGCTGGATAGGGACATTCAGACCTAAGACAGTAGTTTAGAGCAGTTTCAGAAAGCGGAGATACTGTACTGGAGCTGGGAGAGGTAATAGGGTGAACATTAATAGGTCTGAGTCATAAAATCGTGTAACAAAAGTCCTGGATGAGTCATTTGTAGAAGTTGCCATAGTTATACAACAAAACATGAAGTTTCTGTTTATATATGGGCAAATTAACTGTTTCTTGCTAACTGTAACAATAGTGAGTTTTACAGGTTGGCTTAAAATAGTTTTTAGCCGTTAAATCTTACGCAAAGAATTGGCAGATAACGTTGCTATTTGAAATTGAAACTACTGTCTCATGTCAGAAAACAGATATCACGTATATTTTAGAATCTGAAGCAAAAAAAAAAATCTAGAGGTTTTCAGCATCACAGCTGAGCAGTAAAACTTTGAGATATAAAAGCTTTCCCAGTCAAAGGAATGTGTAAAAAGTAATTATTAAGTAAAGAATGAAATGTTAGATTTCTGTTAGACTTGCTCAATATCCTGGTTTCTCTTTCCCTTCAGTATATATTTCTCTATTGTTGCAGGTTTCACCGGGGAAAAGCCAGCTTCAAATTTATCCCTAAGCTAAAACCTATAAAATGTTTGACAAAATATTAGGTACATTGAAAACTGGGTTAAATATAAGCTCTCTTGTTACTGATGTATATTCTCTATGCATTGCACGTGCAATTACTGTTCAGATACAATAAGAAGATATTATTACCCAAATATATATCTTTTAAAGCTCAGAGCCTTTTGAAGAGTTGCACAGCCAATGCCTATGTGTACATGTCGACTTCTGCAGATTTTTTCCTTGGAACCGTGTTTTTGCCTCTTAAACAGCACCTGTCACTCCCTCTACTTTTCCTAGTTTCTTTCTCCCTTCTTCCTCCATTCACACATACCTGCACCACCGTTCCACTTTTTGGCCCATGTGTGTAGTTACTGATAACAGTGCAAATACAAAGTAAAATCCTTTCGCTTCTGCAAACTGTGCTAATAGCAGAGACTATTGGACTGACAAAAAAGCACTAGTGGCATTTGTATATGATTGCTATCTTCAAAATCTTTCACAAGAGAAGGATGTAGCTCATTTATTACAGCCAGAACTCTTTGAACTAAACTGATTTTTGCTTGTTAACCCTTTCTGTCGGGAGAGCTGTTCAGTCAAAGTCAAGAGATGACCTTCCAATATGTGCTTCTGTGACAGGCTAATCATTTCTTAAGCGGAATGGCAGCTTCCTTCTGAGTGATCAGCAGATAGATTAATACCTATTGAACAATGCATTAGAAATGGCATAGACCTGACAATTACTTCATGGGTAGGATCTAACATTCAGCTCTTGAAAATCAGGCAGCCCTCTTCAGCATATAAGTTAGGCATAACAACAGGTTTGGAGGGGAGCAGGTGGTATGTCATAGCATAGCAGTGGGACATGGACCTGATTTTTTGTCTCTAATGCAACTTTCTGCATACAGCATGTGTCACAAACAGTTTTTTCCTAAACTTGCTCCAGAACGCAACACTGCATGTCAATATTTGCTCTGTCTGCTGACTCTGGGATAGCAATGAATGCTATAGGGTTTTTATCATTGCTATTTACTGTATTTGCAATATTCTAAATACCTTCCGATATGTAATATTATGAATATAAATAATATACAGTGAAATCACCCCACTGTGAAGGAGGAAGACAAAAGTAAACAAAAATACCAGTAGGAACAATGCTGGCTGATCATAATTTTTATTTTATCTGTTGAGAAAATATTTAACAAAAGCTTCAGGGGACTGAACACATGTAAGTTACGTTATTTCCACTTAGAAATTTAAGCTTAAAAGAGGGGATAGAATCCAAACAATATTAAAATATTTGGCTGCGACATGTTTCAAATAACTGATCACAAAGTTGGAAATATTCGTGCCTTAACAAGGGATTCAAAATAAAATAATAAACATAAAGCTGAAAGATACATTTTTCTCAGTGCAGGGTAAATTAAAGAGAAATCAAAATACTCATATACACACACATACATATCCCAGTGCAAAGTATTTCACTTTTTCTGACTTTGTTAAAATTACCCTGGGAGCAGTAAGAGAGCCAAAAATGTGCTGGTAAGAACTATTAGGCATTTTTTGGAGAATACCTCATTTCATATAAGCCATCAAAATATCTGCTCCCTGCTACCTTCGGTTGGATGAATACCCTAGACCATAGATCTCATTGCCAATTCCCTTAACTCCCTCATACTGCTTGTATATTTTTAACTATGTGTTGCTTTAAAGCTCTCCGTTAATACAGTTGTGTATGGTATCACTCTTTTTCCTAGTCACTTAATTGCATTAAGATAGCAAATGCACAAAGGAATTTGGAGTTAGTATCCTCTCTTCTTCTCAGAAAATAATATAAATGAGCTTACGGCTTCCTGCCAGCAATAGAAAAACGATGCTTTTCTGGAACTATCGAAGCTCCAAAGAGGGATTTGTGCTGCTTGCCACATCTGTGTTGGCCCCAGTTAGTTTCCAAAAGGATGCACAGTTTGGCAAGAAAATCCTTTTTTACTCAGCGAAACCTTCCCTCAGCATGATAGGTGCAGGCAAATTCATAAAAGATTCCACTCTTGTGGTGGAATAACAGATGTGCAGCAGCCTCCTTCAGATGTGGAACAACTAGAGACATGAATGGGCTTACAGTTTCTGCCCACATAGCTTCTAGGGTAAAGACATTCCTGTGTTGGCTTTCCCTTCAAAGGGTATTAAGGGACTTTGGAACATTCCCCAGCTCATTGCCCATATCTGTCAAACTTTCACCTTACCTTTAGACATGGCCTTGCAATCTCATATACTGTACATATGGCATTGGTTGGCAATGTAAAATCTCTACTCTTAAAATAAGCCGCCTTGACCTGCCCCTGTTCACTGATCACTCCCCATGAGAAAGTAAAGGGAAACTGCACTTCCTAACTCTATGAAAATAGGGGTGATACTTGAAAAGCGAAGAGGCATACATACACATCAGAGAAGTGGGGTGCCATACATCAGCACCTTTGACTCTTCAGGCAAGAAAAAGCGGGGTGGGTTGTAAGTGGGAAAAAAATTTCTTGGTGAACAATAAATACACTGAGCAATGCAGATTGGGGTTATTTAGCCATCCGTGGATCTCAGCGGTGCTGGCTGGATTCAGGCTGGATTCAGAAACGGTCAAAAAGAGAGATGCAGCTGTGGGAGCCTTGGGTTCAATCCCTCACTCTGCCTAAGGGTATCTGAAATCGCAGCTCCCATGTCCCAGGAGAACACCTTAACTGCTAGTCAGGCTTAAAGAGTCATTCACACTCTCTTGCTCAATTAATATTTAAATACGCTATGGCAAGTGCCACTGCTCCCACAGGAGGGATTTCAGGAGCTCCACACTCAAACACCTAATAGTGTGGTGGTTAGGCTGCTCTCCTGAGTGGCACAAGACCCTGGTCCAAACCCACTCTCTGTCTGATTCAGGGAGATGCTGGAACCCACACCTCTCTGGGGAAAGCTGCTCCAGTTTGCCTGGGGTACCTAAATATTCATGGAGCTAAAACAGGAAAAGAGGGGCTTTCTAGCCTTGTGGATGAGATGCGTTGTGGAAGCGAATTCCTGGGCTCCAGCCTCTGCCGCAGTGAATACAAAGTGTATCAGCGCCTGGGGGCTGGCTTGGCCCTGGCCCCTCAGCTTCCCCCAGAGCTTTGCTGGGGCATGCTGGTCAGTACACTTTCCTGGCAGGTGAGAGCTCTGGATTATATCTCTTAGTCAGAAGAGAGGTCTTGCACAGCTCGGATGAATTTCCCACCAACTGAGCTATTAATTCAAGTAGCTGCTCTCTGGAACAGTTGTGAATTTATCCCTTTCTTTGCTTTGGCTTTGTGGATGTGCCCAAACTGCTGGGGTTTGGAGGGAATATTTTGTACTGATTGAAGTGAGATTGTGCTCTTTTCCCTCCTAATGCACAGAATATTCTTGCACATTCCTTTGATCTGAACAACTTATGTTTTGTTTAGTTCTTGGGTAATGAAAATTTACAAAATACCCGTTTGGGTGCAGTCAGTACTGCAGCAAGCACAAGCCTTTTAAAACACTGATCCTTGTGTGCGTGTCAGTTTTACTGAGGTACTTACAATGGGGATGAATTCGTGCTTATGTGGTGAACCAAACAGGACTGCAATGGAAGAGACTGTCCAAAGTGGTAGGACTCTAAGTTGTTGACAGGTATGTTAATGAAGTGAAAGGCTCTTCACCAATTCCCTTTCTTCTTTACTCTGTCTCATCCTCTAAGAAATGTCATGCCAGAAGCAGCAGTGATATGGCTCAGACAGAGAGCAAATGGGTGACTTACCTCTCATTTAATTTTGCAGACGACTTTTTTGTGCTTCCAGATAGGAAGGCTGGACCCAAGGTTAGGAAGATACATCCTATAACAAATTCTTTTTACTGTTCATCAAAATTCTCAAACAAGTATCACTTCTGTTATGTCATGTGATATAACTATTAATTTTGAAACCTGCGTGTTGTATATAAAGTATTTTACCTAAGCCAGTACACAAAACTGAACGAAACAACAAAATGCTTGAGTTTCTATAAAATTGAAATCCAGAGATACAATTGTGCTGTTCTTACAGCATGTTTTGTGAGACCACAGTCACGGGAAGATGCCCAGACTAAGGGTGATAGATCTGGGCCAGAATCACATCATTTATGAATAATATGGATGGACTCTAAACTGTTACCTGGGTCATGCTACAGCATTGATTTTTAAACAGAACTTCCATTGAAATCAATGTGCTGCTGTGCTTAAAAAACAGATGGAATATAAGAAAAGCTAAGTGCGTGTCTGGCACTGTATAACATCCCTCATTTTCTGCTGTGAGATGTATCCTTAAATCCTCTCTTTGTTTAAATTTAGAAGGCCATGAAGTAAAGTCCTCATTTTCTCTCCTCAATTTTTAGTTCATTCAGTGTAGTAGGAATAAATAGCTTTGTGCAGCATCTGAAAGTAGAATGCTTTTCATATTTTTCTGCCATTTACTGTACCTCTACACTTATTGCACATTCACAGTTGCATGACAGTTCCTACCAACATAATGAGACCCATGGTTGGACTGAGACATTATTAGAGATCTCTCTGAACTGGTCAGACAGCATATTATTATAAAATAAGAAAAAAGTGTGCCGTTTTTAACATGGTCAGTAAATAAAAGACAGTGCTCTCTGGATGCCTGCTGATGTGACAGACTAGAAATATTTCAGTCCATTGTGATTTATAATCGGCAAATATGTATGAATAATACAGATGAGATGAACTCCCTAAGCAGTTCAAGTGCTTTCAAACACACCGATTCTCACCTGATGACCTTTAGTTTAAAGGTGAACTGCAAAGGATTTGTTAAAAAAATTAGACTTGTGCCTTCTTTTGCTTCATTCTGGTGTATAAAACAAATGTACTATCTCGCATTTTAGATGGCTCTACCATTGCCTTCTCCTTTTTTTTGTTGTTTTTGTCTAAGGAGATAAAAAATATAATTTGGGGTCTACCTTAAATTTGTTGGAAGCTATTTTGGAGCTCATAGGGCTGTTTACCAGCTCAGAATCAAAGGTGTTTGTGTTCAAAATGTTGAAATAATGATTGAAATTAAACATCATTAAAATGAACAAAAATAAAAATGAACATATACCACAGGCAGCCAAAATTCTCTGCAATTTGTGCTGTTCGCACATTATTAATTATGAATTATATCTGAAGAATCACAGGTAGCAGGCCACTTTTGGTGTGAACAAGGTCACACCTATGGAGTGGGCAGGTGTCCTCATGCTCTGACACTACAGAACTAAATAATCAAAGTAATAATAAAATATAGAAACAGGGGAAAAATATTTTGAGAATGAGACTGATCCTTAGAGATATAAGAGTGAGTCAAAAGGAAAAAGAAAAAAAACTATTCAACTGGCAATATCAAAAGGTCAAAAAGGAAGGGCAATATCTATTGTTATTGCAGAGGTGGCTACAAGGGAAGCTGGGGGCTGCATGGCATCTCCTCATTCTCATACCAAGAGGAGTTATGGCCTTAATTACCTGTAAATGGGTCTCTGATTATTTGGATATAATGGTGCCATGATTATTTTTTTATTTAAACAGTAAGGAAACAGTAAGTGTTTCTCAACACCACTCAATTTTTTACTCCTGGCTTTAGTCTTGCAGCCAAAAATGTGGCAGATTAAACCAGTGAAACACAGATGCTATTAAAGAGAACCAAAAAACATGGCTTAAAAGTAAAGAACATGTATTTGTAAGTGCAGGGTATTAGTCTTCCCCTGAAGATTAGATTCACCTTCCCGTGTCTTTCCATAGTTGATCAGTAGTTAATAATAATTAGCCT
The DNA here is from genome assembly GCA_020800305.1 of Porphyrio hochstetteri. NCBI lineage: Eukaryota > Metazoa > Chordata > Aves > Gruiformes > Rallidae > Porphyrio > Porphyrio hochstetteri. The sequence goes on from CM036905.1 coordinate 41,489,682, forward strand.
TTTCTCTTAAAACATATTAAATAGAGTTGACAATGATTTCACTGATTCTTTGCTTGGCATTTTAGTCAGTTGTCTCCTAGGCATGAAAGTCAGGACTGTTAAATGCTGATATGGTATCATGGGATTCATGATCAGAATTTTTGCTCAATGTAGCTCCTCATCCAGAACTGACATTACGCCCCACTCAGCAGTGTCAGGATCAGCTGCGGTATCATTATCTGTAACAGCAACAGCAGTGTCTTCTGGACATAAAAGTTTTCCTGCTTTACTTCTATGGATGTTTCTGATTCCTGATGCTTGAATAATGGTTCGTTCCTTGTAATCACTTCTCCAAGTACACTGGAAATATTAATATTAAACAGGAAATATTTTTTTCATTATTATTATTGTATTAGGGAGCCTGGGGTTCAAAACCTTTGAATTCCGGTTTCTGTTATGCTTCAGATTGCTCAAGTGGCCTTGGACATGTCACTTAATTCCTTTCTGTCCTATTTCATATAAAAAAAAACCCCCTAGATACCAGTGTATTTCCCCACCAGACAGAAGTGCTTAGGGGACAAGTTCTCAACTGACTGTGAATTGCTCAAACTGTATCTTTTAGGGGGCATTTTTGTTACTGTGTCCACTTTGCTGAGGAATTGTAGAGCTATGGTAATAACAGCGTCTGTTGATGTAACACAGTGTCTGCTAATTGTGATTACATCATTTATATGCATCTTCATTATGGGAAAGGCCCAGTGGTGATGGTCTTAAGCAGGCTGAAGTATATGGGACCATTAGGGCATGGCTGCTGTCAGGACCAATTTTCTCTCTTTTGCTCACTTTCTAAAAAACAGTGGGGAAGTATCCATTTGGACAGCTCTCCTCAACACAAGAGGGCTGCTAACTTGCTATTGAAAGCAGTTCAGTGTGTTGAAGCACAATGTTCAAATTGCAGCACACTTGACCTCTTTGGGATTCACCAGCAGATGTTGACAGATGGCACATGAGGACATAACACTTCTTGTACAGAAATGTTTCTCTTT
>CM036905.1:41493206-41608206 GCA_020800305.1 Porphyrio hochstetteri
TCTCTCTCTCTTTTCCTTTCTCTCTCTTTCTCTTTTCCTTCCCTCCTTCCTTCCTTCCTTCCTTCCTTCCTTCCTTCCTTCCTTCCTTCCTTCCTTCCTTCCTTCCTTCCTTCCTTCCTTCCTTCTCTCCTTTGCACTTTTTCTCCCTTTCTTTTGCTCTTTCTCTCTTTCTTTCACCCTTCCTCTCACTTTTTCAATCTTTCTTTTGCTCTTTCTTTTTCTTTCTTTTGTCCTTTCTCTCATTCTTTTGCTCTCTCCCTTTTTCCTTCTTTCACTTGTTCACTCTTTCTTTTTTATATCCAGAAATACTAGTTGATACTTTTATAAGAGCGTGGCTGCTCAATCAAAAGAATCAATTTTCGGGTTTTATTCCTCATGGAAGTTTTTTTGATTAAAAAATCCCCCACTAACCACAGTGCTGGATATCCTGCTTTTCTTTATCCAAAACAAACCATCAAACAAAAGTACGTCTGCTTCATGTAAATGTTCTGCAGGAAAACCTCAGAAAGGTCATAGTTCCCTTTTAGAGTAACTTTTAAAATCTTGGGTTTTCTTTCAGAATTTTAATTTTATGCCATGTTTCTTTTTCCATTTTAAACATATTTAAAATGTCTAATTTAAAAGAGCAACAATTTACATTTCTTACAATCTTAGCAGATACATATTTTTATTTATCAGTATCGTCCCTGCTTAATTACTTGGTTATTCTTTTAAAAAGGAAAACTGATTGAAAAATCAACAGATTCTTTCCATTTTGGTAGAGACCACTACCACAATTCAAAACACTGTAAGAGGAATATTCTGTATTTCTTATGGAATCTGAATGACTTTATACCTATATTATATATAAAACTGTATATGTATATATTTTATTTGTTTTACTGGTCTTGAGAGTTTTGCCTAGTTGGCACAAGGACCTGGAATTTTTCTAGTTAGAAAGTCTCAGGTTGTGACAAGGGATTTTTGGCTGGTGGAATGTGTTTTCAGCTCTTCTTGATTGGATAGGTTGGCCATGAGAGTCCTCTGAAAAATACAGATATATACCTTCCTGTAACCACTCCTTGGCAGAGGTTGGAAGGTTTCTTTTAAAAGGATCTTGTTGCTTGGGCTCAGTAATTCTGGTTAGCTCTGGTTTTGTTTTCAGTGTAGACATGGAGAGATTGTAGAACTAACCTATGGCAGGTAAACTCCATGGCAGCTCTAAATTCCATTTGACTTAAGAGCAAAATCATAAGAGTTATACAGTTTCATGAAACCTTTTTTCCAATTAATAAATTTATAGGTCTGTTCTTGGCTGTCCTCTCTTTCTAGTCTTACAGAAATAACTTTAGGTCTGCAAAAGTAACTTTTCTCCAAAGGTTTCTGCTTCACCTTAATTGTGTTCTATTAAAGGGATGGAATCTGTGGTTTCTTTTTCTCTGATACTTTTACAGGGCAGCTATTGGGTCCTTTCTTCGCTTAGGATGTGTATAGCTGTGCTATATTACTCTACAAAAGGTTTATGAATATTATAAATATTTTCTTCCCTACAGAGTGGAGAGTGGGCTTGACAACAGCCTTAAACAAAGTTACCTCCATCACCCACGCAAATCTGCAAATGTTTCTGTCATCAACCTGACATGTTCCTATGAGTTGCTTGGTGATATAAATCCACATTAGAGCTGTGAAGGTTCAAAGATAAATAAGAGGCAATTCACCATCCTTGGCTGGAATGGGGAGGTAGCATTCCCAGGAATTACAGTGACTCTTGTAATACCTGGTAGTAAGTGTTCAGTGTGTCTACACTATGTCAGCAACAAGGTTTGAGATCATCCTGGGATTTCTTGTACAGGGACCTCTAAAGCTTGAGCAAAGCTCCTCTAGCTGAACAACCTAGTAGGATATCAAAATCATACTTTACTGATGAGGTGGACACAACTTTTCCAGAAGCAGTTGGAATAAGCAGAGCAGCATGGGAGGATGTAAACCAGTGGAAGATTATTTTGAGAACCCAAGGAGACTGATTTCTTTGGTATTGTTACACCTCATGTGTCTTCTATGTGTGTATGATAAAGGGAGCTGGGGTTATGTTAAACAGTTTGTAAACTTAACTGTTTGCCTGGTATTGGATCCTATGGTACAGAGTCCTTTTTCAAGAGAGATCCTTGGAGAGGTTATAGGACTTTTGCCTAACTCAGCAAATCGGAGAGTGAAGCAGGGTAGAGAACTGCTTAAGCAAAGAAGCTTTAGCTAAAGTAATTTGATGCATGTTCTTGCTCTTAAACTTAAATAATCTGAGAAAACTTCCTAATCTTGTCTGCAAAAAAGAAGTATCTTGATGCTAAATTCTTGTGCTGCTTTTGAAATAAATAGAACATGGACATGAGAAAAGTTTTCAGTGATGTCTTTAATCCTTGGGAAAACATCTAGGTATGTGTATATGCATGTATACGTATGTATATATGTCTGTGTGCATATATGTGTGCACACACACATATACACACATCTATCTACACACACAGAGACACATACATACATTAGGGATACTTGGCAGTGATTAGCTTCACAACTCTGAGGTTTGGTTTCCTACTAAAGTGCAATGAGACAATCAAACTTTTGAATAAATTATAGACAGAACCCTTCTGTTGTCTAACATTTGACCTAGAGTTTCTGTAACCTGCTGTTTATTAAGACATACGGTACAATTAGAAGCTCTAAACACTTACAAGGATCTGTTGCCTGAGGGAGTATGTACACAGCATCTCCATTAAGCAATTTAAGTATTGTTAGTGTCAGTTTTAGCTTCCATTTTTTCACTTTCATTTCCTGTTCTAAGTACATACTGTACATCCCTCTGCGTATTACATGATAGGAGATAAAGAAAAATTGCCCGTAGAAGCATAGTTTATTTGAAACTACATTTTGTCACCAGCGATTTCCCTTCCCCTATTGTATAACTGCATTCCTTCTGGCCATGGACAAAGGTCAGATGTTCAGAGTAATTTTATTAGATCTATCAACAGCCTTTGATACCTCACAAATGAGAGATTGCTGACCCGCCCGCTGTTGGCGCTTTGTGCTTTCTCTTGTGGATAGTTTAATGTGTTGCTTACTATTTCTGTGTATTGTGGACTCAGATGTTAAGATGACTGGGTGTATAAAGCTCATTAAAGGCAAGATATTTTTATCTGGGCAGCACAACATTTCAGTGTGCAGAAACTTGTCTCTGTTGTGTAAAGTATGGGGAAATCAGAGTTGTACGATGCAAAACTGATGGTAGAAGACACTCTTTGAAATATATTTTTCTTTGATAACAGAATGTCTCATTTGAGTTCCTCTGACAGGAAAGCCAAATATAAAGGTCACTTCTGTAGCAACTTCACAGATGCTAAACTATAATACCAGTACCACAATCTAGTTACTTTACAGTGGTATTTGGTGCCATGGTTAGTATTTTCCTTGGTTCAATAAGAGATTTTTGCAGAGGCTTTGGAGCAGCTGTTATCCTGCCTTTTTAGTTTTATTTGTAGATCGCTTTTCTTTTGCTGTGGTTTACTAATCGAGCAGTTCTTAACTGTCAACTGTTAGAAAAATTTCTTTGCATTAGGGCCCAACTGTGCAACAATGATTTCTCTCCATCTGCTATATTTCTCATTTCTAATTAAGTCTGAGCACAGGCTTAAATACATCCTGAAATGCCTCATATTGAATACAATTCATGTTAAGGGTAGGATATTAAATTAATGTTGACAGATCTGAAGGAGCCACAACTATAAGGCAAGGGGTTTATTGTGTTTTAAGTAAACGAGCACGTTCTGTAACCCATATTCTGTGTCAGCTACCTTCCAGAGCTTTGTTGTCTGGGATTTGGTGTGTGCTGAGGTTTTGGGTATACTAGAAGGTGTTGTGCAGTTACTGCTGGGGCAGATGTGATTCCCTGCCAGCCCACACACTTAAATTTATTTTACATGGGAAGCAAAACTTGGGAAGGGGGTAGATAAAAAGGAAGGGAAGTTCACCTGTTTGCATCTCAGTGAAAATGTACTTAGGACAGAGCTAGGATGAATGCATGAGACCTGGGAGCACATCTGGGCCCTGTGGTACAGGGACAAGTGCTGGAGTCTTTAAAGGGATACCTGAAAATGTGCTCTGAACCTGTCTGTAGGAAGGGGGAGGGCAACCACTAACCCATCCCTCTCCTACCAGGTGGATGTCAGTGCCAACAATAGATGCCCAGATCTGGGGCAAAGCCCTGCCAAAGGAATTCCAGCCAGTAAGTCAGCTTCACCGGGAGCTCGACTGAAATGCCTCTATGCAAATGTATGTAGCATGGAGAACAAACAAGAGGAGTTGGAGATGTGTGCACATCTGAAATGAACTTATCAGCATCACAGAGACATGGTGGGATGGCTTTGTCACTGGAGTGCTGGGATGGAAGGATATTGTCTCTTTAGGACACACAGACAGGGGAGACAAGGAGGAGGTGTCGCCTTCTATGTAAATGACCAACTGGTGTGTGTGGAGCTCCATCTGGGGATGGATGAGGATCCCACTGAGAGCTTATATGTCAGGATTCAAAGGAGGACAGGGACAGGGGACATTATAGTGGGGGTCTGCTACAGGCCACCACCTGACTGGACGAGGCCCTGGTCCTCATGGGGGACTTCAGTCACCTTGGTATTTGTTGGAGGGGCAACACAGCAGGACATAAGCTGTGGAGGTTCCTGGAATGCAGTGATGATAATTTCCTTCTCCAAGTGATAGAGGAGACAACGAGAAGAGGTACCATGCTGGACCTTATTCTCACCAAGGAGGGGCTGGGGAGAATGTGAAGCTCAAGGGCAGCCTTGGCTGCAGTGACCATGAAACATTGGAGTCTGAGATCCTTTGTGTAGTGATGAGGGCACACAGCAAGATCCCTTCCCTGGACTTTGGCCTCTTCAGGGATCTGCTTGGTTGAATACTGTGGGATAAAACCCTAGAGGGAAGAGGGGCCCAAGAAAGCTAGTGGATATTCAAGGATCACCCCCTCCAAGGTCAGGAGACATGCAAAGAAGTCAAGCAAAAACACCTTGAAGCCTGCATGACTAAACAAGATGCTCCTAAAGCCCTGATAGTATTAAATCTGGCCAGGGACATAAAGGACAATAATAAAATCTTCTATAGGTATGTCAGTGATAAACGAAGATGAGGGGAAAATGTGGGCCCTCTCCAGAAGGAAACAGGAGTCCTGATTACCAAGGATATGAAGAAGGTGTTTAATGATTTTGTTGCCATAGTCTTCACCAGCAAGTGTCCTATCCACACCACCCAAATTACAAAAGGCAAAGGCAAGGACAGGCAATGAAGAACCACCCACTGTAGGAGAAGATCAATTTCAAGACCATCTAAGCAACCTGAAGGTGCACAAGTCACAGAATCACACAGAATCACAGAATTATAGGGGTTGAAAGAGACCTTGAGAGATCATCAGGTCCAACCCCCTGCCAAAACAGGTTCCCTAGGACATATCACATAGGTAGGCATCCAGATAGGTCTTGAATATCTCCAGAGAAGGAGACTCCACAACCTCCCTGGGCACCCTGTCCTAGTGATCTGTCACCCTCACTGTGAAAAAGTTCTTCCATAGGACCTGATGAGATGAATCCAGAGGTCTTGAGGGAATTGGCAGATGAAGTGTCTAAACTACGATCCATCATATTTAAGAAGTCATGGCAGTCTGGTGAAGTTCCCACTGACTGGAAAGGGGACAGCAACTGTCATTTTTAAAAAGGGAATAAAGGAAGACCTGGGGAACTACAGGTTTCTCAGTCTCATGTCAGAGAGAGAAAATCATTCTGACTCACTTGGTGGCCTTCTATGACGAGGTTACACTGCTGATGGATAAGGGAAGAGTTATCTACCTAGACTTGTGCAATGCATTTGATACTGTCCCACATGACATCCTTGTCTCTAAATTGGAGACACATGGATTTGATGGATGGATAAAGAATTGGTTGGATGGTCGCACTCAAGAGTTGCACTCAATGGCTCAGTGTCCAAGTTAAGACCAGTGATGAGCAGTGTTCTTCAGGGGTTGGTATTGGGTCCAGCAGTGTTTTAAATCTTTGTCCATATGGACTGTGGCATTGAATGCACCCTCAGCAAGTTTGCCAATGACACAAAGCTGTGTGGTGAGGTTGACACACTGGAGGAAAGGGATGCCATCCAAAGGGACCTTGACAGGCTTGAGAGTTGGGCCTATGCAAACTACATGAAGTTCATCAAGGCCAAGTGCCAGGACCTGCACATGTGTCAGTGCAATCCCAAGTACAACTACAGACTGGGTAGAGAATGGACTGAGAGCAGCCCTGAGTGGTATTGGTGGATGGGAAGCTCAACATAACCCAGCAATGTGCACTCGCAGCCCAGAAAACCAACAGTATTTTGGGCTGCATCAAATGCAGCATGATGAGGAGGTTGAAGGAGGTGATTCTGCCCCTCCACTCTGCTCTGGTGAGACCCCACCTGGCGTACTGCATCCAGCTCTGGAGTACCCAGTACAAGAAAATCATGGCCCTGTTAGAGAAAGCCCAGAGGAAGGCCACAAAAATGATCAGAGGTTTGAAGCATCTCTCCTATGAAGACAGTCTGAGAAGGTTTGGCTTGTTCAGCCTGGAAAAGAGAAGACTACAAAGAAGCCTTTTACAGCCTCCCAGTACCTAAAGGAGGTCTATGAGAAATCTGGAGAGGGACTTTTTGCAATCGTAGGTAGTGATAGGAAAAGATGTAATGGCTTTGAGCTGAAGGAGTGTAGATTTAGATTAGATATTAGGAGGAAATTCTTCCCTGTGAAGGTGATGAAGCACTGGAACAGGTTTCCAGAAGCTGTTTCTGCCCTCTCCCTGGTGGTGTTTGACGCCAGGTTAGACGGAGCTTTTGGCAACCTGGTCTAGTGGAGGACATCCCTGTTCTTTAAATTAAACCCTCAGTAAAATACATTTGAAACAAGAAATATATTAATATTGAAACTGCTAAATTAGGCATTTAATTTAAATACAAAAAAATTTAATAGTCAGGAGTGAGTTAATGATCTGGCCTGCTACGGTTTTAACCTTGCAGTTATGGAACAACTGCAGAGATTGGAAAGTGTTAGGCACATTGGCTCCCTTGGATGCATATACTAAAGAAATGGAAAAACAATAGTAGGGGAAAAACATCTTTTTTTTCTTTTAAATTCATTTCAAGTCATTTAAATGAATAAAAAACACTGGAGGCCCTATAATACTAAAATCTTCAGTCTGCTAAAGTTGGCAACTACATCTTAGCATCTGCTGACTGAGCTGACACACCCAAGGCATTAGATTATCTCACAACAATCACACGCCCTGTTCTGTTTCGGTTTGCACTTAATGCAGTCACTTGGTGACATTTAAACACAGGCTAATTATAAATATTTTTCAAACACAACTGTTCCAAAATCTAATTCCTATGCATATTCATGTTGGATCTGGTTTACATACAGAGTAATCACTGGAGTCATTGTGATTAAAAAGCTATGGCACATTTATTATACTGATTAGGCATCTATTAGACACACATCCATTATACAGTAGGTCTTGATCCTTCATAAATATTTTTTCTTCTGCATTCATATTTATTTTTCAGCATGCTATTTGATTTAACTTGCACAAAAAAATGGATTTGTGAACTTTTAGGATAGGAATTTGTTTCATTTATGTTCCCTATATACAATATATGTTTTAACTGTTGCCTATTTCTGGTTTTCAAATCGATAAAAAAAAAGTCAGCTATTAAAGTTTGAAAAAGTAGAGCACTGTTTTTTTCTAAGCTAGAGCTTGCCACGCTTTCAAACTGTTTTTACCTTTGAGCAAAATCACTGCATATTGAATGAAAAACAATTTTTTTTGTGCAACAAAATTCTTTGCAATTCGTGCCAAAAAAAGAAGTCAGCCAAATGATTATCTTTCGTCTTAAAACTTATATAAATCATGAGGCCCAGATGCATAGTTTAATAACACGATGCTGCAACTTTAACAAGGACTACATTTGTCTTTAAGTCCACATGATAGTGAAAGCTTAATATGAAAAACTTTTGTCTAGCACAAGTGATTTGAAGATGTTTTGCTCCATGCATGTGAACTCAGCAGGTGATTCTTGCCTATCTTTGATGTCAAACAGCACAAAACTTCAGTGAGTAGTAGCTTCAGAAATGCAATAGACATAGCTGAGTCTTCATATGAAGCTCATGCTTGAACTACATCAGAAGAACTGACATCTATTATGGTGAGCAAAGACAAGTGTTTGAAAAGAGATTCAAACAGAAGTGTCAGAATTTACAGTGCATAGTTTTATATAAGTTGATTTTAACCAAGCATATCTCTATGAACTCTGCAGGATAGAAAAGAAATTTCAAAAGGCAGAGAAATTGTTGTCATCTAAGGGCATGGAATGTTTTAATAGCTTAAGGAAGAACATTTCTGAAAGGTTATATGGTGATCCATTTACTTTGACTGAGTAATAAGGCTCGTCATTGTCACGGTGAAGTTTTTAACCCTTAGAACAATGGAAATGTTCCAAATGCATTGCTAGAATTAAAAAGCTGAGAGTAATTGGCAGTTACAAAAAAAAAAAAATCTTTCTGAGATTTTAAGTCCCTTCAAATACACATTTCACATTAAGAGATATGAATAAATCAAATGTATTTTTTCAGTCACTTTATGTCTGACCTAGAGTTTCCTGCCTCAGTCTAGTGCAAGACATACGTTAGGATAAGGACTTACACTTACAAATTATAATTTTTAAGGGGAGAGCATGTAGACAAGCATTCCATTAAACACCATTAAATTTGTTTATAGTTTCCTTTCCATTTATTAATTTTCTTTCCTTGTCCTGAATACATACATCCCTGCATGCATTACACAGCACAGGAAAAAGAAGAACCCTTTGTAGGAGTGTAGTTTGTTTGAAACTGTGTCCTACAGGCTTACTTACAGCAGTGCTCTGAAACTATCCCCAAGGAGCCCAGTGTCACAAACCAACCTAATTGTTCTTCTTGAAATGCTGCTTCTTTCGTTAACAACTGGAGGGGGAAAAGGGGAAGAAGAGTAAAAAAAAAATGAAGCAGAACTCCTTGGCTGAAGCACATAAAGCTAGAACTAATGAATCTTCTAGGTGGTAATCAATATGTAGGAATGTGATGTTGTTTTTAGGTTTTCTTAATTTGCAAGTGAGACACATGGGGAGATAGTTGCTTAATTATTATATGCTAAAGTTTAATGACCTATTTTTCATTAATTTTCCTAGTTTCATTAGGCATATACAATCTCCAGCTTTTAGAGGAAAAAATGAAAAAAACCCCAACCAATTGTATTGAACTTTGTCTTCACTTTGGACTGTAGGTCTTTACAGGTTATTTTGTTTAGGGCACAGAAATATAGTATATTAATATGCCATACTCCTCTTCATTCCATGAAAGAGCTAATGATTAATGAAAGTCAATAGGTTAGTCCAAACTACAGCCCCCTGAAACATTTGAAGGAATTATCAACACACCGTTGGACAGCCCTAGGATGTATGAAAATGACTATTCTGTCTCCTTTACTTGGAAAGCTGTATAAAAGTGCCTCAGATTGTTTAGAGTGCCTCACTGGCAAACATAATTTAAGATGAAGAGTTATATTTGTGTTTTATCTTTACTATAATATATATCTTTGTTATTGTCTTTTGCATAAATTTATACGTAAGATAAGGTATAATGAATAGCTGTGAAACTCTCCTATTCCTAGTGATATACTCTTTTATCTAGCTTGCAAAATTATTTGTATTAATTAAAATATTGTTTTGTTTGTTTTAGGATAAGGTATTAAAAAATAAATTTGGAGCAAAATGCAGATCTGTATTGAGGTATTATTATCTTTCTAATTTTCATATGTTGCTAAATAATCCTCACACTGTTTTCTTCATTATTTTAGCATAGTGAAGACTGCAAAATGCAGTAAGTAGTGTTGAAATGTTTTGGGCCTGTTGTTCTGTTGCTACATGATGTTACACTTTTTTGCAAGATTACTCCTGGTTATACCTGAGTCATGAAAGTGGACAGCAGCTTCAAACTCTTTTTGAAAAGTGAGCCTGATCACAAAACAAGTTGTTTGATAGGAGCCCATCACAGAAAGAGAGGGCTCTTTCTTTCAGAAAAACACACAAACAAAATATAGCCCTAAATGACTCCATAAGGTTATTTTGCAAAATAACACCAAGAAAGAAAAAAATTATGTAGATCTCAAATCCAACTCATGCATCATTTGCAGTCTCATTTCCAGCTTAAGTTACGCAGCCTTGAGGAGTAATAAATTTCTTCTGCACTTGGGTAGCAATAAGAGTGGTTTTAGGCCAAGAAGACTTTTTGTTTCTCTTCCTTAGTCAAAAATCACAAAGTGTAATCACATCACTGCTTTGTCTTTGGGTTAATTTTTGCCTAGAACTGCATCATTTCCCTTTGGAAAATGCTCTCTTCCTGAGAAATACAATGTTAACTGATTTGAAGATATATGAGCTTCAAAATTTTAGTTGGGAATTCTTTTTTGGGGCTAACTTTGCAAGACTACTGGAAGATGTTCATCCCCCTTCATATTCAAGTCCTCATCTAGACAATTTCTGAGTGGGTCCAGGAAGACCTGTGATCTGTCTCCTCCTTCCCAAGGCATCTCCTGTCTCCTGGGGAGCGTTTCTAACCACTATACTCTAGGATAACCTCAGAAAAGCTGTTCATTGCCTTTCTTGTTGCAGACATTTCATGATATGTGGAAGCATTATGAGATTCAATTAGCTCATGTATACATATACATAGTGTGCTTAGAGAAAGAGGGACAACTCTGTACTGGTTTTGTGCTCTTTCCTTTGTCTTTGTGCACATCTGGAATAGAGGCTCAGTATAGTGGACCTGTTTTATTTTTAGGGTTATTTGGGGTTTTTTTTCCTTATAAGCCAGAACAGCACACTGAAGTGATTAAGTGTGATGTGGTTGATAACCTCACTGACACTACTAAACGAGTTGCACTTTATTTCTAACAAGATTTGTTCGAGAACAAACCTAAATGTGGATAGCTGATGGATAATCACCAAGCATGTCCTTGGGAAGCATTCTTTCTTTTACCTAGAAACTCTGCCATAAGAGCTCCCAGGGAGAAAGTTCTTCTGCTTCGATTTGAAATACTGCCTGTGCTGGTTTTCTGGAGTTTTCTAGCATTACGAGGGTATTATCTGACCTACTTATTGCTGCCTTGCAGATCCCCAGATGACCAAATATCTTGTAAGGGGACACTGTACTTCTGTTTAGGAGATACATAACAAGACAGTCCATCATTAACTGAATCCAGGTTGGTGTCCTGGATTCAGGAAAAGAAAACCTCCAATTACAGAAACTTCAAGGGTAAAACCTATGTATTTTAAAATGAAGTGTTCATCTTTCACTATTAGGCTTTTTCACTTTTAGTAGATCACATCTTCAAATTTTGCTAAAAATGGCAACATGCCTTAAATACCTGTTAATGTATGCCTAATTATAGTGTAAGGCCTATGAAAATCCTGACAGCCACTTGAACAGCAAAACAGTTATACTCAGTATATTTTCAATGAATAATAAGTGAATTAATAAATTTTTTAAAAATTGCAAACAAGGTTGTTCAACAATGTACACTGGGCTAAGTCATGAAAGAATTTCTGGAGTGATTCTTCATAAAATCAGTGGGCAATTGTACTTTAAAATTATGAAAAAAGCTGGGTCACAATATTTTTAACCATTTAAAAGAATATGTTAATCTGGAAACCAATCCAAACTTTTATTTCTAGATGGAAGAAAGTGAAAAAGTCCACAAGGGGGGATGAATATAGGAGATAGTTTTGTTTTGTCTACCTGCATATCCAACAATAATTCTCTCCAAGAGTGTGCCTAGAGCAGAGAAAAATTTAAAATATGTGATGGGGAAATATTCTGCATGAAAAATTAAGCAAATTGAGCTACAGTTTTAAAAGGTGCTACTAACAAAATTTATTGAAAGAACATACAAATTTATTACTATGAAAAGAAAATGGGTGGAGGGATTTTCTTTTTAATATGAGTCAGCCCTCTAACTTCCGAGGTCCTTGGCATCTCCAAGAATAGTTTATATTCCCTCTGTAATCAGTGGAAAACAGTGGCAATTCTAAAAAATTACTAAGCTTCTCTCAAGATAGATGTGAAAAATCAGTGAAATCAATTGCTCTCTAGAAATCTCCATTTATCTCTGTGAGTATACAAGAAATCTAGATGCTTAACTCGTGGAGAACTCTCCTGGTAAGCAAGATGAATCCCACTGAATGCCACAGAGGTGGCATTACTAAAGCCTAAGTACTACTAAGATCCTTCCTCTCTGATTCTCAATACTTGCATGATGATACTTCCCAAAAGGTGTATTTTGGATTGGGATATGGAGGACTCCATTAATTCCATTGTTACTGTAATTTTATTGTTATTAAGTAGGATTAATGATTAATGGTAATAGTATCATTATATGTATAATTGCCATTCTTTACTTAATAATAATAATAACAATAATAATACAGTTTTAAAGCAAATGCAAGTGTTCAGGACATTGGACATGTAAAAAAAAAAGATCTGTACATATTATGAATGATCAAATATATGTTCAGTGAAAGAAATCACTCTTTCTTCACAAAAGCTTTCTAACCTAAGTAGTGAAACAAAAAACAGATAAAAAATATGAGCTTGCTTATAACTTTTCCATGTTATTTACTTTTTCTTTATGGTTTTGGCATGAATTTGGGTTTTGGGTTAATTATCAAATAAGAACTTTTATTTAGATATAGAAAATATAATAGAAATAAAATTAGAAGCTGCTTTGCATGCACAAATGTTAATTTTCACACAAGTAGGTATTCCATTTTCTTTTTAATATGGAATAACTATATACTTTTATGAATAACATGTCCACAACATTTATTAGTAAAAAATTATTCCTGTTGCAGTAAACAGTGTGAACATGTATCCAAACACAATATCCTTCCTTTTCAGCAGTTCCACAGCATTTCAACAGAATTTACAAATTATATTTTATTTTTCACAGAACAGTTATTCCACAGCTGAAACACTCCATGCCAAATGTTTGACAAAAGCCAATTTTTACCAGTAAGTTTTAAAAAGCTGAAAATTGAAGATTACGAGAGAAGTTTTGCTACGTACTAAGTGACAGAAACATGAACAACGTATTATAATTTAACATGTAGCATGAACCTCCATGTATCTGTGGCAAATACAGACTTTTCTGCCTCAAGGGTTTGGCATTTTTAGATAAAAAAGAATCAATGTCATTATACAGTGTCTCTCTAGAGCATCATAATTATTCTGCATGCATACAATATTTATTTAAAACTTAAAATTAAACTTCAAGAGGTGGTCATTTGAAAGCTGGCAGTCAGTGAACGGATCCTGTCTTCATAAAAAAGAGAATATTTCTTCTAAAAGTTAAGAAGTAGATCAAAACGGTCTTTCCAGTAACTGACACTTTAGTCATACAGATGCTTTTTATGTGTCAGATTTATTAATAAAGAAGGTCCATGGGAACGAACAGAAGAAAATCTTGAGGATGTGACTGTCAGTTTTTGATATGTCAGGTATAATTTTGTAACTGTGATTTTTGGATAGCAGTACACACACAGCATTGTACTGATGTTTGTGTACTTCTTTGTACTTTTCATTTGTGATGACTGAGAAAGAAGATGAGGCGGAGATGTTTTGATACACGATTGAAACTTGAAACTGCAGTCCTTCAATTTGAACAGCATTCCTTTTTCATCTTTCTTTTCATGTTACCTTTTTAACTTTCACCACTGATGTAAAGAAAAAAGAAAATTTGAAAAGATGCCAGGTGTTGGTTCTTATCTAGGTGAAAGATCACAGAAACGAAGAATAAAATATAGTTTTATTTAGTCACAGCGACAGAATTATGAGACAGATCAAATAGTTGTCAACAACAAATGTTTGTCCTACTAAAGCCAACACAGAATAACTTAGACTGTGACATCTCTTCTTATTTATCAGAAAAAAGTATGCACTTTATTATAATTAGCTGAAAGTGGAATATGCTACTGCTGCTGTTCTGCAAATAGCATCTTCAGCTACTCTTTGTATACATTGCTGGTATTTTTAACTTATCAAAGTGCATACAGCAAAGAATTGCAAAAGAATATCACAGTACATCAGCTGAAGAAAAGGAATTGAATAAAGAAATAGTCCTTTTTTGGTTTTTATATTATTCACTTCATAGAGCATGTTATACAGAAAAAGGGAGAAGTGAAAAGTCCTTATATTTAACAAATTTCTGCTAGCTATGGGTTTAATTTGTTTCAATTGGAAAAGCGATTATAAACAATCCTGTTATTCATAGATTTATTAATGCACATAGAGGTTGCTATTTCAGTATCTAGCAGTTAGCGGTACTCTGGCTTCTGAAGCTAGGCATCCGTTTAAGGGTTTTCTTGTTTCAAGTCATAAACAGAGGCAAGGGTTGGCACTGTAGGAAGGCTAGTGACCTGAAACCTGCTCCTTGATCTGTAAGCAAGAAGAGTGTGAGAACAAGAAAAGTTCCTCTCATTGCTCAATAGATTGTTATAATTAATATTTGGATGCAGTGAAACCGTTCTTTGTGGTGCATCCAAGCTGCTATTTCTGTTCATCTTCCTTATGACCTAATTCTTAATTTTCTCAGGCACCTTGCACAGAATTTATCCTTTTTTAAGCTTACGAGAATTTTCTTTCTGTAAAAAGGTGATAAATGTATTTTAGAATTGAGGGTTTTTTTCAATTTTGTTGATTCCTAAGGCTCTTCCTGCTTAACCCTTAAACTCTTTCCAGTTCTCCATATGGTGCTGCTTCAAACACCTCTACTTTTGTAAACATCAGTCAGAGCCCGGCTGCCCTGTCTACTTAAGAAAAGCCAAAGTTCATTCATTCATTTGTTCCTTCCTTCCTGTCTTGTGAGATACAGCAGTCTATTAATTCACTTCAGTCTCCTGACATATGAAGGATCCTGGTCCTTTCATCTGGCTCTATCAGCTAAATAAAGATAAACAAACAGGTTGTCCTGGAAATTTCTTAAAATTGCACCAGGCTACTGCCATATCTCCTCAAAATCATCTCTTTTTATAGGACTTGACTGTGCAAAATACTGAGAATTAAGTTTGGATGCAGACAACTATTTTTCTATACAAAAAATTGGGGTAATGCTCACAGTCTGACCAGTTGCAGCAACTAAGGGACGCATCATGAGCTCCCACACAGCCTACAGAAGTGGTATAATGGATATTAAATCATGGGATTGAGCAGCATTTAGGAATTTGCAACACATCATTGAAAGAAGCCACTGAAGCCTTCACATGTGTGCAGCCTTTCCCAATAGGCTCAGCCGTCCCTGCTCCCCTTCAGAGTTACGGGGAGAGTTTGCCATTCACCAGGCAAATCCTCTGGGCTGGCTGTTCTTTTCCAGGCCTCCCTGAAGGACACGCGTCCAATTGAAGCTGCTCGGCGCTCCACGCTCTTCCTCTGATGAGAGCTCTTACTCATTCTTGAATGCTTCCTAGTGCATTTTCCAATTTTTAGGAGCCTAAATGCCTTTTCCAGTTTAGCCCTGACTCCATCTCAAGATTATTTACAGTCTCTGGCAGTGGTGTAGATGAGTGAGTAAGGAAGTGCCCGGTTTGTGTCGTCACACGCAAAATGAGTTTCTTTTGGCTGTGGGGGAAGCAAAGTCCCATCAGTTCTGGCTCTCTGCTTGCTCCCTCTTCCTTCAGCTACTTTAAATTTTTCCTGGCCAGCTAAGACGGGCTTCCCAGCCTGACGAGGAAGAAGGGCTTGAGACTACAGGCATACCAGCCCTTGAACTTGGTGTGAGGACACACGGGCATCTGTCAGAAGAAACAGGGGTTTCGGTACCCTCTTGTAATTTCATTCACTTGTAGCAATTAATACCCTCTCCTGCTCCTCTGATGTGCAAACAGCGATTACTGGGACTGTGCAATACATCCCTGGGAGCACCTGCTCACAGCAAGAAATGTTTAAAGGCTAAAAAGTCAATATAGCTGAATGGGAAGGAAAACTCTTCATGGATCCAGTTCCTGTTGACTCTTAGGGCATGGTAGGTCCTCAGCTGTATTCTGGGTCTAAACACCTCCCACATAGACAAAAGTAATTGAAGATGAAGAAAACAAAGCAAACCCTCGGCCATGGTAACGGTAAAGATATCCTGGAACAATTTTCAAAATAGGGTGTTTCAGGAAGCACTAATTTCTTACCTGGATGGAAATGCTGATCTGCTACTTGAATAAAACCAGAACTGCTTGCTCTAGTCCCAGCACAGTCTTCAGAACATATGGGGCTGCATGTGTGGGGAATGTGTGCGTGCACGCACACGTGTGTTTGTGGCACTGCAGCCTTCCTGGCAATTGCCTTGCTGACATCCCTGCCAGTCAGCAGCTGCACATACCAGCCAGCCCTCTTTTGTGCCAATCTGGTGGTGAGTGGTGCAGAAACATTTTAATTAATGTTGAACTTCTTAAAGTTGAAGTGAAAACAATTACAGCTCAATTTTACTTTGCCTCCTCACTTTCATCACTTATATTCTCTCTTCCTCCTCCCTCTCCATTAGAGGGCTTCATTTCACAGACTGTGAATTATAATCTAATTATTATATTTTAAAAAGGCAGACAAGACATTGTTTCTTCATCCTTCAGTTAAAAAGCTCTGGAATAACAAAGGAAAAGCTCTTTCTTTCTTGAGTGCCAGGAGCAGCGAGTCACTCCCACCACAGACATCTCATTCTTCCCCATCTGTGACTTTTTTTTTCTCTCTCTCTTTTTTTTTTTCTTTTTTTTTTTTTACAGAAGGGATCACATCTTTCCCTTAACAACTGTTTGCACACCAGACTCAAAGAAAGTTCACAGCACACATCACATGTACATTGGATATGTAAGTGAAGTGATCTGTAGCACAGCTAATTAGACCTAAATTCTTGATTTACTATTTATAAAACAAAATTGATTATTACTTCATCAACAACATTTAAAGCATCATTAAGAGAGGTCTGCTCCAGCAGCCTCAGGTTAAATTTTTTAACAAGCACTTTAGTTGCTAATCTGTGTTATTGCCAACATATGTAAACTTCCTAATGCTAATTGCATTCAGCTGTGAATCAAACAATGTCTAATTCTCTTCAGGATTAATTATGCACATGTGCTGCCTGCATTCCTAAACATGGTTCTCATAAATAATAAGAGATATATCTCGGCAGATGGGATTTTTCCAACTAAATGATCTGTTTATCATGAATAAAACAATTGACATATACTAGACTTCTAATGCAAAGTCACCACAATGTTCCCATGTTTTTTAATCATAAATAATTTCTGCGACAGTTGTTTGTGTGAACATGTTTTTGTACAGCCAAGCACTAAAAAGCATGTCCTTCAGTGAGCACTGTTACCTTTGTATCCACCTTTCTTCCTTCTTCCTTTTTTATCTTTTTTGATTTGAAGGTGGATAACAGAGTGGTTTATATCATATGTCTGATGAATGAACTAACAGTCTCCACTAAATGCCCAAGTTCTGTAAGCCCTGGGGAAACCTGGTTTAAGCACAGTGCAGGAAGAATTGCTCGAATGTTTTGTGTTCTGCTTGTTTCAGGAAGGAGCAATGAGTTTCTGGCATGCAGAGCCAACCTTAGCAGTATCTTTCTTTAGATTTTTTTCTTCTTTTTATTGGTCTGAAAGGACTGATAATTAACTGAATTGGCAAAATTAACTCGAAAAGTACTTTCTAACACTGAGTACCTGGCAAGTAGTAATACATTTCTTAAAATGATGTTTGACAGCAACAGAAGAAATTTGCCTGTAAAAAGGGGAGACAAGTAAAGGTTTTTGCTTATTCCTTTTAATGAAGATGTCTTCTTTTAAATAGAAGTTAAAATCCAGTCTCAGTAAGAAACTCCATAGCATGTCTCTTTTTATATGACTCGAATGTCTTGGTTTCTACTGGAAAAGACTTACATGGAAAATGCATCAGAATAGCAAGAACTTGATACAAGTAGAGGCTTTAAAATTGCACTGTTCAATCATATATTATTGCACCCATTATTTTCAGTGTTACCGTGGAGTATTTTAATTTACCCTGACTGCCTTCATTGATTTGAATTTTGGACTGAGTCAGTATCTTTTCCTTCTTTTTTTCTACAACAAAAATTGGAATAGCACGGCATTTAAGAAAGGTAATAGACTAATAGCCTAGGTGCCTGAAATCTTTCGGCTTCGGAATCAGTAGAACACACTTAACCCCTGGCAATATGCCCTTAAACTTATTTTCCAGGTGCCAGTTGTTGATGTGTGTGAGAAAGTGTTTGAGCACCTGTGCCTCATTCAGCTCCTCATTTCTCTGTTGAGTTGAGCAAGAGAGATTATCGCTTGGTATAATGGGTTTTATAATAAGTACATCTGTCCACTAGTCACTACACCAAGACCATCAGCTAGTTTTATAAGGCCATCAAAAGCTCAGTTGGTCATCAGTGATGACCTTTGCTAAATTTCAGCTGGTGACAGAGAAACTCTGCTCTCCATTACTTGTCAGTGAGTCAGCTTGCCCCTTGTTCAGTTTGGGCAAGATAAAACTTGATAAAGCTATGACTTATCTGTGTTAAAGCTAAATTCTAATGTGACAAAAAAAAAAAAAGCTTGATAACCTGGAAAACACATTTAAATTGCTTGAACAAAAGGAGATCTATTATAAAAAAGAGACAAATCCTGTTCTCTGAAATCAGATAATTCCTGATAACAGCACATGGCTGAAAGGATAAAGCCAACTGAAGAGCTGAGGGAACTGAAGCATCCAACATTTGAGATGGTGAAAAATATGTTTAATGGTGTAAGGTCCTGTACTTCAGCATGAGAGTCAAAAGCATGTGGGTATGACTTTAGCGTTGCATAAGAGCATGCATTCCAAGATATTTTTTGCTTATTTGGTTTGTTTTTATACAAAATCTAGTAGCTATGCTCATTTAAGACATCTGAGAACAGCTCACATTTTCAATTGCAGAAGAAAAATGCCTTTAAAGATTGAAAAAAGTCTCAAAGCTTGTGTTTATATTTCAAACAAATATTCTTTCTGCATCATGACAGGAAGCAAGAAACAACTAGACTGCTCCATTTAGCTACTTTGCCAGTGAAGGAACCAATCACAACTGGAAGGTTTTGGACCAGTTGTTTGACCTACCCATCACTGGACTGCTTCATACCTGCTGCATCCTCCCAGGCAGACTGGCTACAGCCTTTGGTCTTATTTTGGATGAGGACAGCATAAGTGACAACCTTTCACTGAGCACAGCTTATGTACAGAGAAGAGATAAAGTAATGTTGCAGTCAACATGAGGACCTACATACTTTTCCATCATAAAGTCCAAGACAAATTAACTGTTAGCAAATAAAAAGGAGTTTCTGACAAGGCATTCAAAGTAAATTTTTAAAAAAAAATCAACTAAATGGACCACTGGCATTTCTGCTAGTTTCATTTGACTGCAGAATGAGATAATTTGGTTAAAACTGTTCTTCTATAGCCTGGAGTATCATTGTTTATGGATTTTGAAAGAGCATTGTTCACATCATGCAGTCGCCTTGGAGAATATGAACTGGACTCCTTTAGGATAAAACTTAACTGGAATATATCCCCCAAAATCATACTGAAAGTACACTGACTTCAAAAAAGCACTGAGCCCACGGGCTATACAAGGACCAGTCTAAATTAACCTCCCTTTGAAATATGTACAGTGTATGATGGATCCTATATGTCAGCTGGGGTTTTTTTGCAGATCTACTGCAAGGCTACACTACTAGCCCATACACAACCCTGAAGGCCACAAAGTGTTTTTATCAAATCCTGAACTTCTCAGAAAATCTATGCATGAGGGTGAGAAAAGAAGTTCACAGATATTGTGGTTCTGTCCCATTCAGGAAAATGTAGATGTCTCAGCTCTTTTGAAAATAGGAATCATCATAGGTGAAACAGACCTTGGTAATTTTTTGTCTGAAAGAAGCCTTAGAAGATTATTTCATTGTTACTTTAGCACAGAAGCACAAAGCTGTCACATGAGCATGAGTGTGTGGTAGAAAGTGACCTTATAGAAATAAAACTCAAGAAGGCATACCCTCAGACTATACCTATTCTGCAAAACAAGACAAGAAACACAGCACAGGCTGTGGATGGCTGGGCATGGATCCTGTTTGACCATCATGGGTTGTTAGGCCACAGTCACTGCAGCTGCCTGGGACAAGGCCTGACCATCCCCTGGGGGATGAAGAGGCAGCAGGAAAGGCTTTCTTCATCCTTCACTTCTACCGCAGCTGGCTTTTGTGTCCTCCAAACACTTCTACACGGCTTTGTGCTGCACTACACAGGATGGAGGCAGATGGGCTGCATCACACCCACAAAAAGGTTTCAGACAAGCCAAGAAACATTAAAAATAAAATTAAAAATTTATGTTTTAGGACCATAAAAGCAACATATGAAGCCCAACAGAGACACAGACTATTTTCACCTTCACTGTGATTCCACTTTCTTTTTCCCCCATGGTTTCCTTCAATCCAAACATCCCCTGCTTTAACAAGTGCAGAGATGTAAGTGAACCCAAGATAAGAAAAAGAGAGAATTTCAAGTCTTGTGTATTTTACATAATAGGTCTCCTAGAAAGGCATTTTACCATTGTAGTGACTCCATTTCGTTGTTATTGTTGTCAGTTATGAATATGTTATTGCGTGATGTGGTTTTCTTTCCTCACTGATGATTAAAAGACATGGTATTAAAGAGGAATCTCTATACTGAGTGGGAGGGACTTGAATTAATTTAAGGGGAATGTTTTCTGAGCAAAGAAGGAGGGAAGAACATCTGTTTCTGCATTTCGTTTTGCCTCCTCACATTACAAAACATGTTTTGAAGAACTTAGCGGGGTGCTGAAAGCTGGAGAATTTTCATCAAGATACTTCATTTATGCAGTGCTGGTGTTTTTTAGTTGTGTGAGCAAGATGAAAGATTCTAATATGCCTTTTGGTTAAAAATTTGACCTTTGGTAATTTTGTTAGTGTGACGCAAATATTTTATTTTCCTTGCTGGCAAAACAAGTGAAAGTGCTTTGCACATGGCCTTACTCTTCACTTCAAAATCAATACCAGATTCTTCAGACATTTTTGCATAAAATCAGAATATCATCCTAAGCCTTTTCAATAGCTTCTTATTTTGCTAAGATTTTTTAGTCGGTTAAAAGGAAAATGGAAAAGATCTCATATTTTCTATGTTCTATTTATTAACAGTTTACTATTTACTGTTTAGGAGAGAATTTCCCATGCTCTCACCTGTAATGCATAGGGCAAGGACTCAAGCACCTATTTTTACGGTTTTATATTTTGCCTACAGGGTCTATTAAGGTATACTTTGTGGATATACCTTCCGAACGCAAGCTCAAAGTTTTGGACTTTCATGTGAAGAATAACTCACAGCCCTTACCAGAATTTGAATCTAACAGTGCTTCCATGCTTTCTCCATTTAAATACCAAATAAAACCTTGTTTTTAGAATGTGGTTTTATGCAATAGATCAGTAGCTTTCAAGAAGGATTGTAACATAGCTGCCATCCGTCACACTCTGGCCTGCTCCGCAGACATGCTGAAGCACACTACATTTGCAAGTCCTCAACTACATTCTCAATTGCTTCTGCGAAACTGTTTGGATGATACACCTAAACTGATTAGGTCACCATTACGGACATTAACATACTCAAGTGTTTGAAAAGGGCAATAGCAGGGCCCCTCTGGATGCTAATGACAGAAGGTATGTTAGAAATGATAACATTGCTTGTAAAATTCTTTTTTTTGTACAGTTGAGCTGTTTCTAACAATTAATTTCCCATTTACTAAAGCTTACTGTACTTTTATGAGTTGTGTTTAGTAATTTACTGATCAGCCAAGGAAAAGCAAATACATGGGTAATTTCAGGGGTAGAGAGAGGGTGATGAACAGATTGCTATGGCTGTGCTATTGCTTGCAAGGGTGGAGGACCCACGTCTTTCTGTACCCACTTCCTCTTTATTTCATTGCAGTTGCATTTAACAATCTGATTTGGTTTGTTATGAAAAATTGATATACTAATATGCAAATAATTAGATTTATTTTGGATTTGTAACTACATAATTTAGTATCAGCTCTGTTAACTGTAAAGTTGGTAAGAATTAAAGTTTTTTGTTGGGTACTGTGGTAAACCCTTATATCAATTTTAAAGGAACTTAAAGAAAATTCGTGTCAAGGGTTTTGGGGGATTGTACTAAATGGTTGCTCTATTGAGAATATGGAGGGTTTCAGTTGACCAATTACTATCTGTAAGATGCCACTAACAGAGCCAGTAGTAGTAGCAAACCTATTACTACTTCTGGATGGAAGGATCTGTATTTTGTTTGCTCCTCATGATAAGCTGGTTATTATTGTTAAAAATTATGCTTCAGTTAGCAGGCTGAGTTTATAGAACAATGCACATGCGTGAGCTTCCTAGAGAGATCTTTGGCTGGGGATGCGTATTTGCTGAGCTCAAGGAATATGGCACGCTCCATTCTGCTCATACAGCTTCTGTTACTGATACTAAGTTGTGGAGAAATAACAGAGGAGAGGTAGAAAGACAACTAGAGAGATACTTTGGACAGGAAAAGAAAGAGCAGTTGAGGAGACAAGGAAAAAACTCCTGAAGCTATTTAAACAAAAAAATGACAGAAGGGTTTCAGGAGGTCAGTAGTTGAAAGGCAGTAGCCACAAGTTGTTCATAGACAGGTGTCCAAATACTGAGGTTTGTCCCTATGCTCAGTACCCTCTTAAGTGCATTGCTCCATTAATGGTCTGCATTACCTTTATATTTCTATTATTGTAAGTATCATTTAATAGTCATATTCATGAATCATATTGCTAGTAAGCAATTTACAGCACAGAAGAAGTTATGTGGCAAATACTATCTCTTGTTCAGTAGCTGACAGCCTAATTACTATAACTAGGGCATGGGTGGACAGGGCTGCTAAACTGGGCTGGAAATGGGATGGAAGTGCAAGCTGGAGCCTGCGATTAAGAAAGATCAATGTCAGGAGTGTGAAGGAGTCTTAATGCTTTGGTCCAGGGAGAAAGTGGCCTATGAAGATGTCAGGAGGGAAACTCAGAAGAAAAAAGACTCTTTAATATCCCAAGCCTAAGAGCCAAGGCAGAACCCCAATACAGGTTCAGATGAAGGTCAGGGTGCCCGGGATTTTAAATCTGAGGTGAAAGGACAGGAACAGGAGGAGCAGACAGTACAGGCAAGGTGGGGACAAATACTTGGGCAGGTATGACGGAAAATGTACTAAGAACTACAGAGAAGAGTGCAGCAGGAAAGAATACAAGTTAGGAATCAAGGAGCAGATCAAGACTTAGAGGCAACAAGTCCATTCAGACACTTTATTTGGGGCAAGAATCAAATATAGATGCTGCCTTTGAGGTAGCCACCTTGATTCCCTTTATAGCCAGCAGGGAAAATTATGCACCTGATGGTTGCGATTCATCTCTTCCTAAAGCAGATATTTAAAGTAAGACTGATGAATTGTACCCTAGAAGTGTCTATTTCTTTCCATTAATTATGAAGGGGCCCTATAGTAACTAGCTGAGATATATGCTTTTGTTATAAATGTTGGGTGTCTAATGTTGGATGAGATGAGTCCTACAGCCTCAGGTGTCCTAGTCATTCCACTGCTCCACAGCTCCTCCCTATTCAGTTAAGGCCCTGATCCATCAAGCAATTAAATATGTACGTAGGTTTTTGAGAATGAATGTGATTAAATGTTCTGGGGGATTGTAGGCAAGTTGCAGATGAGTAAATGCTTCAATGTGTGAAATGTGGATCTTGAATTAACTACTTAGTTTGTATTCCAGGAGTCTGCCACTGGTTTTGTAAAAACCTCTATCTCCCCTGTACTTCAAGCTGCATCCTGTCCGTAATGAGAAATACCGTCCCTGCTATCACTACACTAGTGTGCAAGCGCACACTCGGCTTTCTGGTAGCAATTCAGCAAAATTCAATCTCCCACATGTTTGGAAAAGTAGTCACCAGAGGGCTAGAAGAGTAGCCAAATGGAATTAATCTCTGAACTTCAGTGAATATTCAGGTATATTTTATGATTTTTCCCTAGTAATATCAGAAACCATGAGGTGAAGTAGTTTAATCAGTGTTAGACTGCACAAGATGTACGGTTGATGGGATGCAGCTCATAAGGGGAGCTCCTTATCAGTTGGAGCAGCTGTCACCTAGAAGGAAGGAATACACAAATGCAGTTGAAAACATGATGTTAAAATATTTCTGTTGTAGAATACTATGCATAAAATTAATCAGATTTTTGTAGTGGATTGATGTCATCCACTTTGAATTTAGCAAAGAGTTTGATACCGTCTCCCATCTGCATATCACAACTAGGACATTACAGGCTAGATGGATAGATTATTAGGTGTGGAAAAACTTGGCTGTATGGGTTCACTGCCCATGCTTTACTTTAAGTGACTGGTCATAAGTGAAACTTCTAAGGGGTCTGTCCCAAGATCAGTTTGGAGGAGAAGACAGAATGCACTCTCATTGGGCTTGCATTTAACACCATTTGGGGGTGTAGTGGCTATTCCTGAGGGCAGGGCTGCCATGCAAATAGACCTGGCAAGCTAGATGATTGTCCTGACAGGAACATCAAGATAATCAACGAGGACAAATGCAAAGCCCTGCATGTAGAATAGACTAAGCCCCTGCATCAGTGCAGCCTCGGGGACTGTCTGGGTGACAACTCTGTTGGAAAGCCCCTGAGTGTCCTGGTAGACAATAAACTAGACACAAGTCCCACTTTGCTATGATGAGGGCTAATGGTGTACTTGGCTGTTAAAATAAGATTGCAGCCACTAGATCAAGGGAAGTGCTTGCCTCAGCCTGGCACTTGTAAGACCATTTCTGGAGTGCTGCATCCACGTTCAGGCACCTCAGTACAAGGAAGATCGCTGTTGTGCAACTGGAGCAAGTTCAGCAAAGAGCCACCAAGATGGTTGGGAGTTGGAGTATGTACCCTGCGAGGGGAGGCTGAGGGAGCTCAGCTTCTTCAGCATGTTCAAAGAGGCTTTAGGGATTACCAAGAGGACAGAGCCAGGCTCTTACCTGAAGTGCACAGTGGGACAATGAGAGACAATACCCATAAATTGAAGCACAAGGATTTCTGATGTGGTACAAGGAGAATACTTTCATTCTGATGATAATAAAGCACTGGAGCGGGATGGCCAGAAAGGTTACAGTATCTATGTCCTTGGAGACTTTTAAGAGCAGGCAAAATCCTGAGCAACTTGGTCTGAATTCTGTGTTAACCCTGCTCTGAGCAGGGAGCCTAAGACCTCCTGGCATCCCTTCCATCCTGTGCCATGCTGTGTTAAGTGAAGGTGACCTTATTATGAACACCGGCATAAGGAAGTGGCTATTTAAAAATGGGGAAGAAGGTGTGAAGCTGTGTTATGGATAGGCCGTAGGCCTTTAGCTGGGTAATAAAGAAGCAGCCTCGTGTGCCTGGGTTGCAGAAACGATCTGCACAAACCCAAGAGTTAGTTCAACTGACTTAAAAATGCAGAATTTGGGAGAAAACAGCAGATCTCTCCATGAAGAGGGTTCCCTGCCAGTTTTTTCAGGTTTGATATTTCAGTCACAAGTGAGACAGCAACCGCCTGTTTTAATACTGACGGTGTTACTTCAGATTATGTTATATATGATAGAAGCCATTTTTAGTGCATGTTTTAATATTTTGTTAATTGTTTAGCTTATGTAAAAGGCCTAGTGTTGAATGCTGTTTTTAACTTGGCTTTATCAGATTGTAGGTCTCTGTGAAACTTTACTGGAAAATGTAAAAGTACAATTAAACTGATGCTGTGAGTAAAGAAAACAATAATTCATAATTTCACACTCTGTAAATATGGGGGTTTTGGCCACCAAGATTATACACACCTCCACAATGTGGTATGCCATGGTAACATAATAAACATATATATTACTTTGAAATTTTAATATTCTTTCTGAGATATACAGCACCTTTTAAAATTTTATTTATAGCTGGAATATAGCATACAAACAATGTAAAGCTTTCAAAGCTGGATTCATTGCAGGTATTAAAATGCCCTCATAATTATGCTTTTCACCATCCATTTGAGGTGACCTATTATTTGGCACTTTTGGGATGGAAAGATTCCTGTTCAATTCATGGAACAGTTTTAGCTACAGTGGTCCTAGTATGTAGCAACAGTTTTATGTAGACACAGACACATAATACTTATGGAAATACTGGAATGGTGTACCATGAAAATTAATATTCTGCTTTTTCCCTGTAGACATCTTGAATGAGAGACTTTATATTATTTTTACAGAAGCTTGATATGAACCTCTATATATATTAAATATCACATTCACTTTATTTGCAGTATGTTTTAGCACAATGCCAACATCTTACAATACAATATTTATTTTATGCGAAGTGTAGTTATGATAATTTACATTTTTAGTACACCATGTGTATTTAAAATATCCATACTGCACAGGATCTTTTTACAGCAATATGCATGGTATATAGAACTGGGTTTTTTCCTGTTAAAAAAATATAATCTCAGAAAACTCCTGGCAAGATTTTCTGCTTTTTTTCCCCTTGAAATCAGTTTTGTATTATGGATTTTGTTGCCTAAATATGTTGTAAGGGATTTTAAAGTGTTCTGTACAGGCTTAGTTTTGTTTCCAGTGAAGTGGATGGTAGGAATTTGACACAGCTGTAGTGCTTATGCTTGGCAAAGCCATGAGTTAAGTGAACATTAATTTCTACTGGTTTTATTACAGTAGCACATCGAGGTCACTCCTGAAGCCAGCCCCTCTTCTGATGGCCTCTGTTCAAATACCTGGGAAGAATTAGTCCCAACTCAAAGTGCTTACAGCACCGGCACAGTAGACAGGGGAAAAAAACCCCCACATTCTGCCTGCTCAGATCCCAGCGTGGACCCCCATGTCACTTCCCAGTATCACGTCCTCACCTTAAGCACTGCCAAACAAGAAATGATTCGCAGAATATCCCCAACTGCAGGTAATACTTTACCCTGTATCTAGTTATTGTGACTTTTACGCATTTCTACATGTCTAACTGTAGAGGGTTCAAGAGAATATATTACAATCTTTTAAACGGTCCAGCATTTAGCACATCCAGGCATCCTAGAGTTTGTGTCTTATCTCTGAGGACTCACTGTTGTTTGTTCCACAGCACCGGGAGCATGTCATAATACTTTTGGAAAGATGAAGTCTCCTGCCTTTCCAGCTAGCTCTGTAAGGCTGTGAAATACAGGTTCCTGCACTGGTATGTGCAGCAGAAACGAAATCAGCGTCTCAGGCTGACAACAGATTTTGTTTACAACGGCTGAAGTAATTAGGCTAACGAAAGCAGGACTCTGGGAATAGAAACAAGATGAAAATTAAGATCTGTTTCTGTGGTTAGCTGATTTTAATGGTTTTCTGATGCTACCCAGATATTTGGAATATAATTCTTTGTCTTGTGAAAGTGAAAAACACACAGTGAAACCTTAAATAATTTGATCCTTAGAACAAATAAAATTTTTTATTCTTTATGTACTGTGCTGAGGTAAAAGAACCAATCACCACCATCAGCAGTAATAGTCACAATAACTTTGCATTTCTATAATTTAGTTATTATCACCTGGCTTCACCTCAGATGTTGGGTCTATGCATAAATGATTATACATAATTTTTTTTCTTTTAACATATCAGAAGATAATTGTGGTGACGTTTTATAGACAAGATTTTCCTCTACCCTTTAACAGCCTCACAAAGCCTGTCTTACACTCCTTATTTCACAAAATGGTTACTGTGTTATGATGGTTTTCTGAAAATACAAATAGTAAATTCTAGGTAAAACTTCAGCCTCCTCTATAATTGCATGCCCTCTCACATACCCTCTCAACCAATCTCTGGGATATAATACTTCAGTTCTTGTTGCCGACTGCATTTTTTGGGTCTCACAACAAGTTATAAAGGGAAACTGGCCTTTTTTTTGCCACTGCTTCCTGGCTTCTTGTTTTTATCACCATCACTATTACAAAAAGCCTTGGAAATTTATTATCCAGCTCCAGTTTCTTAGTGACTACCATTTCATCGAAATCATGACCAGAAATGCAGCTATAAGGAAATAGGAAGGGGGACTGTTTTGTCTAGTTTGTAATTTTAGATGAGTAGATTTGAAGTATGTGTTCTTCAGGGTAAGCTGCAGAAGGGTCTGCGGAGAAGCAATTTGCTCCTCTCTCCAAAATATCAGTGTCCAAGTTTCCTGCTTCTGTCAATAATCTCTCCCTTGGAAGAAGATTGAGTCAAAGGAAGCTGGAAGGAAAAGCAGTTCTCTCAGTAGCAGAGTATCTATCTATCTGCCTTGTGAAAAGATAGAATTTTGACCTCTTTCATATTGGTCTCTCCCCTGCATATTCATTGCCTTTTATTCTAAATGAATGATGCTGCAGCATCAAAAAGAATTGCTCGATATTTGTTCAGTGCCTTAAAAGATGCATTGGTAAATGTTTAAAAATACTATTCTGCCAAAAGAAAATAATGAAAAAGGACATGACACTGATTCTACTTGAATTGTGTGTATATCTGAATATCCAAATAGTTTAACCAGACGTGTTTCTAGAATCTAAGCCTTGATCTTTTCCTAAAGTTTGAGGAATAACCACATTTTTGTAATTTCTCTAGGGGGTTTTGTGGTGGTTTTATTCACACTTTAAAATTTTAATTTTTTTTTTCCCAGCACAGCATCAAATACTTTTTTCTATGTTGCCATAAATATGAACTTCATTATTTCTCCTTTTATAAGGTAACTTTTTGGATTTGGTTTCCATTTTATTTTGTTTTCCAATTGTCTTTGGTAACAAACATAGGAAAATTCAGTAGAAATCCAAGTACTCCTGTTCTCTATTATGCGTCTGGTATGTCTGATTTGTTATTTCAAAGATGACTTCAAAACGGACATCATGCCGTGTAGATTACTCTCTCTTACTTTGTGTGCTGTTGTCATCCAGAAAGAGAAAAGCTGCCAAAAGTAGGAGAAAGTGGGGATTTCATTGGCAAGGTTTCCTTTCTCATTGCAGCTCCAGCACTGCTGACCCGTGATACGCTCCCTATCTACCAGCGTTCTTGCTGATTCTTTGAAACAAATGGGAATTCCAGACAGAAGCAAATCATTTCCATATTGTCAGCAGATGAAATGAATCTTTCCATTGAATTGCATGTTTATTTTGGAGTTTAAAAAGGCTTTTATTGTAGTTGTTGTTATTGTTTTTAATCTACTAGAAGATTAATTTACTTCAGAACTGTTACATTAATCCCAATTCTGAACCCCTTAACTCATATTTAATTTGAAAACATCATATACAGTTAATTAAATTTTGTTTTGAGTTCTTTGGAAATAAACTTCTTGTTATTGATGATGTCATTAGTGCTAGAAGATATGCGTTTCCTGTGAAGGGCCGTAATAACCCACTGGGATTTTTTTTCCTTTTTTGCAGTCCCTGAATGATAAATTAATAATTCAGATAATTTGTTTATAAACTAGGCTGTAGGGGGACATTGCTGAACACTACAAATAAGTTTTTGATGTAGTTATAAAATTATTTCCTATGCTATTTATCATTTCTTAAACCAGACACTGTTGATAAATATTCAACATCTGCATAAAGCACAGGAAAACCTTTTTAATCAGCACTAATGCTGAAGCGTGAATTTTCTAATCAACATAACTGGTGTGTGGTGTGGGAACCTATAGGGCTGGCAAATTTTTCAGATGAGGGAGTGATAATGGATGGAAGAAGGACAGGCTCTGGCAGCCAGGCAAAACTCTCATTCATTTTTAGCACTTCTCTGGCTTCCAGGAATGAAATCAAGCTGTGGGGAAAAGGAGTATGCTTCTAGGGCACAGGGTACCATCCACAATGGTCCTGGGCTCCCTTTGGATAACAGCCTTGTGTCGCTCCCTGTTTCAAAGAGCTTTGACCCAAACAAACCAGATTTTTTATCAGTTGTGAGTTTGTAGTTTAACAAAACGGTGTGTGGTGTGAGGCAGCTCCATGGATTTATATGCATGACCCAACAATGAAAAGGAAGTTGTTCATGGTTCTCTCGAACTATACCTCATCCACTCATGCACTTGTTTTCATGAACCATAATTATGCAATTACATTTGATGTAATTTCACACTGCATTTTCTCTGTCAAAAATAAGTGCTGATTTTGTCAGGCTACGAAGTGGCTGGTGCTCATTGTGAATTGGTAGAAGGTATGAGGAACCTTTTTCTTTGTCTCACCTGAGTTAACTAGACGAAAGACTGGTCTACTGGTCTTTCATCCTAGTTTTGGTGGTGTTTTTTTTCTTAAAAACACAACTAAATTGTCATGACATTTTTTCATTCTGCTGAATTCAGAAGGCAGCTTCTCTCTCTAGCAATGCCAATGCTTCAGGATGGAGCAGTTCTGCTGTCTCTAATCCCATAGTACCCAGGCTCTTCCTTGTCTGAACAGTGACCAGAGCAGTGGTCCAGAGATTACAGCACTGCAGATTTTGCTGTCTGCCCCAGCCCTTTTCTGGGAACTCCCTCTTCCATGTTGGGAATAAAAAATAGAAAGAGCCATGGTGTTACTCTCAGAGTTGTTTTCACAATGTGACAAACAAGGTACTCCTGAAAGTGGATCTGTCCCAGTGTTGGACTGCAGACTGAAGCATGAATATGTTACTCATGCTGCCACATCTGGAAGTGAGGAAACAGACAGGAAGAGAGGGCTGGGGTAGGGCATGAAGGTGTGAAAAATTCCTTTAAGAGAGCTTGTCTTCCAGAGCCCTTAGAAAACCATGTTACAAAGAAGCGAGGCAGATATGCTCGCAAAGCATGTATATGCTCCCTATATATATAACCTCTAACTGTAGATTGTGGCCATCATAACATAACCAGTCCTTGTATTTATTTTTGGTTTTATTTTTATGCTGTGTCAAGAGATACATCATCTGAAGCACCATCAGCGCTACACTGGCTGAAAACCATTCTATGCTTAGGCCAAATCTAATATAAGCAAGCACAACTCAATTAAAGTCATGCTTGCTTAAACCTGTGGTGAATTTGATATTGGGTGTATGCATTGACTTGTACTAAATATGTTGTCTGAAATGATTAAGCACTAACCCAGTCTGTAGCAAACCTCTGAAGCCTATTCAGGTTAGGTGATTTATGATAATTTTCATTGCAATTGTTCTTCTCTGAGCTTGTCTATAGTATCTGCAATACACTCAGAATCTTCCTGGCTAATCTGTTTCCATAAAAGCTCTACCTCTGCTGCTGTGACTACAGCTCACTTCTTAGAATAAGCTGCAGAAGCTTTATACCAACTAGAAAAAGTTCTGGTGACAGGACAGCTTGAGCAGCAAGGAGCTGACTGGGGGCCACAGAAGCTGCTGGAGAAGCAAATTAAATGCTTACGTGGTTAAACCAAGCTCCATGTGGCTGTGGCTGTCGACACTTCCACTTGAACAAATTTCAAGTTAACTCTGGTGTATCCTCAAGAGCAGCAGTCGCTGCAGTGACAGCAGCAAAGACATCTCAGAAAGGAAGAAAATAAATTCACAGCTGATAAGGCTAACTTTTAGCAAGTCCATCTTCTGTTTTATCAACATGATGTATATATATAATATGATTCTGGAATTTCATGTTGTTTCATGTACTTTTGCTTGGTTATTTTGTGAAAAGAAACACATAAAATACCTAATCATCTTAAGTCATTATGCAGCTCTTACATAATCACATTAACTGCTTATGAAATGGCTACATTGCAATATCATTTTAAAGGTAAGGCAATTTTTAAAATGGCCTACAAATTGTACACACTACTGCCTGCATTAATGTTACTTCATATAGAAATGTAAATTATTTCAGTTGGAAAACACACTTCGTAATAAAGTCAGAAACATCATAATGAATTGGAGAAACATTTTAAATTATCATTTAATTGGTTGTTTGATAAAAAACTACTTCATTAATAAGTATGAAAAAATAACAGCAGGAAACAGAACGGCAGGTCCATTTAATCCTACTTGGAAACCAACTTTCAGGCTTTGTCAGAGTATTGGCAGAAGTACAAGGCTAGACTATCTTCAGCGTTGCGTATCCCGCCCATAGACACAGATATGAGATGTGATATAGGAATTAAAATGTAACAAACTATTTGCAATGAAAAGATTTGGAGTAGGAAGAGCTTGGTTTTGTTGCCAGTGGTTTTTGGTGAATTGCTTTGCCTGCACTAGACATGAGGCCTAGATATGAAGTCTGGATGTTTCAATAGCGTAATATCCATGTATTTACACTATTGACCTCGTAGTTTTAAGATCTAATTCTTGTTTGCATTTTATTGGCAGTTATGCTTGAAAAATAATGGAAATCGGCAGATAAAACGAATTGTTTAGCTGAAGGGATATGTCAATGACTTGAGAATTAAAATATAATCAAATCTTAGAAAGCACACCAAATATTTATGACCATGTCTATTAATGTAATGTTGCTTGCTGCAGCTGTTAAGACTTTCACAATCTCTTTTTTGAGATTTCATAATCTCAAGTAGGTCCCCACTTGGTTTACAGTGAGGCAAACTTCTTTCATCTTCCAGGCATTTGTAAGAATAAATCCATATATGATAACAGTCCAACAAATACAGTGAAAATAATATAATCAGGTCTATTCTTTTGCTAATTTTTTTCCTCTGCATTTTGTTTTTACAATGCTGAGACATTGTATTCTGAATTACCAAGAAATGCCATATAAAATATCAAGCCTTTCCAACATAATAAGCTTCTTGTAATGGTCTCGTATTTTCTAGGAGGTATTTGTCTATCTCATAAAATCATAATGTAGCTACACAATTGGCAGCTTCTGTTCATCAGAGGTAGCAGCTTATAATGGCAGGTCAAGGCTAACACATACTGGCAGAGCTTTGTGGGTAAATTCACAACTCCAAATTTACCAGTGCTAAAAAATCCCTCACCGTGATGTTTCCAGGGTTCATATTTTCTGTTTACAAGCTACAATAAGCTAAATAAAAGCCATGTATTCCTGGAAAAGATGTCTTAATAAAATATTGTAACCACTCCATACATGGTGTTATTGAGTGGTGAAATAATCTACACTGTCCCCTCATGACTGTCTTGTGGCTAGTCCCTGTGAAGGCTTTAAGCCTGAATCTCCACAGCATTTCCTCCCTACGTCCGCTTTAAGCACATTATTTTCCCTCTGGCCTCTCTGATCCTTTTAAACTCCCGTTCTTCTTAAATATTCTTCTTTACATGTCATGAATTCATCAGTGCAACAGTTTTTCCCTTTCTTTTTTACGAATTATCTTTAATAGCTTGAGATTCAGCTTAAGCTCAGGATTTGCTTTGCAATCAATGAGAAATTGCAGGCTGATTATTGAGTAATAATTGTTCCTCAATAGCCATGACAAGAATAATCCATTTTCCAAGTTTCAGCATTTGGTTTGTCTATCCTCTCAAAATCACTGCAGGGTAAGGGCACCAACCAGTTAACAGAGGTGTGAATTATGACTACAGCTAATGAGACATACCACAAAACCAAGAGTTTTCCAAATAGTTAGTTGCTATTACCCAATCAGAATACAGCTGATTTTTTGGTATGGAAATGTTTCATAAGCATAAGTTATCAATTAGGGAGGGCACAGTATTCCTTCTTTCTAATTGCCTGAGACAATCCCTTCAGAGCCGTTCCATATGTTCGTTTTCTCAGTGTATAGGCAGTACACAGCAGATCTATTTTTTTCCCAGAAATTAGCTGTGTTTTCACAATTTGGAAATGTTTCTAGAAAATTATTACTCAGATAGACACTGATCTATATTACATTTTGAATAGGGGAATGATTTTTTGAGTTAGCATTATTGCAGTTTTTTATGATATAGTTGTTCTGCACTTCTTTCACAGCAAGAATCTAATAATATAATGTGTGTTCTGAAGAACACATTAAAATGACATTATGCGATCAGAATGCCAATTATAGTATGACTAAAGACTAGCTATCAAGCTACAGAAAGTCAGTAATTGTGCTGATATAAACATAATGTTTATATGTCTTGAGTAGAAAAGAATGAATCCCATTTTATTACTCACATACGATTATTGACAAAACACTTAGGGATACATTTTCAAAGTGTTGTATGGGTTTTTAGCTGCATGACTCCCATTTAAGTCAATAAGAGTCACATAGTTAAAACCCCATGCAACATTTTGAAAAATTACCACAGAGAAGCCTCTCTTTTATTGCTTAGCTGCACAAATAATTTTATTCTCTAGTAGTTCTTCCACATGGCAGACTAGTAGTGTTGGCTGTCAGTAGTCTCATTAAAAAAAACCCCATCTACAGGCCTCCAAATATGGTGGTCTATTTATATGCAGATTTCAAAAAATAACATAATGATTTGTACTTCTATTGTTCCTTTCATCAGGTTATAGCCCAGTGCTTTAAAGCTATTAGTTAATTATGCCTCACATCACTCCTCCAGGTAGGTACACTAGTAGCTGCCACCTTTGGTGTCTCGTCGAGGAGACAAGGTGAGTCAATGGAAGAACAAAGAACTG
The DNA here is from genome assembly GCA_020800305.1 of Porphyrio hochstetteri. NCBI lineage: Eukaryota > Metazoa > Chordata > Aves > Gruiformes > Rallidae > Porphyrio > Porphyrio hochstetteri. Next base: position 41,528,008 of record CM036905.1, read on the forward strand.
AACCAGCCCAGCTCCAGATACTTGGTCCCTTGTTCCAGCTATGAAATACTCCCAATCCACAAAGATTCAGCATTCAATAGTATGTAATGCATATGAAATGCTAACATTAATTGGAAATGGCACAGGAGTGACCTCACTTCAGTCTACTGAGGTCTGATATTGCTTCTTTTCACTCATTAATTCATTAATTAGTTTAAAAGGGTGTCCTGGTTTCAGCTATGATGGAGTTAATTATTTTTAGCAGTGGATGGAATGCCATGTTTGGGTGTTAGGATGAGAACAGTGCTGATAGCACCCTGATGTTTCTAGTTGTTGCCGGGCAATCAAGGACCTTTCTCAGCTCTGCATACTTCCTTACTAGTGAGAAAGGAGGGGACGTAGCCAGGACAGGTGACCCGAACTGGCCAAAGAGAATATTCCATGCCAGTTACGTCATGCTCAGTATAAAGGGGGACTGGGGGGAAGAGGAGGAGACAACACCAGGACGGGCAGTTTCCGGGTTCGGGGACGGCTCTAAGCTGTGCGGCCTGGGTTCTGTGGTTTGGTGAGAAACTGCATTGTGTATCACCAGTTTCATCTATTTTGTACTTTAAACTTCTGTTATTGTTATATCTAGTTTTCTGTTATTGTTTAGTAAACTATCCTTATCCCAACCTGCGTGGTTCTGGTTTATAGGTTGTGGTTTCTTTTCCTCCTTCTTCCTTCCCTTTTTCCCCTCCCCCAACTTTCCCTCCCCCTTCCTTTTAAAAGTACAAGCGACTGTGTGGGGTGCGGCCCTCGGCCGGGGCAAAACCACGACAGTCATTTTGGCGCCCAACGTGGGGCACGAACGGTTGGGATAACGGTAGATCTGACCCTGACTATCGCAATTAAGATAAGCACTGTTGTTTAAGCAATCTCTGGTCACGATGCTGTGGTATTTATTCACAAGGCTGTGGTATCAAAACCATCGCATGCTGTATACAATCCTGGCAGGATTCTTTACTCTCTCAGGTCTGCGGCTCCCATATTTGTTCCCATACTTCATTATAGTGTATTTTATGATATCGGTCTATGATACAATAATATCGATGACCATGAGCTTAATCTGGTACTTGTATGAGGTTTTGCTGTCCTGTCCATTCTTTGGACAGGGAGGGGTTAATAACAGCACTGCTTTCTTTTCCTTTGGGCTAAATACAACAGCTCTTATGACAATTTTTGAAAACCTTCAATATCTCTGGGATATTCAAACTAGCATTTTGCTATTGGTAGGTTTGGGGCAGATGGTTCAGTTTTTGTTATATATCAAGCATAGGTTTATGAATACCACTGAAGAGCTTTCTCCGAGACAGAATAATCACGAGTGGCAGGGCATGTGGCAAAGTATGGGCAAGTACCTAGGTACTTTCTCACGCCCGATGGTTTGGAACTTCACTCCTGAACAGCTACAAGACCCCGATCAAGTGACTGCATACCTAAAGAAAAATTGCTGTAGGTTTCCCAGAGATGGACACCTTACTGCACTGTGCTGGGCTCTGGCCACTATTTATCAAACACTGCTTGATAGCAGGCAGCATTGTCAGCACTGTCAGCACTGTCAGGGAGAAGGGAAAGGAAACAGACTGGCAGATACTATAGCTGCTGCAACCACTGGGGCTGACACTGCAGCTACTGTAATCTCTACAGCAGACAGTGCAGATGATCAGAAAAACCAACCCACACCAGTGTCTGTTGCTCCTGTACAAAAGAGGAAATGCACAAAGAAATCAGTTCGCACAGTGACGGATGATGATGATGATCAACCAGGGCCATCTCGAGGATATCAGGATGAGGCAGAACCAGAGATTGTTACCCGATCCCTGACTTTGAGTGAGCTGCGTGAGGTTCGAAAAGATTTCACCCGCCACCCAAGTGAGCACATTATCACTTGGTTGCTCCGATGTTGGGATCACGGCGCCAATAGTTTGGAGTTAGAAGGCAGAGAGGCCAAGCAGTTGGGATCCCTAGCTAGAGAAGGAGGAATTGACAAAGCAATTGGGAGGAGGCCGGAAGTCCTCAGCCTCTGGAGGCGACTACTGTCAAGTGTGCAGGAAAGATATCCCATAAAGGAATATATTACATGTCAGACACCCAAGGGTAACAGCACAGAGACAGCTATCCAGCACCTGAGAGAATTAGCTGTACGGGAGATAATTTATTATGATCTGGACAATTCACGGCTTCCCGCTGATCCCGATGAAGTCCTATGCACTCCAGCTATGTGGCGTAAGGTTGTACGAAGTGCACCAGCAGGGTACACCAATTCACTGGCAGTAATTGACTGGACTGATATGGATCCACCAACCGTAAATGAGGTGGCCTGCCGACTCAGGAAATACCAAGACAGTGTTTCCCTCTCCGTCATTGCAGCAGTAGAAAAACTGGTTCAACGACTTGACAACAATGTGTCCAACTCCCAACCCGTATGGAGCAATGTTGCAGCTACTGGGAGAAAGCGTCCATCGTTCCAAGAGGGAGAATACACACCACGACGTACATTGTGGTTTTACCTGCTTGATCATGGAGAGGACATGAGGGAATGGGATATGCAGCCCACCTCAGCCCTTCGAGCACGAGTAAATGAGCTGCGGGGTAAAACATTCGCACAACGAGATTCTGCCAGGAAGAAGGCTGCACCAGTTTCTACTGGGCAGTTCCCTAGACCAACTGGAAGGCCTACCTATATGTCTGATGTGTCTGATCCTCTTGAAGGGACCTCTAAGTCCTTTATGCAACCAGTGGAAAACAAATATGATCAGCAGCAATAGAGGGGCCCTGCCTCCAGCCAGGTGGAGGAGAGGGATAATCGGGTTTATTGGACTGTGTGGATCCGATGGCCTGGCACGTCAGATCCACAAGAGTACAAAGCTCTGGTGGATACTGGTGCCCAGTGTACTCTAATGCCATCGAATCATGAAGGGGTAGAACCCGTTTGTATTTCTGGAGTGACAGGGGGATCCCAACAACTAACTGTGCTAGAGGCTGAGGTGAGCCTAACTGGGAAGGACTGGGAAAAACACCCCATTGTGACTGGTCCAGAAGCTCCGTGCATTTTAGGTATAGATTATCTACGTAGAGGGTATTTTAAAGACCCAAAAGGGTACCGATGGGCTTTTGGAATAGCTGCTTTGGAAACAGAAGGAATTGAACAACTGTGTGCCTTGCCTGGACTCTCGGAGGACTCTGCTGTTGTGGGGTTGTTGAAGGTTGAAGAACAGCAAGTGCCAGTTGCTACGACGACGGTGCACAGACGACAATACCGTACTAACCGAGATTCCCTGATTCCCATCCATAAGTTGATTCGTCAACTGGAGAATCAGGGAGTGATCAGCCGAACCCACTCACCCTTTAATAGTCCCATATGGCCAGTGAGGAAGTCCAATGGAGAGTGGAGGCTGACAGTAGATTATCGTGGCCTAAATGAAGTCACTCCAGGTATGAGTGCTGCTGTGCCAGACATGTTAGAGCTCCAGTATGAATTGGAATCGAAGGCAGCCAAGTGGTACGCCACAATCGACATTGCGAATGCTTTCTTCTCGATCCCACTGGCGCCAGAGTGCAGGCCACAGTTTGCTTTCACTTGGAGAGGCATCCAATACACGTGGAATCGTCTGCCCCAGGGGTGGAAACATAGCCCCACCATCTGCCATGGACTAATCCAGAATACACTGGAAAAGGGTGAAGCACCAGAGCACCTGCAGTATATTGATGACATCATTGTATGGGGCAACACAGCAGAGGAAGTTTTTGAAAAAGGAAACAGGGTAATTAAAATCCTTTTAGAAGCCGGTTTTGCCATAAAACGAAGTAAAGTCAAGGGGCCTACGCGAGAAATCCAGTTTTTAGGAATAAAATGGCAGGATGGGCGTCGTCAGATCCCAATGGACATTATTAATAAAATAGCAGCTATGTCTCCACCAAGCAACAAAAAGGAAACACAAGCTTTCTTAGGTGTTATAGGTTTTTGGCGACTGCATGTCCCAAACTACAGTCTCATTGTGAGCCCACTCTACCATGTAACTCGAAAGAAGAATGATTTCCAATGGGGCCCTGAGCAACAGCAAGCCTTTGAGCAGATCAAACGCGAGATAGTCCATGCAGTGGCCCTTGGGCCTGTCCGGACAGGGACAGATATTAAAAATGTGCTCTACACTGCAGCTGGGGAGAACGGCCCGACCTGGAGTCTCTGGCAGAAAGCACAAGGGGAGACTCGAGGTCGACCGTTGGGGTTTTGGAGTCGGGCCTACAAAGGATCTGAGGCCAATTATACTCCAACAGAAAAGGAAATACTGGCCGCCTATGAAGGGGTTCGAGCCGCCTCAGAAGTGATTGGAACTGAAGCCCAGCTCCTCCTGGCACCCCGACTGCCGGTGCTGGGCTGGATGTTCAAAGGGAAGGTTCCTTCTACACACCATGCCACTGATGCTACGTGGAGCAAGTGGGTTGCACTAATTACACAGCGGGCTCGAATAGGAAACCCCAATCGCCCAGGAATCGTGGAGGTGATCACAGACTGGCCAGAAGGCAAAGATTTTGGGATGTCACCAGAGGATGAGGAGGTAACACGCGCTGAAGAAGCCCCACCCTACAACGAACTGCCAGAGAATGAGAAGCGATATGCCCTGTTCACTGATGGATCTTGTCGCATTGTGGGTAAGCATCGGAGATGGAAAGCTGCTGTATGGAGCCCTATAAGAAGAGTAGCAGAAGCCACTGAAGGAAAAGGTGAATCAAGCCAGTTCGCTGAGGTGAAGGCCATCCAGTTAGCCCTGGACATTGCTGAGAGAGAAAAGTGGCCAAGGCTCTACCTTTATACTGATTCATGGATGGTGGCGAATGCCCTGTGGGGGTGGTTGCAGCAGTGGAAAAAGAACAACTGGCAGCGTAGAGGCAAACCTATATGGGCTGATGACTTATGGCAAGATATCTCTGCTCGGTTAGAGAAACTTGTTGTAAAGGTACGTCATGTCGACGCCCATGTACCTAAGAGTCGGGCCATGGAGGAACATGAAAACAACCATCAGGTAGATAAGGCTGCTAGGATTAAAGTGGCTCAGGTAGATCTAGACTGGCAACATAAGGGTGAATTATTCCTAGCTCGATGGGCTCATGATACCTCGGGTCATCAAGGGAGAGATGCAACATATAGATGGGCTCGGGATCGAGGGGTGGACCTGACCATGGACGCCATCGCACAAGTTGTCCACGAATGTGAGACATGTGCTGCAATCAAGCAAGCTAAGCGGTTAAAGCCCCTTTGGTATGGAGGACGGTGGATGAAATATAAATATGGGGAGGCTTGGCAGATTGATTACATCACCCTCCCACAAACCCGCCATGGCAAACGTTATGTGCTTACAATGGTGGAGGCAACTACCGGCTGGCTAGAAACATATCCCGTACCCCATGCCACTGCTCGAAATACAATTCTGGGCCTTGAAAGGCAAGTCCTCTGGCGACATGGTACTCCAGAAAGAATTGAGTCAGACAATGGGACTCACTTCCGAAACACTCTTATAGACACCTGGGCCAAAGAGCATGGCATTGAGTGGGTGTACCACATTCCTTATCATGCACCGGCCTCTGGGAAAACTGAACGATATAATGGACTTTTAAAAACTACACTGAAAGCAATGTGTGGTGGGACATTCAAGCATTGGGATACACATTTGGCCAAAGCCACATGGTTAGTTAACACTAGGGGATCTACCAATCGGGCTGGCCCTGCCCAGGCAAAATTTCCACGTACTGTAGAGGGAGACGGAGTCCCAGTAGTGCATATGAAGAGTGTATTGGGAAAGAGAGTTTGGGTCATCCCTGCTTCAGGCAAAGGTAAACCCATGTCTGGAATTGTTTTTGCTCAAGGACCTGGCTGTACTTGGTGGGTAATGCAGAGGGATGGAGAAGTTCGATGTGTACCTCAAGGGGATTTGATTTTGGGTGAGAATAGCCAATATAACTGATAGAGTAGAAATTATAATAATTGCCAAATAACCCATTATTGTATATTCATTATTGTTATGATAGCCAATATAATTAATAGAGTAGAAATTATAATAATTGCCAAATAACCCATTATTGTATATTCATTATTGTTATGATTGCTGTATGTTGTACCATAGCATTATAGCCGGAGTCATACAAGTTAATGAAGAATGAGTGCCATGATGATGGAACCGAAGCCTGGCCTCTTAAGAACTTTTTTTTCTCCCTTTGAAAATAAACTCTGACCCACAGACTATGAGCATGGACCATGCCAGGTGTATCAGTCAAGAGCCTGAGATGCAGCATGCAACGAGCCAATGGAACATACAATTATCCTGAGAAACTGTTACGACAAATGGAGCCTGAAAATCATGGACTAAATGAACTCAACAACTTCAGAGGGATGATTCACAGACTGAGGGAATAAGATCTGTATGCACGTATGTGTGCATACATGTGTACATACATATATGGGTATGTGAAACACGAAACTGATTGTACCTAAAGAAAATTGTTGGATCTGGTCATGACGTAAATGGTATGGAATAAGGGGTGGATAATGTCCTGGTTTCAGCTATGATGGAGTTAATTATTTTTAGCAGTGGATGGAATGCCATGTTTGGGTGTTAGGATGAGAACAGTGCTGATAGCACCCTGATGTTTCTAGTTGTTGCCGGGCAATCAAGGACCTTTCTCAGCTCTGCATACTTCCTTACTAGTGAGAAAGGAGGGGACGTAGCCAGGACAGGTGACCCGAACTGGCCAAAGAGAATATTCCATGCCAGTTACGTCATGCTCAGTATAAAGGGGGACTGGGGGGAAGAGGAGGAGACAACACCAGGACGGGCAGTTTCCGGGTTCGGGGACGGCTCTAAGCTGTGCGGCCTGGGTTCTGTGGTTTGGTGAGAAACTGCATTGTGTATCACCAGTTTCATCTATTTTGTACTTTAAACTTCTGTTATTGTTATATCTAGTTTTCTGTTATTGTTTAGTAAACTATCCTTATCCCAACCTGCGTGGTTCTGGTTTATAGGTTGTGGTTTCTTTTCCTCCTTCTTCCTTCCCTTTTTCCCCTCCCCCAACTTTCCCTCCCCCTTCCTTTTAAAAGTACAAGCGACTGTGTGGGGTGCGGCCCTCGGCCGGGGCAAAACCACGACAAAGGGCTAATGGAAAACAAAAATATTCCATTTGCCAGGGTAGATCACTGCTGAATATTTATATTATTTTTTATTATTCATACAGAATCATAAGTGCTTAACAGGCAAGTCATTGTGGGTTTTTTTGTTGTTGCGATAAACACAATCCAGAATCTTTGAAGCACATCAGTTTAATGGACTGATGGGATCTTTGAACAATTTGATTTTGCAAGGCTAAAGAAACTATTAGAAAACAATGCTATGATCAACTTAGTAGATTGACAGCCACCACAGATCAAACTCTTCTGTTATGCATTGGTGTCCACAGCTACTTGCAGCAAGAGTGGAATGGTATCATATGAAATCTTTATGGTTATTTTAATTTTCTCTTAGGCAAAGGAGGAGACTTTTACATGGTCTCTGTTTAAATAGAGAAGCACAGGATTCAATTAGTGATCAATATTACTACCTATATATAGAAAAAGTAATTTGGGTTTTTATGTAAATGTTTGAGAAATTGAAGAAGTTTAAATACTTTTCCACTGGCAAGGATATTAAATTCATCAGTCTGAAGTTTTGTTTTTAGAGCTTTTTGGTGGAATATATGTATATATTTTATTATGCCTTTAATAAGGATGTATTAGGTTCATTTCAGCTCTCCTGGATGAAAAAGAATTAGCTTTCTCTGTCAGATACTGGTTTATTTTTTTAAATTAAGATGCCTTCAGGTTCCCATAAACTATTAATAAACACTTATTAACAGAAATGTTAGCCACACCTAGGTTTCCTTAGAATAGAATAATGTAAGTTAGTGAATAATAAAAACCTTAATGATTCAAAGTTTTCACAAAATAAAACTACAATTCATTTAGATTCCCCTAACTATCTTGATATATCTCATTTAATAGCAACAGACATTTTTCATATTTCACTGAGGTAGTATTATTGTGCAGTAAGACATAAATTGTTTTTCCTAGTCGATTGTACCCTTGTGCCTTTGTTACTTGTATTTCTATCGACACTGAGTGCATTATCCATTGTTAAATGATTGATAAAAATTGTTAAATAAGGCAAACACTATATTCAGTGTAGTGTAATGAGGCCTATCAAGCAGGAGAAATACTTCTCATCATGATATTAAAATTAAATGTAGCATTTTAAAAATTCTTGACATAAATAAAGAAGTTATTTATCTGGACCAGTGCTTTTTCTGTAAGCCCAGTGTTCTGTATTAGTCATTGCCAAAGCATATATTTTATTCTGTATAATACTTTAATTTTCTTCTTCTTAAATACATTTTGAACTTGCAATCATTAACCCTAGCACAGACCACAACTGCATGGCCTTTTCTATCTATGGCTGAGGCAGTTACTGCAGCTTTGCATCACCATTAGAATGGGGTTTTGTTGGGACTTTGGGGTTTTTTCACATGAAATGTGATACATCCACTCATATTTAATTGGCTATGGTAAAGAAAGTGTTATTTCTGACAACATTAAAACATTGATTTTAGCAGATGACTCTATGTGCATGGGCACCTACGTGCCATCCCTCTCCAGTGTAGGGCCACCTAGGTGATTAAGGGAGAGGAACACCCTCTTTATGAGGAGAAGCTGGGGTAGCTGGGCCTCTTTAGCTTGGAGAAGAGGAGACCGAGGGGTGACCTTATTAAGGGCAAGATTCAGGAGGATGGAGAGAGGCTCTTCTCAGTAATGGCCAGCGAAAGGACAAGGGGCAACAGGTGCAAGCTGGAGCATAGGAAGTTCCTTGTGGATATAAGGAGAAACTCTCACTCTGAGGGTGACAGAGCACTGGAACAGGCTGCCCAGAGAGGCTGTGGAGTCTCCTTCTCTGGAGACATTCAAAACCTGCCTGGGTGCGTTCCTGTGTGATTTAGTCTAGGTGATCCTGCTCTGGCAGGGGGGTTGGACTAGATGATCTTTCAAGGTCCCTTCTAACTCCTAACATTCTGTGATTCTGTGTGATTTCCCCAGTTCCAAAGACATTCCCTGCTATGGACAGCTACAGCAGTGTTCAAGCTAGAAAGCCTAAGGCATGCAATACCTGTAACCATCAGGTTGAAGGCAATGAGGGAGTCAGTATCACATCCAGCTGTCTTATGTTCCTTTTCCTGATGACAAGGATGATGTAGAGCTGACTCCTTTGAAAACAGTTTCCAATAAGCCTCAAAAGCAGACTTTGGACCAGGATCTAAATACCTGCCTACTGCAATTACAGAGCCTCTATAAGGGCTATGTGTAAATATTATTGAGGGTTTTTTTAATGTTTAATCTATGTTTTTGATCTTTTTTAATTATGTTGCCTTACTCATTTGAAACTGACCTTAAATGTCAAATTATCTGTCATGCCTTATTGAGAATTACTTGATCTGTTTTTCACAGAAACTTTCATCTTAATGTAATTGGTAATGTTTCCTGTTTTGTTAGATAATTTTCTCATATTCAATACATTTATTAGGTTTTAAGGTATTATAAATATCCCTTCAAATGTTCATGTAAGACCATGGATCCTCAGTTACTGTCCTTAGGTGCTAGACTATGGAATAGAAAACATCTGTAAAAGTAAGGAGGACGTATTATTAGCAATGTCCTTGAAAATCTGAATCTTTTCCATGCCACATATTCTGCTTCCTCTCAGGGAAGTGTCTCAACTGCTTTTTTTTTTTTCTTGGCTTTTGATAGATAACAATTCAAAATTGTAATATTGATAATTTCTTATTTCCCTTTTAGTCTGTTCTCTCATTTAACATGATCTTATTTCCCGAGTGAATTTCAATGACATAGTAAGGCAGATGATTCACAAACTCCTTTTCTTGTTGTTGATGTTCATTGTCTTACAGAGCAGTTTATTTATTTCACGTCCTCTTTGTTGTTGTTCATATGAAGACACAATCCAGTGAAGATGAGATATTTATCTGCAAAAAATGGTAACAAAGTAAACCCAAAACTGTATTACATCTTTTGCTCTCAAAGATCAATCTATATTTGCAATTCCAAACCACCCAGGGACACCTAAGCAACATAGCTGCAAGTAGTTATCATAACATGTCCCAACAGGAGCTTACCATGCTAGAAGTGAGGGTTCTTTCCTTCTTTCTGTGTGTAAATTACTTGCCTAATTTTATCTAACGACTTCCAAATCTGTAATGTATTTAACTTCACTGAAACTTTTATGAAACATACATCCTATAATTCAACTAAGGTTCAGTGAGATTAATTGGTTTAGGAAAGACCACATAGGAAGATGATGGTAGAGAGAGTAACTGATCATAAATCCTTTAATTAACAAGGTATAATAATATATATATTCTCTGTTCATAATTGCATATACACAGCAGGCCTACAATCTAATTTTCTTTTTTGGTTGTGAGGAGGGTTTTTTTAGACCTTAACAAAAGCCATTTAATGAAAGCAGTGATGTTTAGCTACTTGCAGGGTTCTGCAGCAGAAGATTCAAAGTTTTTCAGGATTGAAGAATTTAAGCTTAAATTTCTAGTCCTTTTATGAATTTGGACCTCAACAATTTAAGAATTTAAGTTCAAATTTCAAAGTAGGAAAAAAACCCGCAACTGTAATAGACTAAGATCATTTTTGGCTTCCAGCTAATTTTAATATCAAATTCACAAATAGTCATCATTTTCAGTGTTATGTCATCATCTTTCAGGTAGAAGACAGAAGTGTTTTGGGAAACCAGTGAGGGAATGCTTATTTCTACTTGGAACCTAGGACTTAGAGCCCTGAACCCTCTCCATGTACAAGATACATATTCTTAAGAAAAAAAAATCTCCAGGAGCCCACAGCCCAAGGATGATCAGTTCTATTTTCAATAGTAATGGTTTTCTGGTGGTATGTTTAAATTTAGAGAAGTAATTTAAAGAAGTGGGAGCATGACAGAAATATAAACCTCATTTTTCCCAGGTCAATGTCATAGTCATACTTATCCAAACCAATGCTTTTTCTAATGCAATTAATATTTTATTCTGTTTATACTTCAGCAGGATGAAATTAAAGTTCGATTTTCATATGTCTTATCCTTCCACATACACTCATATTGGTGGATAACCATTTTTCTAGGGGTTTTAGGTTGATATTCCTGCAGGGGACAGAATCTCTACAGTAGATTTCTACATTCATAAAACTTTGATTTAAATAATGTTTTGTACTGTTTTGAATTAATATTTTCTTGTTTATTTTCCTGTAAAAGGATTGATATTTTTAATGTCTGTCAAACATTAAAATACATTGTTGGAGCAGGTTTAGTATTTGATGCTTCTCTTTGCTAGGTAGTTATATGAAATATTTGCACATTTATTTGAGAAAATTTACTGATAATATGCAATTATGCTAATTTTAATAGATATTTCTATTGTGTTAGCATATGGTGGGTACTATATTTTTTTGTTTGGTTCAACTGGATGAATATGTCTTTATACTTGATATCCTCAGAAAAGACTATTATTTTAATGAAGCAGAAATATTATTCATATTTTTTAATTTAAGTAAAACATAATTGCCTTGCTTCTATATAAGGAATACATGAATTTATCTAACAAGCTTGCATTTTATTTTGCCCTCAGTCACTAAATCATTTTTGCCCAGTCATCTTTTCTCGTGTGGGAGGAAGCTCTACAAAGATGATCTGCACACGCTAAGGGTATACAGCAATGATTTGTTGGTTAATACGCACAGCAGAGAGCTCAGCCCTGCATGTGACTGGGCTAAGGCATAGTACGTTCACCCTCTCTCCTCCTTTCCTCAAGAAACCTGATGAGTACCTGGGGGTCCATCAGGTAGAGAAGCTGAGCCCTGTACGGCTCTGCGGAGGGAGCTGCTCCTCGGTGTTAGCTGTATTGCTGACTTCCCATTATTTGTTTTTTGACTTGTGGGTTTTTTACCTTTCCATGTCAGTTTTTTCTTCTTGAAAAGGTGATAGCTGAGCTGCTGTCACCATCTCAATAGTTTGAATTCTATCTGTGTTTTTATTTTTCTTATCTTTGTGGCTTTAGCTCATGGATTTTCTCACACCTTAACCATTTTATCAGTAAATCCAAACCAAGGTCACAGAGTTGTGCTAGCTGGATTCAACCACCGAGCTAAGGGTTAAAGACTTATCTAGAGAGGGGGGCCGAGTCACTTCTTTTTTGCCCTCATAATCACTGGAATTTCAGAATTAGAAGATCCTATCCTCCTGCACCTGTTTTTTAACAATTGACTGGAGAAAGAAAACAAATCTTTAATTCTTTTTTTCAAGTCCTAGGCAGTTTCTCAACTCTCAGTGATCTAGTAATTGAACCAATTTGACTGAAATGAAGAAAGTATTAGTGCAACTGTAAAAGAGTCTACTGCTGCCAACAGCTGGTTTTAATTTCAACAGACTCTGGGTCCAGTTGTCTTCCTAGTGATTTCCACCAATTCAGATTTATCATTCAATACTTCATGGTTGAATCTATATCTGATATAATTTTATTACTTGAACAGGCTGTCATACATGGCATGTCCAGTATTGGTCAAAAGACATTAACTAATGTTTTAATTTGAGACTCCTATTAATACTTTAAAATATACTTCCTTAAAAGTTGTAAATAAGTTTTCAACCAATCTTGTAATGCCCTAGGAAAGGAGCTATTGAATCACGCTGGGATGGCAGCAGTGACAGTGCCCTCCTTCCTACCATTACCACAACAGTCTGTTGTATTAAACATGTTGTGAGAACTCTGAGGCTATATCTGTACTTGTAAATTAAATATGCTGGGAGCGTACTTTGGCATCAAGTTGATGAAGAATGTTAAGTGTCCCTATGATTAAGCTCTCTTAGCTTTTAAAACAGGAGGGCTGCATGCAAGCTGCCTCTTGCGAGTAGTCTGTGAGTAGTGCTAACTCCCTAGCGGTGTCTGGCAAATGCTTTCAGAAGCAGGTTCTAGCTGGCCAGGGCAAAATTGTGCTGAGGTCAACTGAACAATTTAACAATATGGACGATGAAGTTTTGTTGCCCAGAAATGTTGAATCTAATCATGCAAACATGACCTAAAAGTGGTATGGAAAACATATAGTTTGTGAATATCACATGGGATTGCACATATTCTGCATGGCACAGAACTTCTCAAACTCTTAGGTGCTTTCACGTAGCAGATCAAAGGACATTTTAAAGGTTTTATAAACTTTGGCTTTATGCATATTCAAGGGAAACACAGGGATGGATACATTCTGTGTACGTACATATCTACAACAAATACTTTCATACGAGCTGTTCTCACTTAGCTTAAGCCCTGTAAATGGCCTTATCCAAATGAGCCTTAACTTTGAACAAACATCCCCACTGTCCACAGTTTTGTTCAGTGGCCCTCCTTCAGGAAACGGCCCCGGGTTTTTGTTTTTTTCCCAGGTGGGAATCAAGAACAACAGAAGACCCATACATTTGGGAATAAAATATGGTGGGAAGGGCACAGGTGACTTCTGGCACTGGTAATCTACAGCATACAGGTAGGAGACTGCTGGCAGTAGCCACTCAGCAGAGCTTTTGGGACAGGCTAAGTGAGGTCAGGGCAAGCTTTTCTTTGTGCTCGATATTGGATGCATTCAAAATTTTACTAGTAAGCATAGAAGCCATCTCACTCTTGCATAAGATAAATTATTTAGTCTTTTAGCCTTTGAATTGCCACTGTCATTTTTAAAAATGAAACTTAGACTCTTAAGTCAGTAAAGCATGCTCCTGAAACTTTCTGTTCTCATACTATTACTTGCTGGATAAATAATTACTGATCTAATTATTTTTATATTGTCTTTATTAAATACATTTAGAGAAATCCTCTGTTAAGCAAAAAGTACTAAAAATTATTCAATCTTACTGCAACTGTCATTATGAGCTACAGAGTTTCGATAGGAAGTGTCTGCCACCTTTTCCTGGATGTCCTTGGTCAGTATGAATTTCCAGTAAATATACATAATCCAAAGTATCTGTATATCTGTAATTACATGGGTAACATTGGCTTAGGTGTGAAACACAAATAGTCTCAGATCTATACTGTTTGAATACATTACCTTTTATTTTCTTCTTTAAGAGAAAAAGAAAAAAAAATAAAAGAAATAACGATCCTTTTTTAATTCACAGAATATAAGCCTCTCTGACAACACTCCTGAAGAAAGAAACCCGGAGTGGTTCTCCTGCTGACCTAACCATCCATTTCTGCCAGAACTGCCAGCAACAAAGCAGAAATTGTGTTTTGCAAAGTATTTTTTTCCAACTTTGTATTTTTTTGGGCTCTTGGACTGCTGGAACTTTTACTTTTACAAGGTATATTTTGTACAAGATTCAGGAGCCTGTATATGCAATACAATACAACTGAACAAAGATCCAAGAAAAAGTTAGAAACTTAAAGTATGTGTACCATAAAGATCTGTGGATTATTTGCTTGGATTATACAACAGCAATGCCCTAATTGAAGACATTACATTATTGCTACTAAATGATTATGCATGTTAAATTTAGGAGAGAGAGAAACGATGCCATGCTGACAGGAGATGAAATAGAATATGGTGGCTTTGTCTGCTTTCACCGGCACAGATCTCAAAAACTAGCAAAATCATCTACAGCACAGCGAGCTTCTCAAAGGAACCTGCTGTGCCAGCACTGTGGAAACTATGGCCTCCTTCGAACATTGTGGTAGATAACAAATATGTAGTCCACACTAAAAGAAAATGGTATATGATTTCCCCAGTCCTGTTGCACGTAGGTCTCAGATTTATGTAGTTGCATGTTCTCCTTCCAAGTCACATTGATTTCAGTTTCAAGGATTAAGACAAATATATTTTCTTTTTTTTTCTTTTTTTTTTAAGGTTCTGTTGAGAAAACAAGGTTTCTTGCCATAAAGTTACACTTGTTTTCTGGAGGTTTTTATTTAGCACAAGCAGGACTGACTTTGAAATAAAATCCAACAGGTTTCCCAGTTGATTTTGATTTAATGGACGTCTTTGGTAGAGGGCCTCAGGGTAGGCTGGCTCGAGCTATTTATCTTTATACTGGGTAGTTTATATATTTTAAGAAAGTGACAAATGGCAGCTTTAAAAAAACTCATTATGGTAATTGATTATTATAGGGAAACCTTGGAAACTTTATGAAAGAGAGCCATATTCTCTAAGTGTCTTAGCTTTAAACCAGACTTGTAATTAGAAGAATCCATAAACATTTATCACATTACGAGACGTTCGGTCAGTAAGTTTAGAATAAAACTCTGTAGTCACTTTATTGTTCTGTGTTAAAATAGCATACTTTAGTGATTTTCCCTTACCACAGAGAGATTGATTTGCCCAGCTGAGTAGACCACACACACACACTCAGAATCTGTATAAGCAGATTTCTACATGAAATTTGCTGAGCATATCTCTGAGAAGGGTGATGGGACTCTTGGACTAATATGTTTGTAAGTGTTGTAGTCAAGCCATATTTTCCAAGTAGAATTTGTTCAAGAAGTGAAGCCATCTATTGTCCCTTCACTTCTTCACCTTGGTCTCTCCTTCTGTCTGAAACTCTGTGTGTTCCTAGCAGGAAAATCACTGATCTCAGATTTTCCTTCTCACCATCCTTATTTTAGCTGTATCCCATTCTGAGCATGTTCTGAGAGATTCCAGTCACAGCCTTAAGGTTTAGCAACTGATTTATTTGAGCAAATAATCAAAATATTTTGTAAAATTATAGCTGGTGTGGCTAGGAGTTTATTTTACTTTCATTAAGGTGATAAATCTCACAAGCATGACAAAATGGGACCAAACTTTGCAATCACTGCATAATCATTACAAATGTCTCTGGAATACAGAATCAACTTTTCTTGTCTGTCTTTTGCGAGACAATTAACACTCTAGAGACTCATGCACTATTTTCAGAAATGCTGAATATGATTTCAAGTATAGGAAAATTCTTGATCATGTCTGAACTTGTAGAGTGGTCGCTGTCCCTCTGTCCAGAAAAGTAAATATTCTGCAGTTGCGTCTTTAAGAACTTTTTGTTCCTTATTTAGATCTGGATTATGTTATTGATTTCTAGCTTGACTAAGGTAGTGTACATTCCATGTTCCCTATGAGCAAGAAGCCTTAACTGAGCATAAAAGGCAGAAACTTCAACAACTTTTCTGTCCAAACAAGGTGGTTTTGCAGTATGGTTTCTCAGGCATAATCTACCATGGTATTTCTCTTCTTCGTACCAGCTTTCATTTTGGTAATCCTCAACATTTAGGATGTTTTCTTTTATGGGACCAAGTCCTGCAATCAAAGGAGTGTATAAAAATGCCATCTTTTATTTCTAAAAAGTAAGTGTCTAGCCTATAAAAGTCATGTGAAAAGATTGACATTGCCACCTTAGATATTTGTAAGGCTCAGAAGTGAGAACACAAGTGCAAGAACTATAAAAAGTATTTTCTTAAAACTTCTGTTATTTTTAGCAAAATTGTAATTTTTAGAACAGTTTCATAACCTTCTAACATATGGAGTTGGCGATGCCATAATTTATCTTCCTTTAAACATATTTTATTACTCCAGATAATGTCCTCCATATAAATTTACATATGTATGTAACAGGAGTAAACCACAAAATCTGAGAAACTAAGTGAAATTTTCAAAAGCAAAGAGTTTTTGACTCTTACAAGCAGGCACCTTCTAAAACGAAGCCCATAGTAATTACATCTATTTATTCCCCACAGATGGTTATATCTTTTTACCATTAACGTTTTTCTTTTTCCAAGTTTGCTTCAGTTTGTAAACCCCTCTTTAAACCTGAAATAAAAATCATTGTTCCTTTGGCAACTATATAGTTTCTTTGTTGAAAGGTGATTAATTCAAATATTCTGCTCAAAAAGATATGTTACTTGGCAGCTTGATGTATACAGTAAAAGTGAATGATATCTGTTAATAGCAGAGAAGAAAATTCATGTTCTTTGTGTTTCCCCATAATAGGGCTTTTTCAAGTTAGCCAGTGTTTCAGATTGATAAACATCAGGTAAACAGTATAAACTTCTGAGTCCTTTTGTCCATATAGTCAGTGTGAAAAGAGCACATTGGCATGTGGCAGGATCAGGCCATAAGATTTCAAAGTGTGATGCAAATGTGCTTTGAGGTGCGATTGAGCTGTTGTGTTGCCTCAGTGGATGGACATTGTCTTTCTCTGTTTTTATTTTGCTTAATGAGATGTTTTGAAGTTCTACCTGAAACCAAAATGCACTTTGCTAAAAACTCTGACATGAGGCAGGTAACTTGCAATTATAGCTGAACAGGGTGTTAAGGTACAGGAAAAAATGCTTGCTGAAATATATAGATTCTTTGTAGAAATATGTTGCCATACAATGTAACAAATTAACTTTTACTTTATTTAATCAGGTTTGGTATTGTATGTATGTGTGAGATTTTTAACGAAGTGAAAATATTAATTACTGTAGAAATTTTGATGTAGAACAGAATAGGAGGTCACTCAGTTTTCCCTTCTGAACTAAAACTCAAATGCTACTTAACATTTTTTCTAGGAACTGTTGGCAAAAAGATACTGAAATGGAAATTTATGCCTAATTTCCTGATCAGTGACAAATACTATATGAGTTTTAGAAGTAATATGCTATTTGAAATTTAAAATTCTGCCTCCCCCCACCCAAGTGAAGCTGAAGTTATTTCATCTTGCAGTCCTTTTAGATATAAGCTCTTTAAACTATTGCTGTTTACAAGAACTTCAGACCACATCTCACCTTCTGTAGTCATAGCATTGCAGTTCCAGGAAATCTTTCCAGAGCTATCACTTTAGGAAAAGGGTTAACCCTCAATACTAAGTGGAAGCAAACCTTTCACCATCATTGTCTCATTTCCCATAGGAACATTTCCATAGGAATGATGTGGTGTATTCCTGCAAGTTCATAGATTTGTCCGGTTGGGAGCACAGACTGGAGAATGCCTTGTGTTCATTAGCACAAATTAAGAGAAAGCCCCACCGTCCTGATTTTTGGAATGGGATTAATCTCATCTATCATCAGAACATTAAAGGTTAGATATCTGAAATGGAGCTGGTCTCTGCTTGCATCCTTAAAGGAGAGTATTTCACTCCCCAAAGCACTTAGTCTAACAAGTCTTGAGGCATGATGGCTGGTATGCAAAAAGGTGATGTACAAGTTTGATCTGCTACATGTCGCCTTCTTACCTGGGGCACTTACCTTTCTGGAGGTGGTGTTATGTTTACTATCCACTTTAGAGAAAAAAGGAAGGAAAAAAAAAAAAAGGAAAAAGAGAATAATTCCAATTCAGTCTACAAGCTGAATAAGGACAACTGTCTAGTGATTGCAAAAGTGCTGCTATGCCAAAGCATCTCCTGATTACTGAGAGCAATGTTCGTATGGAGATGCCTTTTGCCTTTCTTCTAATGCATACTGGCAGAAAAGCTAGCACGAATTCAATCCTAATTTAGTGCAATTTCTTGTGCATATATTTGCCTGTACTAAACAGCAATATTTTATGCTTAAAGAACAGAATTTTCTCTCATTAACCCTGCAGAGGTCAGTGGGATGTACAGAAACTCTAGTAAGCATTAATTTTGTATCATTCGCATAGAGCAGTTTTATCAGGAATTTCCAAGATGCAACCACTGTCATATGGAAATGCATTTACCAATACAACATTTTCACAGCATAAGATGTTTATTAGGAAAACATATGCTTCATGGTACATACAATCCCATTCTAATGCACATTTTATATGGATTTTTCTTTTTAACCTGTTACTTTGCTCTTTTGTTTTTAAAAGTTGATTCATTGTTATTAAATAAAATCAAAGAGGTGAAGAATACAACATGTGGCAGCTCTTTTTGTTGCTATCATCATGTTTTATTGTTCGAATGCCTCAGAAGGTGGCTATTGTACTTTTATTGAGCAAGGAATAGAATCCCTTTAAAATCCAGGTGTTGACCACATGTTTATCAGTCTTTCCATAAACAAGAGAGTTTTTCTTTCCATATCTGCTTTCTTTGTGAAAATCCAACTGAGCCTTGCAAATATGTTAATCCAGGTCTGCAAAATCTTCAAGCTCTTGATTTGATTCATGCATGCTAGCAAGGGTCAAACTGAGGGGAAATAGTAAAGCAGCATTTCCTCTGAGGTGATTGTATTGCTCATGCTTTTGTATATTGCTACCAGCATAGAATGGTGGCAGGTTTTCAGTGCTGAGGATTAAAACTAATTTAATGTTTCTAAACTAAATGTGCCTAGGATGCAAAGTTCACATCCAAATTGCAGTTTTATCAAATTAGGTGTTCAGATACAGTGATTGGAATTTGCTTCAAATATAAAAAGCATTCAGATCTAGCTTTTTCATTTGTTCTCATATTTGTTAAGCACTGAGTTTTGAACATACTGGGAGGCTGAAAAAGAGCCGTATTTCAAAAACAGCCCTCTAATTTTGTGCCTCTTCTTATCAGACTCCTGCTTGCCAAGGCAATAAACTCCAGATTAAAATAATGTATTTTGGATACCCAACAGCTGTTTCCTGCTCCCGGGAGTCTCCATTTCTCTAAAATAATAGTTTGTAATTGTATTTATGTATTTGCACATCCTTATGTAAACATACTTAGTACATAAAAAAGAGAATGATGAAAAGTACTATTGTAATAAATAAGTATTTTTAAGATATGGTATAAAAGAACAAGCAGCATAGGTCTTGAACTCACAGCTCCAGGATGAATGTTTGCAACAATAAGAACCATTATTTAATGAATTATTATCCTTTCTACAGCTCACAAACAGGAATTCCCCTAAAATGACTGTAAGAGAAGTGGATGAAGCTTTGAAAGAGTAAAGCTATAACAAGAAAGTTGTATTCTTTGTTGCTTATTAGATATATTGGCATACAAATACCTTTATAAAAAAGTAGCTCACTTGTTCTTTCCTTCCTTCCTGCCTGCCTGCCTTGCCTTGCCTTCTTTCTTGAACAAACTTGTTGGTTTTTAGGGACTTAGTAACAATCAATTAATTGTAGAACACCTACTTACCTGAGGGTAGCAGGATCAGGCAAATTTGGGGTGATTTTCTCTATCTTGTATTTATGAATGTGAGAGAAATTTATACTACTTTATCTAATTAGCACAGCAAACGTTTCAGACACCATTAAAATTTAATTAGATGTCTTACTTGTTAATTTGGAGTAAAGTTACATATATGTGTCTCTTAGAATTGATTTCTAAAAATATTTTTTCTGAGCTCTTGGTACTTATTTCAGCAAAGAGTTTGAGAGTTTCAGAAGTTGTGCCTTAAGGTATTTAGATGTATGGGTTTTTTTAAAAATAAAATCACTTTATGCTGACAACTGAGATTACACATTTTTAGTTAATTGGCTATGTAATCATTTGATCAGCAACACTGCAGCTTTAAGTTTTTATTATACACTAGTGTTGTCTTAATAATGGATTAAATAAACACATTTAACATCTGTAATACAATCATTGTTATTCTTTTGAAATATCAGCATTCAATAGTCAAATGTATCAGCAAAATAGAGACCGTAGTGGAGAAATGTGCTAATCTTGAAACAGGCAGTCTGACGTGTTCCTCAGATCTGTAAAAACAGAATGATTGGTGGGTTTAACTTTTTGATGACTTCAATTCTGTCTTTGTTTTGGGGATTTCTTGGGGGATTGGGTCATTTCACAGGGCATATTTGGGCTCTCTGTAATCTAAAACTTTGCTGATTAAAGGTAGTTTCTCTAAAAGGTAACTACAGAAATTTTCTTGTCAATGTAGGCAAGACGGAATAACTGAAGAGGCGATTGTTAGTAGTCCTTGCAGTTTGGACTTAAACTCCCAGTTAATTGTGAACACAGAAGCCCTTGGACTAAAAGGTAGAGCTAATGTTTTGTTATCTACGGTGACATGTCCTCTCTTCTGAAAAAAGTAATATTTCCTACAAATAGGCAACAGGCACATGGCCTGTTGGATCAGGTTACATCAGGTTATGTTGTGTTACATGATATGACATGCCCTGCAGTGACCTGAGGCAATGTCATCTTGTGTTACCTTGGTAAGGAAATACTGTTCTTTATTAAGCAAGTGAAGAGAAGGCAAATCATCTCTAGTCATGAGGAATTTCTGTGCTCTCTATAGGCAGAAGCAGTTAATGGCAAGTGGTCTGTTCTTCTGGTTTTCTTTCGACTAATTCTAGGGAGTCTAAACCCGATATGAATCATGTCTTGCTATTATTTACTAGTTGGCATGTACTTTAAACAATCTAATTTAATATATTCCAGAGTACACACAGAAAAGAAATTCCTTTACTGCTACAAAGAGGTGTAGTACTTGGAGAGTGAATAGACAATAGCACCTATTTGCTTATGGAAATGAGAAATTTTGCAAGAGGGATATTAAGTAATCTTCTTAGATGGAAATGCTTAGTGTGGGAAGCCTAACTATTTATACATTTTTATGCATAGACTGGTCATTATTACTCTTCTACAGTTCTTATAAGCTTCTTGCTTAAATAGTACATTATGAAAATGAGCTATTGCAACTGCAAAGTATGATAAAACTGAGTCTACGGTGTGACCCTACCCGTGACTCTATCAGGATAGGTACTCTCAATAAGTAAGTCTTGAGTTATTGCATTATGGGATATTATCAAAGGAACCCATTGTGTTTGGTCATTCAGTGTAATGATCTTTAATATTATTTCCTATTGATACATTCGGCATGTAAATTCACTTTTAAAAGATTTGCACAAAGAAAGTGAACACTATTACACAGGTACAGCTATCTACTGATTTTACAGTAAATTACTGGTGCGTGGTAGAGAATGTAACCTCTTGGTTATATTCTGCAGTAAAAGGAATGGGTTAGAGAGGTTTTTATGCAAATTAGTAATGCTCTGTGTTGGAAGCCTAATTGTACTTTTTATTGTTGGACAAGTCAATACTGCTTTAATACACATTTTATAAGCTCCTTGCTAAAATTGTATATGAAAGAGATTAGTTCCCATAGATGAAAGGCATAATCTTAACAATGAGGCCACGTAAGCAGAATGGTTGAAGTACTGATAAAGGATTTGTTAGCTCCAACATAGAATAAGTCTTATTAGTCTTATTAGTCGCCACTATTTGACCCACTACAGTTCATTGTATAATTCACATATACTCAGTGATGGAATGAACAACAGCTACTCTAAGTGTATTTTGGCCAGATACACTAAACAGAAATGTGTGAAGTGCCTTGCCATAAACCAGAAACAACAGAAATTCATTTTTCTGTAGTTATTCTTGAATGGGGAAAGCAAAACAAAAAGTCATTTTAAAAATGAGCTGTTTTTTAAAAACTACTGGGCAGCACATCATGAAGGAGGCTGGAAGAGGAGGTCAAAGTTCAGGTTTGGCTTGCTGTCTCACTTGATCTAAATCTTCCCACATGCTCAGCCGTGCTCATTATCAAAAATAATAAAATTCAGATGTTGGAGAACAAGAGTTCAGTTCATCAGAAGAAAATCTGAAGAAAATTATCTCCAAAATGCAGGTTTCACATTAGAAAAAAAATGTCAGTTGTGCATGGTTTGCTGAACAGTCCTTGTTTTTTAAGCTAAAACCCATACAAAGCTGTTTTCTTTTCTACGGTTGCAACAACAGTGGTCAGAGAGGCAGTGAAGAAAACTGGAATAATACGAATCAATTTTAACTAAAGGCTTCCAAGAAAAAGGAAACCAGTCCTATGAAATAGAAAAATTGAGAGGTTAAAAGAAAAAAAAAAAGTGATACTTAACAAAGATTTTTTGGTATACCTCAGCTTTAAAGAATTCATCAAAATATATAGGAATAACTGGATGATATCATACAAAATAGAGACCAGACAAATGCGCAGCTGCAAATCTGATGAGGTCTTCAATTGTGGTCTTCAATTATGTCATTTTTCTCCCCCCATGTGGTGGATCATGCAACACTAATGGGAGGGTGAACAGACTTGATCCTCATCCCCTCCACCAAAGCCATGCCTAAAGAAATATGTTAAATTATAATAACATTTTAGTAAATCCAGACTACAGATTATATATGTGGTCCTATGTCTGCAATTGTTTTATTAATTTCTACTCTTCTCTATGTAAACTTGTGCTGGAGAATTACCTGCCCATATCTAGAATATGCTTGGAAATGGCTTTTCCTTTCAATCATGCTAACTGATCTATCCCAGTTCTGTACTATGTACACTGTATCTGACAGACATATATTTCACGTTATAGCCCGTGTAGCCACACCTTTCAGATGAAATGAGCATCTGTCCTATTTCTTGGGATGATGTCATTCAGCATTTGAGGGTTCGTATGTAATAAACCCGAACATTTGGTCTTTCTTTGTCTAATGGAAAGAGTCCTATCTATGAGACTCTGGTACAAATTAATGTTTATCATCACTTTGCTTCTTAGTTTGCCTTGCTTAAAGCGGTGCCCTAGATAGACAAGCATTCTTCTGTCCTGTCCCATCCTTACCATTTCCTCATGCTAGCCTTTCTTTCATTTGTTGGGGTTTTGTTTGGGTGCTTTGTTTTGCTTAGAATTTATACCTTTTGTCTTGTTTTACCTCTTGGTCTTGATTTCAAAAGAAAAACTACTTTTCCTTGAGTCTGAACAGACTTGCACTCACATAGGCCCAGTGCTACTGAAAATGGAAGGCATACAGCAGTTATTTGCAATAATAACACTTGCAGTTCAAGACTCAAATGAAGCATTTCAGAGCAGCAATTGCAGTATGTTGTGCAATATGAGCTTTGGCGAACCAGAGGATAAGGCGACATCAAATTGTCAGAGAAATTGAAGACATTCTCTGCTCTTTTTAGCAGTATAGATAAGGCAGTCAGCAAAGCAGATATTTATGGGAATGAGGGGGAGGAGGACAAAGGGGAAGATCAGCGGAGTTTGCCTAAGCCCTGTGCCTCTTCTTCATAGTGCAAACAATTGCTCATTTTATCTAACTTTAGCAGTTTAAAAGACAGATGTCCATGTTAAGCAAATCATCTGGGTTTCCACTACAGTCAAGGAAGAGAGTTAGACTCTTCCAGAGCTAATTTATTCCATCCTAAAATATATTATAGATCATATTGATTATTCTATGGAGGTGTCTATTTCTCTCCATAGATTAGAAAGGGAGTCTAGATGATTAGCTTAAACAACTAACTTGGTAATAACTAACCATTGGTGTTAGCTGAGATGAATTCTCACTCTGAATTTTATATAGGGAGTACTTCAACTTGTCCATTATTTAATTCGCTTCTCCTATTTTTCTCCACGCTTATTCTCATTCCCCAGTCAATTCTGTTGAACAGATGATCAGTTGTACCCTCTCTTTCTCACTGTAATTATTTCCATGTATTTTACTTGAGATGTAACAGATTTTACATTCAGTGTCCCTATTCTGGTTATGGTATGTAGAAGAGGGTTGGGGTGTTTTCCAGATCGGGTCCCAGTTCTCAGGAAGTAAGAGAGTATCTTCAGATCTAGGTTCATTTCCTTATTTACATAAGGAGGTAAATTTTTAACAGAGAAATTGTTAAACCCTTGTGGTTTGCAGAAGCTTGGACTAATCCCTTTAAGAGTAGTCCTGTTAAATGGTTTTGCTCCCTTGACCTTAGGTGGAAAGAACATTTCTTCTCCAAGTTCTGGTTCTAAAAGGCTTTATATTGACAGGGTTTTTTGTTTTGGGCAGCACTTAAAACAAATAGATGGAGTCATTATATATCATCTTCTCCTTGTTTTTCATACTGTAGACTTTCATGGCAGGAATTACTAGAAATTTGTTCGTCATGTGCTTTTTGACATAATCCTCTCAGTTGCTTTGCTGATGGCATATGAAATTTATTTTACATTGATTTGAAATATTTGCAGTAGGAAAATTATTTAAGATAAAATGATGCCTCCAAACAGTTGCCTCTTCATTTAAACAAAGTTAACAGGACATTGAAAATCATATTTGAAAAGGCTGAAATTGCTAAATTTTGAAAGGTATCATTGTTTCAGTATTTTGAAGCATTTTATGGATCTCAAAATAGCCTCCAATAGTCCCACAATGGTTTTTAACTCAGCTAGTTGTCAGTCTTTAGTGTTCAACGTTTTATTTGCCTATCTGCATTTTTTAATAGATACAATACATTAGTAAAAATTATATTATTAATTCCTGCTGTAACTTGATGTCGTAACAAAGCCTTTGGCTGATATTTCTTTTGTTAACAAATGATGTTTCTTAACAATTTGGTTTGCTTTCTCCTGGTTCTCACAGCAGCTCTTAGTTAAATCTTGCATACTCAAAATGGGGTTGTACCTGAGACTGGCTTATTTTTCTGATTAGAGAAAAAGCTTTATAGGAAGAAGTGACTATATTGGTCTTGAAATACTTCACCTTATGAATACACAGAATTTACCAAACATTAGGCAGATTTGGGAGGAAGAAGCCTCCCATCAGAGAGCATAGTATTGACCATATGACAGAGAAACAGCTAAGTAGCTACCAGGTTCCTCCACTCTTGTGATGTCTGTATCCACCACAGTCTCCAGAGATGGTGATGTGAGGTCTTCCTTTTGTCCTCCGCCCTTACATAGTTTAAGAAATCTTACTTTGATGGCTTTGCCTTTAGTGAAAGGTCAGTGATTGTGCCCTTGTTTGACATAATTGATGGTGTAGTTAATTAGAAATATACCGTACTTAAAATAGCCTGTGCTTCTAAGATCTGTAGTGGAAGAGCTACCTCCTGCAGAGTTTCTGAGATCTAAAGAAGGGTAGCTTCTCAAGCACTGTTTACAAGCTCCTTTAGCTTGCTTGTAGCATCTATAATCTGTAGAAGAAAGACTCCCTCCTGTGGAACTAATAAAATCCACAGGAGAAATGCTGTGGGTTTCCTGAATCCTCGTTTGCCAGTAAGAATTTAATAAGGTTGCAGCCATCTTTAGGTGTGAAGCCATTAAGTTCCATCACGTGTTCTAGGTCTACACAGGCCCATGTTATCAGCAGGTTACTTCACTTTTAAATGGCATACCTTTAATGACATCAGGAATAATAACTAAAACCTCAAATTTTAATCAAGTCTGCTTAGTAGACATACCAAGTAATATTTTAAATATCCCTGAGAATTCTAAGCAGAAAAAAACAGGAGTATTCCTGAAACAATATTTTTTAAGTGACCACTGCTGAAATAACCCTGCCATTAACTTCAAAAGGAACTCGTATGATTCCTTTACATTGTGAAAGGCATTGATGCTATTATGGGAAGCAGGAAATTCAGATATAGAGTAACATAGTTCCCATAGTGGTAGTCCATCCCCCACCCTGTTCACCCGCCCCCCCATTTAAAAATTTCTTACAAACCCAAATGTTTGGTGTGTAAAAAATTTAAAAATTACTTATCTATTCCTGCACCCTTCAAAATCTAGCAACTTTGACTTGCTAAAATTAGAGTAGTCTCTTTGTCAATTATTATTTTATAATGGAAGACAAAACGACACAAAGATAGACATTTCTGTAACAGTATTTTTTGTTTATGTCACCTATTAAAGGAATATATATTTTACATTATATTGGTATAAACTGTGGCTGACAGGACAATAACTTAGATCTTTTCCTTTAAGGATAACAGACTTTAAAATAAAATTACTGTATCTTCTGGTATGTGTAGAATTCATTACTAGCTATTGTAGTTTCAATACCATTTTAGCTTCAGAATCATAGATATTTTAATGCATAAAATGTATTAATTTAGGAAAAAAAAAAAAAAAGCCCTAACAACCCACACTAAAAAGCAGAGGCTTCTTTCAGTACTTTCTTTCCAAGCAGGCTGCTTACTTAACCTAGTACAAGAAGCTAGTGTGAGTTTCATTGACTTGTTTAAAAAAAAATCAGTTAATCAAAGAATAATGGATAGGATGTCTTCATCTGACAACATCTGTTGATCTGAAACAGGAGAATAGCCAGTGTGACAGTGAAGGTGTTCTTTACTTTTTTTTTCCCAAGCTGAAAAAATGGGGCATAGAGCTGCACAACCCATAACAATGTGCATGTCTTTATATGATGTTGTTCACCAGAGACTTGTCAATAGACTGAGCCATATTGGTTCTGGCAGTCTTTCTATTGGGACAATATTTGCCTTGAAGTACTATCTTTTCTCTTTTTCAATGTCAGCCTGAAGGCTCTTAGACAGCATATGTTCATTTCATGTCTTAGAGATATTGCTTCTGGTATTGCAAATGCATTACCACATTGAGCTTTTTTGTAAAACAGATGGTACATATTAAGGTCTCAGTTTCTTAGACAATTTCTGCAACAATTGTACTGCATTCTTCACATTGACAAAAACATCATCAGCATCATGCAGTGAGGCACTAGATTATGTCAGAATGGTAAATGAACGCCCACAGCAGAAAGAGTTATGAAGGTGAATCAGCTCCCTTAGAGAAATGAAGAAGGGTGTTAGTTATATTTGGTGGATATTCAGTTAAAACTTAACGCCCTGATCCTGCAAATCAATTTGTTTGGGTGGAACTTAGCTTGCAAGGATTGCTGCTGATATGTAGGAATCACATTTGGAATAGATGTTATTTTTTGTAAGCCTGGGTCTTTAGACACATTGAAGGAAGCAAAGAATTAGGTAAACACAAGAGACAAGCCGTAAAGTGGTCGCTGAGGGATTATGAGAATGACAGTGAAGCAGAAGTTCATGGGCTAGAAGCTTTAGTACAGAACTGGGCCAAATTAGAAGACCGTCTAGGACAGGCTGTCAAAAATCTGTGTGTGCAGTGGAGAGGCAATGAACAAGAAGGAAATTAGGTGTACTCTCCCAGAGAGAATGTAGAAGATACTCTCTGATAACATGAAGGTGCCTTCAGGCAGAACTAGAGATATTGGTCCGACAGTTATTTGCAGTAGAAAAGACACAGGGAATGGTCCATTGCATCAGCAGCCTACTTTTAGGGTATTATGTTTTTATCTACCATTGTAGCATTGGCTTTCTTGAGAAGGTACTATCTCAGTGACTTAAATGTAAACTGGATTACTTTGTCCTCATTTCAAGTGCCAGGTCAAATTTAGAAGGGTAGAAAGTAGGACTTCTAAAAAAAAATAATTTGGGTCAGAAGTGAGGTTAGCTGGCACAATTGGATGTCAAGATACACACAGAAAGGTCTGAGTTTGCCCTGTGGTCATTGTTTCTTCTGCTGGCAGGTAAATAAGACTGCTTTATTATGCTGCTACCCCATAAAGAATAAAGATTTTGTTCCTTCACATGAAAAAATGACCTTCTTATGAAACCTAAATGGCTTCCTTCTGAGTGTGAGATTCAATGAACGAAAAGAGGGGGAAAGCAATATTTGAGCACCAGATTCTAATAACACTTAAGTGTGGAGGGTGTGTAGCGTGAGGCTATGTACACATATGTATACCTTAAGCAGATAACCAAAGCTTCAGAAATGGTTTGTACCCCACCATTCATTGTGAAAACACAGTTAATTTTAAGAACTCATGAGATAGTCGTGTCACGGGAGATAGAAGAGTCTTAGAACGTGCAGTGCTGGTTTGAACATTATCCTTTATAGGAGCAACAGGTCGACCTGAAACACTGCAGATGGTGAGTACAGTTTTGTGCATGTAGTTCTGTTTTGAGGCTGTATTTGCTGACAATCAAGTGATATCTATGAATACCTCAGAACACCAGGTTCTAAGCAAGTTTCCTATGTTGCACTTCACAGGTTGATAGAGCATTAAAGTAATTTTTAATCAAAATCACCCCAAAGGAAAAGTGTAGCCAAAAAACCTCAGATGACTGCATGTTCTATTAAATTAATAACTAAATAAGAGTTCAAGGCAGAGTTCAAAAACAGCCTATATTTCTAAGAGGCCAGGAATACATGATTGTATGCATAATGTTATTGGTATTGATCATAAATTATTTCTGCAGAAATAAAACTTGTGATTTCTGTATTGGTGGGAGCAGCTGAATCCAGTGAAGGAATGATGAAGACGCATATTTTGTCTATTTCTTCTCTTGGGGTTCCTTTCTATCTAAATAGGTAGGGTCACTTTCTTGGCCTATATTATCAGGCTGAATGACTGTCCTGGTTCTGGAGTTAATTTTCTTACTAGAAGTGGGTGTAGTGCTGTGTTTTTGATTTAGGATGAGAATAACGTTGATAACATACTGATGTCTTAGTTCTTGTTAAGCAGACAAGGATTTTTCAGCTTCTCACACTGTCCTGCTAATGAGAAGGCTGGAGGTGCCCAAGAAGCTGGGAGGGACCATAGCCAGGGCAGCTGAGCCAAACTGGCCAAAGGGATATTCCATACCATATGATGCCATGCTCCACATAAAACTGGGGAAGTTGGCCAGGAGGCAGTGTGGCTCAGGAACTATCTCAGCATTGGTTCTGAGTGGTGAGTAATTGTGCTGCGCATCACTTGTTTGGTATATTCTATTATTATTATTGTTGTTGCTGTTTTTGTTTTCTTGCCTATTAAATTTTCTTTATCTCAACACACAACTTTTACCTTTTTTATTCTCTCCTCATTCCCATTGGCAAGGAGGGAGTGTGGTTGTTTTAGCTGCCAGCCAGGTTAAACCACAACAATGACTTATTCATTTCAGTGCCAAAAACATTTGGAAGCTATTTATTATTGTGCTGGCCCAGACTGAAATAGCTTAAAATTGCCTGATTTTTAAAAAAAGGCGAGTGTCAAATCTGTGACAATCAGCCCTTCTGAAGTCATCTTACAGAACCAGGTATTCTGAGGACTTATGGTTAGTCTTTTCCTTGAAAACTAATCAAATATCTTCTTAAAACTTCAAGACCCCAAATTCTTCTGAGTGTGATCTGACTAATGATCATAAATGTAGATTTCTGAATACAGAGAAAGCCTGAAACAGGAGCCGTGATCCTTCCCAGTAATTACACAGGGATCTAGGTTGCAACATTAAGCTCTGTGGAGAAGTTCTAAAAGAAAGTGTATCTTCTTGCAAAGTGACATAGATTCCAACAAAGTATTGGACAAATAAAAATATCTCAATTACTAAAAAAAGAGTGCTATTTACACCAAAGTAAAATCTGCTGAACACAGAGAACAAAATTGAGACACACATCCACCTTACCCTGTAATTGAACATGAGCCATCTTGTAGATTTTATAGAGGGTTCACAAGGATTTTTGGTTTACTAGGACAGATGAGTTTCCCTCAACTTGTTGTGCTCCAAATTAATGACGACACCTTGTTTTGCTAGTTCTTATGCCCATTAGGGAGATGTATAATTTATTCTAAGGATGTGCATGGACTGAGGTACTCATGTTTCTGATCAGCTTTTACAAACAGGAAAGAAATGTCCACTTTACGTAAACAGCTGCTGAAGAGGAATGTATATTTAGTTCTTCCCATTTAATTTAATTAATTTAATTTAATCATTGATTCACTCTGCTATTCTACAGTTTCACAGATTCTGAGGATAAGCTATATGGCAGATTTAATATTCAGCAAGATGGGCATGTACATTATTTTGAGCTGAAAAATAATTAATTTTTTTAATGATTGTCTGACTTAAAAATACATGCAGATAAGTAAGAGAAAAAGCACCTCTGATGTTTGTAGAAGACTCACAAACAGCAATTTAAGGTCCGTGCTCAATGGTTAAATTAACAAGCAAGTCATTCTGGCAAAATTCCAGTTTTCACAAATTAAAGGCATTTTTAATACTGATAAATCCTTTGTCTTCAGCAGTTCAGTGCATGTGCTGCATTGATATTTTCTGATAATACTGTACAAAGTTTATTTATCTTTCATTGTGCTTCAGCTAAACATGGGCATGAGGTGAATTCTTGTGAAAAGAAAACAAAGGCTTTTTTTATTTATTATTTTATTTTATTTTTTTGAAACCAAAAGAAATTCCTCACATATCACTTGGCCCTATGAGCAGAAGGTGTGAAGGAAAGGGGCTGAAATGCTAGAGACATCAAATGCTTTAAAAGGCAGCACTTGAGTGTTTAAAAAGTAGACTGTCAGCTGAAATGTTTCAATGTGAGACAGAGAGAAGGAGAGGCTCAAAGGTGTTTAAAAGGGCTGCTGGCTTGCATCAGGAGCACTAATAGTGAGAAATTCATCGGTGCTGATGATGGAGGGGGCAGTATCAGAGACGATTGAGGCGCTGAAGGTGCTGGCACTGGAGCTGCAAATGGTGACACTGGTGGCTGTGGGAGGGGTGGAGGTGACAGCTTTGTTAGCAGCCTGGTGTCTGATGAAGTGAATGCCTCTTCCAGAGCTCACTCTTCACCTTTATGTTAAAAATAGCATGTGGCAAGCTATTTAAAGGGATTTGGGGGATTCTGGTTGTCCTTTGCCATATGGGTGGCGGCTGACATCAGATTTGGTGCTTCTCTTCCCTCCTGAACTGCAACATTACAAAGCAAGTGGGAAGCTCTGAATTCACTGATGTCTGTCTGCAGCTTTCACGGGAGGTGTTCATTTTGTTCGTGATGGAACTTTGTCAGAAAATAAGCAAGTGTCCCTTAATCACACATGCCTTCAGTAAAGAAAAAGAAGCAAAATAGGAGTTTTAAATCATACTTAATACATGCCCTGGGTTGTTACATAATACATAACCTGTGCCTGTTACAGGTTTGTTTCTGTTTTACTCACTCAATAAACATTGTCTGCTTCTAAAAAACCTGCCAGCCTTGCTGCTTACTGAGTTTCTACTGTTTAAGTTTAGGTAAAATTGTAGTAGGACTCCTTAGGAAAGTACTTGCCTTAACCAGTTTCTTCACAAGACACTCTTCAGGTTACAGATTGCTTCAATGTTAATTCAAAATTGGCAGTGTTCAGATAAAAAAGTGCACTTCAAGAAAGCCTTCCCTTCCCTCCTCAAAATCTACACCAAAGCAAAGAAAAAGTGTGATTTATAGAGGCTTTGTGTCTTTTTTAAATTCTGTGTAATTATCATGGCATAATAATACTGTGTTCACACAAATCAATAAACACCTAAATTCAACAGAAGTTTGTCTGTGGCAACAGCGGTTTGTTCCCATTTATGAAACACCATAACTCACTTCAGAATTTTTTCCAACTTTTCTGCTGTTGTAATAGTTGGGGATGTTGAGAAATATTATATTTAGTCACTAATAGGCTTATTCTTTTCCTGTATCTCAAAACTTCTTTGAGAAAATGAGACAAAGTGCTATGTCTTCCGGACATTTCCTAGAACATTATGAAAGCTACATCCCAGAGCTACTGTTTTAGGGATAAATGTTGGTAGTGTATTTGCAGCAGTGTCGAAGTAGAATACCATGCCAGTTCTTAACAAATATTTTTAATGTACAGAAGGAGCTTGTGCACTAGTGCTGTAGTTTTAAATGTGTTTTTGGGAAAAAAACAAAAGAAAAAAACCCCAAAAAACCAAAACCAGAACAAAATAAAACCCAACAAAGCAAAAGTAGATAGTAAACCTAAAAATGCTCTTTATACAGGTTTTCCTATTTTGCTGCCATTCCTCATGTAAGTAAATAAATGAAAAGTGCTAATATGTTTTGTATTTTAAAGCACAAATGTGAGGAGTTCCCCCTGTGATTTTCTTTCAGACAGCTTCTCCATTTGTCTAGCAGCACTCCAATATATACATGTGTGTGACACCATAGTTTTGAGAGTTGCAGGAAATGGCACCATTTCAGAGGCTCGTTGGCAAGCAAAAGTCTGGAGATATTTATAGTTAGTAGCATTCCAGCCTCCGAGTAAATAGTTGACTAGTCTTTTCAGCTTCTGGCCAAATAGTAAATGTTAAGATTGCTTCCAATGGGGCACAGGTATTCATAGCAGACACAAGTCTTGGTCTTGTTTCAATTCTCTGCAGAATCCAAAGAGCTGGTTTTAATTCTTGTATGAATTTATAGCCTTTCTGCTTGGACCTTGGATTGGTTCGGTACTGAAAGCCAGCTGAACATGGAATCAGCAAGGCATCTTATTTTCAATTTTTAATTTTTCAATTTTTAAATTTACTTACACAGCTACTGAGCATTTGAACTTCTGGAATTTTCTGACCTCTTCTAACAGGATTAAAACACTTCTTTTGGTGCCTAGAATGAAAATTGTAAAAAGCAAATAGAAGAAAAAAAAAAAGGCAAGAAAAAATTACTGTAGTAAGGACAAGGAAAATAGACTTGATGGATACCTGATACCATGTTTTTGATTCTCTGCCTTCTGGAGAGCATGAGGAAGAGCTTAGGTAAGAAAAACCAACAGGTACACTGTCAAGGTACCAAAGGTTTACTGACAAAGAGGAAAGATAAGGTTCAGCCATGCGTGATTATGTGTGTTTCCTGCTTTATTATTTTTATAGCATTTGGGTCTGCACTTTTTTCCATCTTTGCTGATTGACTTTTTAATCACCTCATCCTGAATTCAGAGGAAATACCAGCAACACCTAAGGAGTTTGAACAAGTAACAGTGAACTGCAGTTTATGCAAGCTTCCCGTGCTGCTTCAACCCCCTCCTAACGCCTTTCATTTGCCTGCCTAGTGGTGTCCCCACACCTGTCTGATGGTTGCTTCTCAGCTGCTTTTTTAGACGGTAGACCTTTACATGTTGCAGTGTCCTGTTTTTCGTCAGAAAAGCTCATTACGATGAATACCAATCTCACACAACCAATTCAAAACACTTCTGAGCAAACTACCTCAAAATCCTCATGTAAACATTGTATAAGTTATTCATGAATAGATCCCTAAGGCCCGTATCCTCCCTTTGCATGTAAAAAAAATTGCACAATGTGTGTCTGGTAGGTGGGGGGAGTACGGAGGGGGGGGTTCATCTCAAAAGATCTAAAGCTGTTAAGCTATTTCCAAGCCATCATGCAGGCTCTTTGGCAGAAAGAACAGCATCACACTGCGATGGCTGGGGGTGCTGCCAACAGGTCTCACAGAAGAGGTATTAGAAACAACAGGGCTCCTGCCTGCAGATCTTTGCCCACATATGTCTGAAGTACCTACTAAGCAGTGGTTTATGGCAGCTGGTTTACAGAGTATTTCCAGATTGTCTTCAGAGTAGTAGATTTTCTGACATAGTTCAAAAAAGTACTTCTTGGGAGTCATATAATAAATATCCTGGACCAGATCTCTCTGCAGCTTTTGAGGATGTATTTTTTGACCCACTTGTATTCAGGAACACAAGTCCCTACCTATCCTCTGCACAGACTTCAGGCCTGCCTTTATCCACTCTTTCTTTAGTGTCAATTCAGTTGTGAGCAGGCCTGCAGAATACTGGAAGGTTACCGAACTCAAAGGAAAAGAGGCCAATTACAAGTGACCTGGAGGGAGCAAAGTACGTGTGAGACTGAAGGGTTATGGTGGAATGGCTGGCAGGAGTCGAGGGTAATTTTGTACTAAAACTCTAAAGGCTTCTATCAAAAGGATTAAAAAAATTATACATAGTGGAATTTAACCAAACAGACACACCTAGCTCATTAGAGTGTGCACATATTTATTTTTATCTTATTATTCAATTGCGGGAGAGATGAAGCTGAGATTGGAAGGTTTGCTGGCTGCGGATCTCGTTCAAAAGTCTTTCAGGTAGGACCTGCAGCTTAAAATGTACCTCTGAAAGAAAGCCTTCAAGTTTTACATCATTATATCCATTCCGTACCCTAAAAGTTTGAAGGAAAAAAAAAAAAGGGGGGAAAAGAAGAAGAAAAAGTGGCTGTAAGCATAACATTTTTAAAATACTCCTTCTACCAAGGCACATTTCAAAGTATTACTAGTGAAAATAGAAGCATATGTAAGCCAAATGTGGCCAGCCAGTGATTACTGAATTTTCCATCTCATTTAGAACACTAAAACTTATAGCTTTGAAAGGATTTTCAGCAATCCATATACGTGTGCTCATAGTTCTATTCAAAAATATATTGCATACTCTTGTCATACCATTTTGTAGTTCTTTCTGACAGGAAAAATAATCAAAATGCTATTCAGCCTTTGAAAGCCAGTAGGTTACTTCATCAGTAACAAAATTACTATGATCTCTATTAATTGTGATGTGAGTTCTTTGCATGATTTTCCTACATTTGCAAAGCAATCTCAAGGTGCCAGGCCACCTCAGCAGTGGCTCTGCATGACAGCATTTGATGCCAGGTTTCCTCACCAGCTTCTTTCTTACAGCCACAGAGAGGGAGGTGTTGTGGAAGCTTTGGTCCCTTTCCTGAGCACTTTCATCTTCATGTCAGATATCTCAGAACGTGGGCTCTGCACTCCTAATTCCAAGGGAGCTATGACAACTTTGAAGGTCTTGGTGAATGTGTGTTGATATTATAAAAGATAGTTTTCCCTTGATCCTGAGAATTTTATTGGTTCTGCTGAATTCCACTTTGCGGCTGGGAAGATACTACTGGGATTCCTTGTCCCCTGGCATGACTGTATGGATAAATGAATAAAACAGGGTTCAGGATCAGAGTCTGAATCAGAAGTATCTCTGCTTTCACACTGGATAGCAGACAGCCAAAGTGAGCTAGCAAAAATCTGCCTCTGGATATTGCTGTGGATTTAGTCAGACTTCAGACCTGGAATCCATGATGTGTCTTCTCCTCATGCAGTATCCCCAACATGGGTCAAGCAATGTCTTGCCCTTCCTTGAATTGTTTTCTGCTGGTGAATAGAGCATGAGGCAACTCCATGTCCACTTCTCTGTAGAACCAGCAGGGAAGAAAAGGACAGTTTCATGCAGATCTATACCCAAGCCCAGAGGGACCTGAGGGACTTCTGGCTGAAGGCAAGGGGGAATTGGTCAGACAACACTTCCTAACTTCCAAAACAAACATTTGAGCAGCTTTTCTTAAGGTAGCCGTGGATCTGACTTCTCATAATGTTTGTGAGCTCCATGCGAGTAATTTCACAGGTATTAGATCCTCCTGCTACTAGTAAACTTCCATCTTGACCTGGAGTCATTGTGCAATTTCCAAAGCAGCTTACTACTCTTGTTAGTCTAGATTTGTAGCATCCATCTGAATATAAGAGCAAACTGTTTGCTAGGTAGACCGTCTTCCCTGGTGAAATCCAGCTGCAGTGAACAATCAGCATTCACTAAGTTACCCTTTTGGAGAAAAACTGCTAAGGAGAACAGCTGCTTTCAGGTAAAGCAAAATGGCCATCAGCTGTAGGCACAGCAACTAGTTTCATGCAAGAGAACGTTGTTTCTGACTGCATGGGTATTTTGTTCATTAATTCCCTTTAACCGAATAGTATCATGATATTTACTAGTATCATGATACCTTTTTATTTCAAGATGGTGAAAAATTCAAATTGTAGTGGCCATCACTACCTACTGAGTGCCCAAATTATCAATGGAGATAAGATTCTTCTGAGAGTGATTTAGAGTAGGAAACTAAATTTAGATGCTCTGACTCATTCTCAGTAGAGTTTATCTCCCAACACTGAGTATGGATGAATCTATGGAGGTTAGTTCTTGTAAGACAAACTCAGCTTTTTTACTACCTACTTCCAGGTAGTTATTTCAGAATAATCATGGCCAAAGGGAAGAACAAAAAGGGTATTCAGTGAAGGAGATTAACAAAAGTGCAAACTGGACAAACACCACACAGCTCCAGATTCTCAGCATGGTTTCGCTGATAGATGATCATTGTAAATATCTGTTCTGCCCCTTTGAACATGCAGGTGTATAACAGATGCAAAAGAACAGATTCCGTTTTAAAGTCAATTTGTACGTGTGCAAAGTCTACCTTCTGCAAGGTACAAGGCAGACAAAGATGCCCAGAATGCTGAAGCTGGTGTTATTTTACTACATTTCTCTCTCTCTCTCTCTCTTGCTTTTCATAATATTCATAATTAGACACTTGAAAACTTATTTCAAGGAATGACAAACACTCATTTCTGGGTGTTTAACATTTCTTGATTTTTTTTTTGTTTTTCTTCAACACAAAGACGACTGTATTCTCCTTTGGAAAAATGTGATAGCCATCCCCTGATTGGCAGGAAGATGGGATATTCAGTGAACTGCGCTTTCACAGTATGACAATGTAGTATTATTTTCTTATGCTGGCCAGAGTGAGTGATTTTCTTATGGACAGAGTACCTTTTAGACTGACCCGCCATGCATATAGACAGGACTTTTATAGCTGCATTAAGCTAACCTACATTTTAATGCACAGTCTTCAGTGTGAAATTAAATTTTTGTAGTCTCTATTCACACAAGCCTTTTTCTATAACCCTTTTACATAATTTGATATAATTTGAAGTGACTAAAAATGACTGATAATTGTAGGGGTAAAATGTACCCCTAAAGAAAAGAACTTTCATAGGTGAAGGTTAGGATCCTATATCCAGCTGTGTTGGCCAAATTGATATTAGTTTAATAACCTGTAAACTGTGCTAGAAAAATGTAATTGTCCTGCATTACAAGGGTACTCCTTTAACTGCACAGTTTATTCAAATGTATAATCTAAATAATTGAGTACCTATGCATACAATAGAACATTGCTTCATATGCAAACACCATTTAAGAGACAGTTATATCCAAACAGATGGATAAAAAAGATGCCTGAATATAATTGGTTTGCTTTTGATTATTCCACAGATACAAATTTACTTAAACAATAAGTCTAGACAAGGTAGGATTTATTGTCAGACAAAATTCAGTTTGGTAAAGTGAAGCTGAGGGATTTATGAGGCACTTAGTGGGACTGTTTTTTAATCTACTTCTCACCTTGCAGTTTAATAAGGGTAATAGGAGAAAAGGAGCAGGCTTTTCTTCTGAACCACAATTTATTTATTGCCTTTAAGGGGATACTAAAAGTCTTATCAGTCTGTATCATAAAGTTATGTCATATATGTGTGCACTGAAATGCAGAAATTTAACAACAAAAAAAAAAAGTGGAAAGTAGTAATAGAGCAACTATGTAAACTGGCTGAATTTCCAAAGCTCTGGGTATATAGAAACTCATTTAAAAGTCTCAGACTCTCTAATTTGTATTGTGGCATTTCTCCGTGAACTTCCGTTGTGCAGAAAAACCTCCTGAAGTCAACAGTGCTCTGCATGAGCACAGGAGAAAGTCTGTGCCACAAGTAGTCTTCAAATGGTTTCTGAATCTGGGCTTGTGAATGGACCTCTGGACATACGGATCTCTGAAGACCATGGCTGCATAAGCTCATGGACCAAGCTAAATACTGTTTCAGTCTAGTTACTGTTTCTTCAGCAAAGTCTTAGGAGAACCCTTGGAGCACCACATAAAGAGGCTGCAGTGAAATTTCTTCCCTTATGTATTTTGTTCTTTTGGAGTTATGCTGTGTATGAACACACCTGTGGAATTAAATACATACATACATATTATAAATTGCTACCATATATACACTCAACAAATAGATAACTAATCAACAAAAGCTTTTGCTTAAGCCTAATCTTCTGAGACACTGAACTTCACTGGTGTCAGAAGAGGTTGATCATTAATTGCGAAATGATTGGCTACTGTAGTATCTAGAAGTCATCTTGTGCCAGAATTTAGACTGCCTTCACTGGTGCCTAATTTACCCGTTACTAATGTAATGTTTTAGTTCAAGGGAGAATGAGCAATTCAGACTAGTTCTCTTGTAGGGCTATTACATTCTTGTTCCCTAAAGTGAAAGAAGGGAAGTAATGCCAGTGCCTAATTTAGACACCTATGCTATGTGATTTGAATACAGCTTTCAATCACTCATAAATAATTTGCGTTTATTGCCATTGTGGTCAAATGTCCAGATGACATTTTGTTAATAATTCCTCTTGTATCTCCTATTGCTTATAATAAAATGAAGTCAATAATAGCCTGTCTCAATAAATCCATTTTTTGACAGTTTGTCTTTCCTTTTTTTTCCCCTTTATCCCCTTTCTTTTTAATGCAGAAAAGCTGTAGTGTTTTTTTTTTTTTAAATAAACTCTTTCAGCAAATCGAAATAAGATATTGCCACTGAATGCTGCCAACTTTGTAATAAGATTTAGTAGCTTTCCAGAGAGCTACTTGCAGTTCTAATAATAATTTTCTTTAAGTGTTCCGCTTTAGAAAAATGTCTTCTTTGTTACTGAAGTTGCCATATGTACATATGGACTATTTTTTTTTTCCTGAAAATATTCCTGGGATTTTATTACCATTAATCTTTTCTGAGGGTGTATATAATTTATCTCACAAGCCATCAGAATTCCCAGAGGGTAAATTACTCTAGAGGTCTCTGTGCCCTCATACTGTATCAAATTGACCTGCTTCTTGTTTGCCATTTTTGTGTACTACATTGCTTATTTAACAAGAAACAGAATGATTGTGATTCTG
Source organism: Porphyrio hochstetteri (assembly GCA_020800305.1). Taxonomy (NCBI): domain Eukaryota; kingdom Metazoa; phylum Chordata; class Aves; order Gruiformes; family Rallidae; genus Porphyrio; species Porphyrio hochstetteri. Next base: position 41,567,464 of record CM036905.1, read on the forward strand.
AGAAGGTCCTTTGATAGTAGTTTTGACACTCTGCCTGAATAATGACCCTCATTATGGAGCCCATGACAGGCTCTGAAAGTACTGATTTATGAATACATCACAGGTTCAGCATTAGAGCTCCCCCTACTCACTCCTGATATAGGACTAGATATAGATACAGCCTTTTGAAATATAGTGAAGATGAGATAATTGCCTGATTATGACCATTCAAATAACCTCTTTTTCTGATTTAACAAAGCACTGTCAGTTAATTTTGATTGTCTCCCAGGTTATTAGAAGCCTTTGACAAAATGTTTGTTAGGAAAATCTATTTCATTTAGGGTTGCCAGCCATGTCTTAAAGGACAGTAAGGTAGAAGTTACACAAAGTCTTTTTCGCTAGAAATGCTTTTCTATAGCAAACACTCATTAACAGTTGATATGATAATAGACTGTTAGAAACAAGTTTAGCTAAGAGCTAGAAGTCTGTGTCCTTGCTAAAACAAATTACAAGACACTTTGTAAACACATTTTTGTGAGGATTCTTGTTGATTTATTGTTTCCTCCATAGCAGTTATTTAAATAAATGTAGCTAATTTAGTTCGTTTGCTGCACTGTATAATTTTGTTCTTTGTGTGATGGGGTTATATGTAAAAGCCTGAAGGAATCACATCCCCATTAATCTTTTTACAAGTGCAATAAATAAATAAAGAGACGTGGTTTAATTTTGCTAGTTAGGAGATTTTAAAAGGCATTGGTAGCAAACTGATTTCTTCCTGCTCTCACTGTTCTTTGTGTCCTTCTCTTGAAGACACAGTAAATATTCTTACTTAATGAGGCAATAGTTCTTAGTAGGAAAGTACATAGATGGACAACCAGATCTAGACATGAAGGTGTACATTCAAATCCATGCATAGAACTTGTTTCCCCTCAAAATGCTCATTCTGGAATGTGTTTTTTGCAACCTACCCCAGAACATGAAAGATTTTCCTGAAAGGACATGAGGCTGATGCAGTGCTGACAGCTTTAACACTTGCACAGGATGTCAGTGTGCCACTGGCAGGAGCTTCACCAAGGCTGAAAGAGTCTTGGCCACCTCAGTTGAGAATTAGGTATCAAAAATCCAGGCAGTGTAAAAGATAGGTCCACTTAAGGATAGGTCTGGAAAGAAAGGGTAGAAACGGTACAGCATGGATGTGTGATGTGTCCTGCAGCAGGGATTGACTGGGGAAGAGAGGTGACGGTGTCCTCTGTAATCTCAAATGCTTTTACCTATGCAGAACCTGTTCATTTACATATTGGAATGCTAAAACAGAACTTGAGGAGAGGAAGTGATTCATTTGAGTGCATTGAATAGAAAATGCGGGCAGAACTAAGAGCTGCACCGGCAGTCTGAGTTAACCCTAAAAAATTAAAGATTCAGTGATGGTTAATGATATTTGTATAAGTACAAGATACTTGGGGTGACAGGCTTACGTGCCTGAGCCAGAAACAGATGAAGCTACCTGAACCTGAGCTGCCTTGAGCTTTGGGTTTTCTAAAACCACCAAAAATTGCTTGGATCTGACAATCAGTTCATCAAAACAAACAACAATGTTGTCACAGCTTAATACGTCATGAAACTGGTTCCGTCAGTGTTAACAACAGTGATGTTGCCATCTGTATGAAGAGTGCCCAATAAGGCCGTAGTAATATCCTGCTGGGTTTTATTTGTTCTTCACTCTGACCTTTCTATCCATAAGAAAATCTGGAAAAGGATATGTGCTTGGAAGGTGAGTTTTATGGTTAATTGCTAAATAAATAAAATTTAGTTATTCACAGAACTGTAGGGGTTGGAAGGGACCTCCAGAGATCATGGAGTCCAACCCATCTGTGTCATTAATGATGTTTCAGCAGGATTTTGAAAATTATAATCAAGACGTTGCGGCTTAATTGTTGACTCCCCATTTCAAAGCAATAGAAATCACAGCATTTTTGTAAACTCCATCTATTTTAAATCTGTGGCTCAATATATTGTTAACTGGCTGGAGTGGTTCAGCAGGCCTGGTGGTTAAATATATTACAATTTGCTTGTGCATGCTTCATAAAGTCTGCAAAAAACTTTTTCTGAAAACTTTGAATATCCCTTTCAAAGCAGGCAAAGATAATTGTTGACTTTGTTGCTTCCCTGCTTGCTAAAGCCTGTACGAGAGTATTGTAGTTCTATAAAAGTATTTCAGACCATAACAAAACCTTCTAGACTTTAATAACTATACATGACTGATCTGTCCTCTCTGGCAAGGTTAACTGTTTCTCCCAAGGAGTTAAGTGGCATATAAACTATTGTTCACACCATTTGTGCTAACAGCCTAGCATGACCTCAAATACTGTAGTGGTCATACAAGGTATCCTGTACAATACATTTATCAACAAAGGTAAAAGGACCACAGGGGCAGTGCTGACTTTAAGTGTATTAGGGATCTATAAGGATAAATGCTTAACCTCACTCCACAGCAAAAAGTAATTACTGAACCATTGTTTCTATAGTGTTAATATTTTTTCATGGTTCTTTAGAAATATAAGCTATTTAGTTCTTAGGTTGACATCTGTACTGCATTATATTTTATACAATGCATCTAGACTAAAGGGTAGAGCAATCATATAACTGTGAGATCATTTTACTTTTACAAGAAATCATCAACAGAAATAAAGCACAGAAAAGGGAATGGATTGAATTCAGTAGTTATTTTTAATAGATTTAAACGATCTAATTAACAATAGACTGAGCAGCAGAATTTTAGGGCTTTATTTTAAAATTGCATGCCCCATTTACAGTGTGTATAATCTTGCATACTTATTCACACTTAATTTTTTTTCCATCCATTAGCTCTTGGATGCAACTGACTCCTGGTCCTTGGACTCCCACCCACTTCATAAATGAGTGCCCTACCTGAAAAGAACGTAAGATCTGCTCAAGTAAAGGATGACCACCCTTGTACTTTTTCAGATAAATTAATTCAGGACAGGAGAAACCAAATTTGTCAAAATTCTCCATTTGGAAACAGCGTTCCAGAAGCCTGCCTAAGGATAGCCCTGATACAGGCATTTTTGATTTGCAGGGTATTTGAAAGCAGTAATTATTCTTATAGTCTTGAATAATGAATAATTATCAGAACAATCACTGTCACATGGCAGAGATATTTACAAAGGTCACAGTCCCACACTCCTTACTTCAGGAAAATATCCACTGAAGCGGATAAAAAAATTATAATAAAAATTAAAACGGGAACCTGGCTAATAGGAGCTGGACTCAAATTACTCTATCCTCTTTTAAGTCTGTGGGAAATCAAAGCAACTATTAATAACTAAGGAATATGGTCAAGGGTTTTCGCTATCCTATTTCCAGGAGAGGCTAATACCGCATGCTTCAGAGGGAGGTTCGAGAAGCCCCTAACAGACAATTATGACATGACTCCCCAAAGGGAAGCTTCGGTCTCAACAGCAGTTTTCTGTTCTTTGCAATATTTTATCCATTTTAAATGCTACTGCAGCCTGTTTTGTTGTTCACCTAAATGGTCTGAATCCTGCACATCTCTAAAAATACCTTACAACACTAAAATCCAGTGGTTTGTTGGTTTTTTTTTTTGTAATAGGCATTTTCTTTACTGCTTTTAATCACATGGTTTGTGAAATTCACAGAGTTTTATTGCAGTTATATCACAGATAAATAGACTTGCTGAATTTTCTGTGCATATATATGTACATATGTATGCACAAAATTTCTCCCATGTACCCATCTTCCTCCCCAGCTGTGCAATCCAGGCCTTTTCACTCTCTCTCTGCACACAGAAACCACTCTGTCTTCCCTCAGGACTCTGCATCATGTGTCAGCTGGCCCCTCCTGGGAATGGGTGTAGTGGGAAACAACAACTCCCCCAAAAAGAAAAGAAAAAATAAAATAATATTATTGCTACGTATTTCTGGTTGGTTTTTTCATGCCAATAAAAACATTTTGCTTTTTACCACATGTACATCACAGCGTTGACATCTGCCCTCAAGGTGAGGTGTCCTTTTGTTGCACTTCTGAGTAATCAAACATTTCAAATTATTGCCAGTTTCTCTCACTTAAGCAGGAACCTTCCTTTATATGTTTCCTATCTAACTGACAATAATGCAAACTTATGAGGGCCAGATTTTTAGCCAGGCCTCCCATTTTTGAGTCCACCACCTTGGAGGCACAACATAGCTCATTTGGACGTCGAACATCTGGAGTGCAGCAGTCATCGTTTGCTCTGTTCTTTATGCCAGTATGGCCACGTGCCATTATGAGAAGGACATGAATTTAAACTGTCAGAAGGAGATAGACACATGCTGGGTTCGTGTTATTTTCCCATAGTGAACCCGGCATTTGTTCCTTTTTTTTTCCAATGACTACTTCTTTTCAAAGGGCTCAGAAGAAGTGTTTGCAAATTCAGAAATACATTCTGCACTACACAGTGGAAACAATCTTGTCCAGTATTACATTATACGAAGTTCAAGGCAGACTCTGATTTTGCTTAGGTGAGAAGGACCCTCTTATACAATAGAGTCTCTCACCTGTATGAAATGTTTTTTTTCAACCAGCACAGTACAAAACTCCATTAGACAGCCACATGCAAGGCAAAAGTAAAATCACAGTGTACAATGGGGGCTAATATTATCCAATATCCTTCTTAATCTGAAAGCAAAACAGACTATAAAAATACTCATATGTGGATGATCAAAGGCCATCTACATTATTAATTATCAAAAGATACTGCTAGGATGATGAATATATTAAAAAAACTAAAGAGAAAATCTTTATGAATTAAAATCTAGTCTTTCTCTTGGGGCTGCATTGTTGGGCTTTTTTTACAGGCATATCATAAGCTATTCCCTATTCTTCTGTGAATTCAAAGGCAATTGAAATTGGACCCTACTTTCACTGGCACTATATGATCACCACTTCAATTGCTCTATAAGCTCCTGCCTTTATTTTGTTTTCTGTCATCACATTCGAGCTAGTGCTTGTGACCATGCAGGTGGTTTGTTTGGTACCTGTATGCTAAATCCTAGAATATATTTACTCAGCATCATCGTTAGTTGCTCAGAATGTGCCTTTTTCGGCCTCTTCCTCGGCCTTCTGGTTGCCTCTGGTGCTAACTTTGCTGTTGGCTGTGAAATTGCCTCTAGGGCTGCTGTAGGGTCAGACAGTTTATGGTCTGTTTTTTCTTCATAGCTGCCATTGATGGAGAGCTGTTCTTACCTTAGAGAGAGGTGTGATTAAAAAGCCAGGTACTGAACTTTCTAAATTTTCCCAATATGCCTCTGGAACCCCCATAACCATGTGTTGAAGAAATCCCACAGCGTTCATTAAATAGGTGGGGAAATTCTTGTAAGAATTTTCTTTTCCTGCTCCAAACAACATAAACATCTTCAAAAGATTCTTTAGAAAAAGATTACACAATACTGTTTTTATCATTTATTCTCTACATAACTTTTCCCCATGTACACATTATTGTTATTGACAGCAATTCTAAAGCCCTTTAAAAAAAGAAATTAAATAGTGAATCAATAAAGATTAGCTATTTACTGTAGATTATTACTTTATCATTCCCATAATTACAATAATGGTTGCTGATGGAAATTCTATTTATGTGAATCATTTTATACTTGTTATTTATTATTATTAATGTTACCATTATTATCTTCTTACCCTTCGGTTCACAAGATGTATCTTCTCAGTGAATTTTAATTTCAATATCTTGCTATTATACTGTACATAATCCTATCAAAGACTGTCCTTCATGCAACATTTTCAGTGATATATTATCACAGAGACCATTAATGAATGAGCTTCATATCTTACTAATACTGTTTTAGATACTATTTTTATTAATTTTCTAAGCTGTAATTCTTCGTACAGTACCTATGTCTGTCTTCTATTAAAGTTGTGTTTTTGATTTTAACATGAGGATTTCAAAGGGAGGCATTAACTTTGTCTTTAAAAATACATTTCAGTTCATAGATTCTAAATGACGATATTATAATGCCTGTGCTTTGTTCTTCCTGACTTTTTTGTAAATTCATTTTCATATTTTCCCCTAGTTTTTGCAAGCAGTTTCCTGTTAATAAACAAAATTATTTTTTTAGAAATGTTGTTTCTTACAGCATGCCATAAGGATGGAAAAAACCCATATAATCAAAGCAACTGCAGTTTTTCTTCTGAGATATGAATTATTGTAATGAAAGAAAGATAAATATTTATCAGTTTCTAAGCATATGTTACCAGCGAAAATAATAACTTAACACTACATACTGTAAGTTTCTATTAACTAATTTTTCAGATAAATGCCAAATTTATTTATAAGAGACTGCTATTATGATTAATTTGCTCATTTTGCTGTTTCTTTTCTTTATTCTTATGGTTTGCTGCTCAGATCACTGGAAGAAATGCCATTACACATCCTGTGCACTACATGCAGCTCAAGTACTTTAAATATGATGTCTTTGGTGCACTGCACTCTCAAAGTTGGGAAATGGCATTTGTTTAGAGTCTCAGTTTAAGGGCATTTTGCCCTTAAAATGCCAATAATAACAAATAAATAACATCCTTATTGGCATTTTGAGTACTGGTTTGACTCATCTTGTACTGTTGTTTAATCTTTTTTACTTCCATTAAAGCATTGTGATGGTATAGAATTAGTGGCCGATGCTAAAAGGTCTTTAAAGCTGCAGTATGTATAGAAAACGTAAATATGTCTTAGAGACTTTCTTAGGATTATTAAATATACATGTACTCCATAGTTTAGATTAATAGCTGAGAAATGATGCATTGTTACAGTAACATAAACCTATGATATATTTAGCATATAGCGTGCCATTCTGCATAAACAAAACATAGCCCTATAACTGCTTTGTAAAGATATATATCATTAATCTTTGTGCTGAACATATTATATTTACTTATTCTTAAGTGAAACACGCTACTTTCATAAAATTAAAAATCTATGACCGAATAGTAAATTGCTTTTGTGGCATACTGCAGATAATTGTATAAAAGTTCATTTGCATAACAATGGATAAATTTGAAAAAATCTAGAACTACACATCATTGGACAGATTGTGTACAAGTTATTTTACCAAAGCTTCCTTAACTCCTGTGGAAAGGATCTGAACACATATGAACATGAACATTTCTGTGCCTGTTACAGCAGTCCCATAGTTATGTGAGATTCATTTTTTTAACATTTGACTTTTTCCAAGGGGCACTTCTAAAACCTCACAGGTTTAAATTTTTCTATTGATTCCTATGTCTTGATTTATTGTGCACATATAAGCATCAGAGTAGAGCAGCTCATCTGATATTTTAGGCAAAGCAACATGATTTACAAAAGTCAGAGAATTTTACTTTATCTGACACATAAAAGAGAAGGTGTGCACTGATGAACCAGTTCATGTACTTAAGCACATGCCTAAACGTAAGCATAGACATCAACATGTTGAAAGCACATCAAGTGCTTGAGTCCTGGATGAACTGAGTCTTTAATTTGGTTTACATTATTTTGGAATCCACTTTTCAAAATGCTTAGTTTTGAGTGCTTATCATTTGGCATTTCTAATGGATTTTTTCTCCTCAGTATATTTTGCTCTAGTCTTTGTGCCTTAGTAAGACCTATTTAACTGAGGCTTGTCATGTTGATGAGATAGGGGCATTGCATCTTCATTAAGATAGAGACTTGGCAAAGCATTTAAATCTGTGGTTTACTTCAGGGAACTGTAGAAAATCAAATCTATAGAAGTTAACAGGGTTAAACATTCTTAAAGTTAAGCATATGCTTACATGTTTTGCTGGAGCAGGGCCAAGGGTACTGGTTCAGCAAAACATCTAAGTGCATGCTTACATCCCTTTGATGTTAATGGGATTCAAGGTTGAAGATTTACATATATGCTACAGCGATTTGCCAAATAAAGATACAGTCATGACTTGAGACCTCAGACCGAAACATTCAACCAGGATTCAAAGAACTAGGATCTATTTCCTAGTGATTTCCAGCAGATGTAGGGGAATCTGAGTCCCTAGAGATGTTTGGAAACTTCATGTTTTCTCTGTTTGTGAATAACTGATCACTGCAGCTGTGGGTTGAGAAACACAAGACTTCCTGGCCTGATGGAAGGAAGCCTGATTGTGTGTCCTGGAGAGCAGAAGATGGTAGCTATCGTGTCTGGGCTGTGGCTTTGTCTCCATGGGAGCTGGTGGGAGGATTCTGGCATCGTTGTTCAGGCTGAGACCTGCAGAGCTGCCCTCCAATGTGCTAGGTGAGACCCAAGGATCTGATTTTGTGAGCAAATAGGCAGCATCATTCCAGAGCCAAGATGCCGTCCCTGTCTTTGCTGTCTTGAAGTCAGGTTGCTAATCTAATCATCCAGTTTTCCTCCCTGGTCGTTGGGAGTTCATCCTGTCCTAAAACAGTTGTCAAAGTGAGTGGAATTGATCTCCCTCTGGAGGTACCTACTTCCCTTGACAGAGTGCAAAGAGAGCCTATATTAGACACATGCATGTAAGACAGCTAAATTCAGTTGACGTAAATCGTACCCTCAGTAACTAACCTTATCTCTGGAATCCAATTTGAGTGCTGTACCTTCTTTTTTTTTTCTTCAGGATACCATTAAAATTACATTTGAGTGTCCACAAGGAGCTTCGTAACAAACATTACAGAGATTATCATCTACCCTGAATATGCAGTGCTGATACACTCTGAATATACAGTAGTTACAGTATCTGAAACATGTTTCTGTTGGGGTCCCACATGAACAATTACCCTGGACAATATTTACTAAATATGTCATTTTTCAGTAAAAGACTTGTTCTGTTTTTTCTCTTTCTTTTTTTTAGAAATCTTGGAGTGTTGGTCTGAGAAAAACAGCAGCTTTCTTTTCTGCGCTTATGGAGTAAAATTATATCTGTCAGAGATGAAAATACCATAATTATGTCTTCTTATAATTTATTCATTGCTTTATGGATCTAAAGCCTTCTAAGGAATGTCACAAATCCACAGAAAATTCTTGAATCCAGCATTTAGCAACTTGATTTCTGATGTAGTTGACAGACTCAGATAAACACTTTCAGCAGCTAGCAAATACACAGGTGGCATTTGTTCCCCCTTCCATGGGTGGGATTTTCTGGGATTGGGTGCAACAGAAGCTGAACAGACATTGCAAATGGGATGAAGTTTTGCCACCTTGACCGTGGGCCCTGCAATAGTCTGAAATGTGAATGACCAGTATCGCAGTATATTAGGAACTGGGACTGTAAGATCTGTATAGGTCTCTTCCAACTTGAGATATTCGATGATTAGTGTTAGCACTAGTAATGCTTTTGGCTATATCTTTACTGGATCTAACCTCAGGGTCAGATACTCCCAAACACTCATATCTCCCTTAACGTGCATTGGCTTTTCTTTCCACTGTTCCTCTCTCAGCTGTTATTTCTAGCATAGATCCTGTTTGATGAGGGGAATTAATGAAGACTGACATTTTAGCGTTTAACCATTGCTGAGATTCTTCTTGTTATCTCTTTAATTCATTTTGTAAGAGTTTGTTTTGTTCTGATTGTGTGTTTTGCAATTTCCATAATAGATATTCCTTACTGTTAAACTTTTCTTCCATGAGGAGAACAGAGGAAGTAGCTGATCCTTTTCCATTATGTCAAGCCAAAAGTGAGCACTGGCATTTCATAGGTGTGTTAGCCTATAGTCAAAATATCTTCAGGAGATACTTTGCTTTCAATATAATTTACAATTTAGAGATAGAGCTTGCTGAGCCCGAGCAGTTAACTGAAAAAGTTATGCCCCTTGGGAAAGGCACATGTGTACACACACACATTATACGGCCAATTTTCAGTTTGCAGAGCACGGTGACAGAGCAGATGAGGATACACCATAGCTCGTATTCAAACCCTGGCCTGAGAAGACATGTGGTTACTCAGCACATGGTAATGGGGAGGATATCACTGTTTTTAAAATCAGGATCGCAAGACAACTTGGCATCTTGGAATGAATGGTAATGGTGGTACAGAGCACAGGTTTCTCAGGCTCTGCAGCTTCTGTTTTGTTGTTTGTTGCCTGAGCACCAAAGGACCAAATATCCCTCTGCAGCTTGATCCTGCTCCTACTGAAAGGCAACAAAACCCCTGTTGCCTTAAGCAGGGCCAGTTTACATCCAAAACCCTTTTAGGTATCTGAGAGAATGGTGTCCTCTGTGTCAGTTCTGTTCAACTCCAGTGTGCTTTGTAACTTCGGCTCTTTACGTTTGGTGCTGCATGAAATTCAATTGTGCCAGGTGTTTCAGCTGTGCTTTACTGATGTGGTCTTCCCCCTTCAAATTAATGTCTTTATAATCACACACATTTATAGATGAAAGAGGCATTTGATGAACTACAATGGACTAAGTTTACTTCTGGCTTTAATGTCATATTCTTACCTTAAGTACAAATATTTTATGTTGTCTTTCCTTATGCCAGTGGTTTTTAATGTGCCCATAAAATGACTTGTTCTATGAGTTGCAAACTCCTATTTGTTTTCAGTTAGCTCTACTTGTATGTCCCTCAGGAGGAGAATTACAGTCATGGAAGCTGATGCAGTGAATTTGGTGGTTTATAAGTAGGAAATACTTAGATTTTGGGGCATGTGCAGCCTTTCATGTACAAAGTTCTCATTTTAATATACCTCGGGCTACTGGCTTTACGATTTACAGTTAATTAGGATTCTGATTTGGGTTGAAAATTCCAATACCTATATGCTTTTATACATGCATTTCAGATCATGCTGGCTGAAGCAAATAACTGTGACTGTAGTCAATAAATGAATGTATACCACAGGGAGCAGCCCTTCCCCCCACCATCCTCTGACAACCTGTAAGAAAATCCTACTGTGTTCCCAGTTCACAGCAATATCATTCTGACATCACTTTGTGATAGCTAGAAGATTTCCTTGCCTATCATTTAACAAAATCCCAATACCATTTCCTTACTTTTAACAAAGTCTCAAAATCCCTAATGTATACCATATTTGCTCTGCCTGTATTTCATGCTCAAATTGAACTCTTTAGATAACTGAGTTCTAATCTGCACATGTATATGCGACTTTTATTAGCATCCGTCAGCACTGCAGAAGTGTGTAGAAGGGGAAGTGAGGTAACTTCCGAAATACTAATGCTGGAAAGAAACTAGCAAACCATACAAGTCATGAATTTCACATCAGAACTACTCGGTGTTTTTCTGACATATTTATAACATTTATAACAATATTAGTATACATCAAAAAAGGGTAATTTCATGGGATTCATCTGATACAGTCTTTAAAGTACCGATCTTTTAAATAGCTTTTTTTTTTTTTCCCTTTACTGACTTGTGCCCCACGAAAAGCTTTTATACAGCCTCTTGTCTATTAGTTTTGCCATTTTTATTTGTTAAAGAATCAGTATCTTTTCAGTATGCAATCTACATGGCAAAAAAAATATTCCAATTAGTTTCAAATGTTTGTCTCAGTAGAGTAGGTAAACTTAATTTTGGAGATGGTTATTAAGATGTCCAGGACTTGGGCTGGGCTGGGCCCATGCCGTTTGGACACGGTACAGTAGGGACAGAACTAAGATGCAAAGCCAAAACCCAGAGAGCTCTCTGTGCTGCTCGTATGGCTGAGAAATGAATGGGAAAGACAGGAAAAGCAACGGCTGCTGCTGGGAGAGACTACTCTGTGTGAGCTGTTGTCATCTCTCAGATCCCTTTCCCTATGGAGGTGACAGCTAGAGAGACTGCACAGTATAGCAAGGAAGACATCTGAGCTTTAGTTATTTTTGTAGTACAAGCACCTTGCTGCCATAAGTAACTGCATACTTGCTTATTCCTAGAACCAGGTCTTGAAAAAACTCTGGATGACAGTCAGGATTTATGACGGCAGAGAATTTACACTGGCAGGGGATTATATTTGGCATAGTATACAGTAAATATATACAGTTTTGATCATGACAAAACATTCTTGCTTAACTTCTTCACTGATAGTAGCAGTATAATTCTCTAAAAGAGGTTATATAGCTGTTTTCATAGAAGCAGGGGAAAACATATTTGCAAAGGAATAAATGGGAGAGAAAAGGGTTCATTGGGAATTCTGGACTTTAAAAAGAAAACCAAGGTTATTTAGGACCCTTATATATTTATTTTCAGCTGTACAAATTCAGATAAAAACCAAGTAATACAGATTTATTTTTATAATCACATGCCTTCTACTGGATAAAAAGTCTACTTCAGTAGGTAAGATGCTAGAAAATCAGTAAAATTCAGCAATTTATGTATGTTGATGCCTACTATTGGTATGATGGCAATATGTAAATTATCCTACCAAGATTAGACTTCTACTGTGCTACACTCCATATAAAAACTTAGGAGAAGCCCATCTATGCCCTACAAAAATACCTGCTCAGACCACAAACTTTTAAAAATGGAATAACTAGAATGAGTAAATGAAACACGGACTACTTTTATGTGGAATTATGGATTTAATTAACAAGAGAGACAAAATCCAGAAAAACAAGTGACAGCTGAAGAGGATTGTCCAGAGTCACCCATCAGGTTAGTAACAGAGATGGCAATAGAATTTAATACAGAATCCCTTCCTAGTTTCCCATTTGAAAATCATGCCATAGTATGCCTACAGAGTCCATTAGAATAGAGATCCACTAAATGTATAAAGAGCTGAAATAGAGCTATCTCTTATCCAGACACTATCATGATATATTAGTAAATAAATAACTTTACAGGAGGCACAAGAGCTTTATCTTCTTCCATGTCTGACTATGGCTAGGAGTGTGTTGGGACAAACACGAGAGACAGAAGCAAAAGGAACCGAAATATAATGAGCAAGTTAAGTTTCTTTTGAAAGTCAATTTAAGTTAAGTAAAAGGTACTTTTGAAATAATCTGTTCTTTAATGGTAGAAAAAAATGACAATAAAACCCAAAGTAATAAAGGTTAAAAACAGAGCTTGAACTTGGAAAGGAAAGAGAGCACAGCTATTGTTTAAGACACAAGTCTACAGTCCAGGACTCTATCCCTGTCTTTGCCACTGATGTATTGTGTGTTGGCAAGCACATAATTTACTCCATGTGAGGTACGTATTATTCTATGCATTAAAAAAATAATACCGAGGCATATAGAAATTGAGCACATTTCAAAAAGCTGTTTCGAAGTCAGATTGCCTCCATTTTTGACTCTGCAACTTGAACTACCTGTTGTTCCATATTCAGAGTTTTGGTGTTCCAGCAGTGCCTTCTGAAGATTAACCCTTAACTTTAATGTCTCTCCATTTACTCGAAAACTGACTGGCAAAAGATGCTGTAAGTCTACACCGCCGGGATCTGAACCTCTGCCTTTGAGTAGTCCTTCCATTCTACAAATAGGTTTAAGAGAAAAGATTAAAAGAAGGTGGAAAACAAAAAAGCCTCTGGTTTGTTTGGGTTTTTTTTGACTTAACAAGCAGGCGAATAATTGCATGCAAATATGGTCTGCCTGCTTTCTCATCAAGTGATTAATACAGTATGTACTGTGGGCCAAATGGCCCTGGTGCTCTCACTGTAAGAGGTAGTGACCACCTTCCAGTATTAAAAACCCTGTCCCTTTTAGTTTGTGTGATTACGACACTGAGGGAAGGGTTCACAGAGATATGTAAAACAGGTCGGATGAACCACACTCTAAAAGTGCCCGTTTCTGTCCATTAACTATAAAGAAATCCTGAGGTCATTTACTTAGATAGGGACACTGGCCCTTCATATCTTTAAAATTAAGTCAAGGAAATTCCACCACAAAGGACAGAGTCATTTATAGCTTCTGAGCACTACAACTCTTTATATTCTTAGCTAAGCCTGCTAAGAATACTATTAAAGCTCACTTTTTTCTTTTTCTTTTTCATTTTTTTTTAAATCATACCGTATGCAACAGCACTGGGAGTCCCAGGGCCAGAAAGGGCTGCTAGGCAAATGGGCAGCGTGGGTAGGGGTCCCAGGGGGGCCAGGCAGCCCCGCGCGGCCTGGCTGTGCTGGGGGCTTGTACAGAGGAGACACCTAGGAGGAGAAACTTGGTCAGCTTTGATCGGCCTGGATCCAGGCACAAAAACTGTTGCCGGGGAGCTGGTGTCACAGGGACACGGTGTAAATGGTGACACATTCGGGTATTGCGCTTTACTGAAGCTACAGATTTGAGACTTCAGCAACACGAAATTTATTTGCATTCATGAAAAAAAATCCCCCAAAATGCATAGACAAATCTAATCCACTGCTGTTGCACACAGCCAGGTCTTGTAATTCCTCCCAGTTGTTCCAAACTGAGAAATCCCTGCTGTTCCCTGTGGTAATGAGAAAAGTTCTGTTCTTCACCCTAAATGTGTTATTGACCAGTTTATGCCTATTTCTTTCAGCAATACTGATTAAACAAAGCTACCTAGGTGCACAGTAGCATTTATAGCTATGTGCTTGTCCTTGATCATCTTGTTTAAACTTGATTCTCAACTGTTAATCCAAGAGATCTCTAATAGGCCTAATTTTGTGCTGATTTATGCTGCACAAAGCGTCCTTAGAATACCACGGGGATGTAATTTTGGCCAAGACACATGCATCAGAAAGTCAGACTCTCTGGGTTTGGTTCACTTTCTGAAACACAGCAAGCAGCTATCCCTTTTCTTTTTCTTTCTTTTTTTTCTTTTTTTTTTTTTTTTTCCTGAAAAGCTTTCAGCTGTCCCTACTGGCAGACTTTAAAAGGTCAACAGCACTGCTAATATTGTCTCACACATCAAGCAAGTGATTATAATTATTTTGATGCCATCAATAAGAGTAGTTTAACTAAACTGTACTCTTTTAATGAATTACATGTGGCTGGAATACCAGTGCCTTACAGAGGCCATATCACCTCTATTACCATAAACCACAAAATATTGGTGAAGTGTTGCTAAATAATGCTTATATTAAGATTCTGTAAAAACAAAAAACTCCAAGCAAAACATTAATTTACAGCACATATAACAAGTGCAATATATACTTCTGCCCCTGGGAGAAACATGACAGCTTTACAGGAAGAATGGGATGCCACTGTCATTTTAGCATTTTGTTTTATAGAAATAGGTAGGACTAATGAGTTTTCATCTATCATTCTCAGGGTCAAATGGTCTGGGTAATGGAAACTGTTTGCTAGAGGTGACTAAATTTTTTCACAAGATACTTGGTTGGTTTTTTTTCCAAAATGTACAATTTTGGTCCAAGTAAATTTAATAATTGAGTGATAATTTTCCATAGTGCTTTCAATAGGAAATTTACCAGAAATATTATCAAGATCAAATTGAAATTTGTGTTAGATATAGAAACGCCTTTGTAGAAATTGGCAGAATAACAGTGGCACAACCAGGCCTTTTGTTTGAATTTGAATTTGCTGGTTTTACAACCCTTAAATCTGCTATAATCTTTTGGAGAGAGAGGCAGAGATAAGAAGTGCTAAATTCTTAATTTCTTTTGTCTTTGAAAAACATCAGGCTGGAGGACCTCATCATGCCAGATGTGAGAGAAATTAAGCTACTTTAGGGACCTGGGCTTCATCCTTCCAAAAGGCACTGGAATGCCACCACTTAGGTCTGGTTTATTCTAAGAGTACAGGATGTATGGGGTAGCAACTTCAGCATCTGCAGAAATTCTCTGGAATATGCTTGATAATTTATATTCCACAATGACATAAAGAATGAGGAGGAAGGATACCAGTATAAACTGGTACATTCCTCCAAGCAAAAACCATTTTGTGCATTCTAATTGCTTAGAAGTAGAACAGTACTACTGTTTCCTGCAACTACCAGCACACGTATGAGACTTCAGCTGCTTTTTATGAATTTAAAGTTAACTGAAAATGTACTCTTTTTTTTTGTGGTTAGTTAGGTAATCCTTCCTTTCTTTAAAATTAAACACACCACAGTACCTCCACTGAAGATATTTTACAAGCTGATTTACTGATGTGTGCACTCACATTTTCAAGGACTCTTTCAAAACCAGTTAGGGTTGTCTCTACATGAATTGACATCTGCTTTTTTGAGTATTATTGATTCTATGAGGAATTAACAGGCCTTTGGAAACCCACATGAAGATGCTCAACCGCACAGGAGGTGGGAGAAGCAATGCCACATATGACAGAGTCATTTCTTTTGGAAGTAAGGTCAGAACTGTGTGGTTAACAGATGCTAATATATGAGGTGAAGACTTACAGATTCTTATGATGTATATACACAGATATATGTGTTGTCTGTAATTCAGGAATTATCTTGAAATGTATTATTATATGAAATTCATTGTTTGAATATATGAGACCTTATTTGAAGCCCATGAGAGTCAATAGAAAGAGTTGGCTTTTATTCAAGCTTTTAAACTGGAGAAAAGTCTGTGGGAACTCAGAACAGCTGCAAATTCACATTGACCCACTGTCATATTGCCACAGTTATTTAACTGATAATGGTCTTTTCCACTAAACAATTTATTTGATGAAACAATGGCTTGTTTTATTGTGATCCTTCCTCCCTGTATATAATTATTGTTAACCAAGTGTTTTATAACCAAGTCTTTTATACCAAGGCCTGTATGGAAAATTGCTTTTTAGAAACTGCTATCCCTTAATGCATTTGAAAGTCCATTGAGTAGATGATGTTTGGAGTCATTGGTCAAAGAATTGAGCTCATCTTTTTTAAAATGACAAAAAATGACCAATTAATTTCATGTCATGTCCTCAGCAGTAGCTGCTTACGCCATATTTTTATGTGGAGGAGAATGTTACCAATAACTTGTCACCGAAATACGAGACTGCCTAAGAAAGCTGATCTGTCACCAGTTGAGAGTTCAGCATCTACAACCAAAACCTGAGGGCGGCTATCAGACGTTAAAGCAACTAAATTAACAGCCTTCTGTTAAAGTTTAGGTCTTCTTTAAATTACCATCACAGTCGTGTTCGCAGTTTGATAAAAGAGCAGTATAATTGGAGACCAATTCTCAAATCCTAAAAGGGTAAAAAGACGTGGCTTGTTTATCATGAAAGACTGCTATTCCAACTACTAATCTTTCTGTCCTAGGAAGTGTCTTATTCTCTTTTCTGTGTTGGAAAGCTGCCTAACAAATGTATTTTCCAAGACAATGAAGGAAGCAGACCTCTATTCTTTCTTATCAATTTAATCTCTTTCATTCAGCTGACAGTGTCCTCTTGTAGGCTAGGTCTCTTTCCACATGAATTACTAAGTGACAAGTTACTTTTGCCTTTTCCTTTGCTTTGGTTTTTTTTTTTTCCATGCCAGAATCCTAAAATGTAATAAAGGTTTATTTGTACACACATTATTTTTAACCATAAAAATACATAAAAGAGGCAGAGTATTCAGTGCACTATTATTGTAAAACTTGCATAGATTGCTATTGCAATCATAATTATTGCTGTCATTTTATCATTCAATATTTTCACACTCCTCTAATTAAAAAATTACTCAGAGTACAGAGAAATCTGGTGTCTGTTGGTTTCTCTGTAGCAACCTGGCTTCTGAATCCTGATTAAGTCTGAAAGAATTTAAGATTTTGTCACTGAATTAATTGAAAATATTATATCTCTTTGTGCCTCAGTTTCCCCCTTTGTAATGTACTCTCCATTTTTTTCAAACATTTTTTTAAGCTACATTCTCGATGCAAGTTGTCAACGTTAAAATACTGCCCAGATAAACCATCTGGAAAACAAAGTAAGATTATGCTCTACCTACCGAAAATAAAATGTGGATAAGAACTCTTCATTCTACTAGTTTAACAACATTAGTATCTCCAACACTAGGAAATATGAGAAAGAAAAATTGGGGAACACACACCCCCAAAACTAACCTTCCAAGCAAAAAACATTATCCTTAGTATAAAAAGACATAAAATTAAAATACTATGACACAGAAATAATTTAATGACCTTCATAAAACAAAGCATATGACTCCTCTCCTTCCCACCTCCCCTTCCTCCCTGCCCAGCCCCAAAAACAAATCCTGATTAAACAGAACTCAAAGTTTCCCTTCTGTGGCAGTGGAAGCCTGTTCTTTTTATTTATTTTTGAAGTTAATCCAGAAATGACCTGGAGTGGAAAGGCATGCCTCCCTCTAACTATAGGCACAAAGGCTCAGAACATATGGCAATTTTGACATTTTTAGTTAGAAATCTTTCCCTGAAAAAAAAGAAAAATACACTTGAATACTTGCAGAGTGCATGATATGTCAGCTTCTTGCATTCATGGCCATGTGTTAAGGTGACATTTTGTCTGCTAGACAGTGTGATAACCTTGCAGAGGCACAAGTGCCAAGGAGAATGCACTGAGACTGTTCACACGCAGAAGCGCTGTTTTTCCTGCTGAGGTATTTGACTCTGTTATCTTCAGACCTGGCTGAGATCGTTGGCCTTTCATGCCACCAGATGCCTCTTGCTCTGCACCTTGGAAAATGGCTGAGGAGAAATGGGGTAGGAGTCTGTTCCCGCAGTGATTGTCTTGTGATGTGACCCCCACCTATTTCTTAATTCGGTTCATCTAAGTTACTACCCACAGGAAAGGTCAACTGAATGAAGAGAGGCCGATGAACTATGTACGTCTCATGTAAATCCTTTGGTTTTGGTTTGTTTAGTTGGTAAATCCTTTTTTTGTTTGTTTGTTTGTTTGGATTTTATTAAATTTCAGTGAGGTATAGAAAATATACAGAGAACTGCCTGGCAAGCAGTATGAGGTTCACCACAGTGATCTTAATCACCTAAGAAGCAGGCAACTCCCAGAAAGAAATAATGATGCCAAACAGCTGCAGTCCCAGAAGGGAGAGTGGGACTTGCAGTGAAGAGGGAGCCCAGGTTCTGTCTGTCAGGGGTAATACCAGGAAGCAAGGAGACGCTCCCTCTCCCTTCCTTGCTCTGTGGTAAAACTTTGCCTGCAGAATAGTCTTTCCCTTGGTGCAAGATAAAAGAACTGTGCCCTGTGCATACCGGTTACACAATAAAAACGTTTCCATGAAGAAGAGAATAAAGAAGCGAAATAGCATTTCATCATATTCAGTCCTACAGCATATGCATGAGGACAGGGCGAGTTACCATCAGCCTAGACCAGAGCCTGGGCTCCCCATTTCACTGAATTCTGCTAGCTAACACCAGAAAGCATACAGGGTTTCTATTTACATAAATTAGCTAGCAGTTTGTTGTCAGAAAAGATGAGTAAGGCTTTGTGGAGGATTCCCAACTCGTAATTCTGTTTTCATTTTGCACCAAAACTTTTCAACAGTTGTTTTTTTTTTTGGAGGAAAAAAAGAAAATTAAAGAAGAAAAGAAAGAAGCAAATTGCTCTCACTTGCCATTTGCTTGCATCAAAACTCTGGGGCATTGCCTGCCTTTTGATTCAGCTGTTCCCTTGGCATGGGAATACACTTGAACAAATAGGAAATATAATGAGAAACATGCTTCCTCATGGTATTTCCAATTGGAAATAGCACAAGGAAAAAGCACTTTATCACTTTATTCCCAAACAGAAATAATCTAAGAAAGCTTTTTCCTCACAACATTCCCTGATTGCTTAAATAGGTGGACGTACGTCAGGAAGCCTTTTTGGTGGTCTTCACTGGGGTAAGAAATGATTCAGCTGCCCTAGTAGCTCACTGCTCCTCTGGAGAAGTAGGTGGTACACCCAAGAAACAACCTGGATTCACATCTAAGGCAAATCATACAAAGTGAAATAAGCCTCATGACCCAAGGTCTCAGGGGGCCTACTTCAGCAAATTGTCATGATGCCAGTGGAGAGAGTGTATTAGAGGCTAGAATTGAAGAGTCAAAGAAGCAGATTTCCTGCAGCCAGTGTGTCTAAAGCTAGGAGTATTGTTGAAAATCAGGGTTGATTCTCTTCTCACACAAGCTTTATTCAGTGTAACTATTGATCTGCTTGGTATGAGAGAAAAGCAACAGGCTTGTAGTACCTTAAGGGAAGGGAATTTCTCAAATGTGTCCATTCAAGGTATGCACATATATAAACCAGCATGAAAAAAATTGTATCAAACACATAGATTATTGGAATTGAATTGATAAAAACAGCTTGAGAGTGACTTTAGTTTAGGAAGCAATCTAATAGCACCTCATTGAATTTGAATAGGATTTTTTCTTTGTTTTACTACTGATATTAGGGAACTGGTTTAGGATATACATTTCTGAAAATACTGAAATATTGATTGACTTTATTTACATTCATTTGCCTTCCTCATGTCACTGCTTCAACAAAGTCCAGAAAGAAAGAAACACCTGGTAGTAAATTTCTGGGGAGGTATTTGCATACATTCTGCCAGGCAACTCCTTAATAAGTTGATTTCCACTATTATCCTAATGAACAGAATTTGGATGTTCCCAGCATTATTTTGAACCCCACCTTTCCTTATCTCCCAATTGCCCTGACACATAGTGAAAATGAAGGAAGTGCAGGAGAAGTTGCAGGTTTCTATCTTGTTGACTTGGTCCTGCTCAAACTCAGGGAAGCTACAAACCCACTCTAACTCCCTCCACTGCACACTGCAGTAGTGAAGTTAGGCTGTATCAGACCTCCAGT
The DNA here is from genome assembly GCA_020800305.1 of Porphyrio hochstetteri. Classification (NCBI taxonomy): domain Eukaryota; kingdom Metazoa; phylum Chordata; class Aves; order Gruiformes; family Rallidae; genus Porphyrio; species Porphyrio hochstetteri. The sequence continues at coordinate 41,588,091 of CM036905.1, forward strand.
ACATTGTCCCGGTAACATATCCTTTCCCTATGTCACAAATTTTGTCGGTATCCTTATCAAAATTGGGTAATTTGCTATTAATTAATTTACTGCACTATCTAACCTTTGTAAAACTGTGAACCAAACCTGTGTTTCCCAAAATCTTTACATGTATCTCAATTACTGCCTTCAAACTTCAGACATACTAAGTTGTTCTTTAACTCAGAAATTTTTCAGTCACATGATGCTTTCTTGAATTTAACATTTAAAAACTAAACAGTGCCAAGCTACTGTGTGTACTGTTTTTCACTGGGGTAGAGTTAATCTTCTTCACAGTAGCCAGTACAGGTCTGTGTTTAGATTTGTTCTGCAAAAAGTGTTGATAACACAGGGATGTTTTCATCACTGCTAAGCAGTGCTTGCACAGAGCCAAGGCCTCTTCTGCTCCTCACACCACCCCACCAGTGAGGAGGCTGGGGGTGCACAAGGAGTTGGGAGGGGACACAGCTGTATCAGTTGACCCCAAAAGACCAAAGAGGTATTCCATACCATATGACATAATGATCAGTGTATAAAACTGGGGGAAGAAGAAAGAAGTGTGGGGACATATGTGGTGGCATTTGTCTTCCCAAGTCACTGTTATGTGTGATGAATCCCTGCTTTCCTGGAGGTGGCTGAACACCTGCTCATCCATGGGAAGCAGTAAATTACCTTGCCTGTCTGTTTGTGAGCATGGCTTTACCTATTAAACTGTGCCTATCTCAACCCACAAGTTTTCTTAGCTTTACCCTCCTGATTCTCTTCTCCATCCCGCTATGAGGGGAGTGACCAAGTGGCTGCGTGGGGCTTAGTTTCCAACTGGATTTAAACCATGACACTGTGAAATCAAGGCGGCCCCAAATCTCTCAGTGAAATCATCAAAATATCGTCTTTATGGATTAAAAAAATCCAAAACGCATAGAAATAGTACTATATAGTACAAACATATAAGACAAAGCTCTTTATTTTCTAAAGGGTCCCTTTAACCAAGACAATTCTGTGATTCTATAATTCTATTTAAACTTACATGTGGACTTAAGAAGTTTCATGGCATTGATTAGGACCAAGAAATATGCAACAATATGCTGGGGAAATTACCTGCGTGATATTCAATGTATTCTTATTTGTCAAGTTTCCTGATAAATAGTACGTTTATTTTTATAAAAAGATCAAACATAGAAATTTCCTATTTAATGTCTTTCCTTTGTGTGAATACACATATGAACTGCACAAACATATAAGCTTTTTGCCTTGGGTTCACAAAACTGGTTTCCATCCCATTGCATTATCTATTTAGAAATGGGCAGGGAGACAAAATGCTGTAGGTGCTCTGGGTGGAAACTCCATGGTCAGCAATGTCTGCTCTGCTATAGCTAATTTGTATGAGATGACTCCAGAGGGAATTTATAGTGTGGGTGGTTGGCCAGTGAAGGATTTTTGTTACAGAATCTTTTTGCGGGAATGAGTTTGCATTTGTAGCTCCTGCATCACCCTGAATTTCATCACCACACTGGAGTAATAGAAAGAATAGGGCATGGAAAGAAGAGGGCAATTCAGGGTTCCTTCAGGGCAAAGGGGTTCAGCAAAACTGAGAGGAGTGGAGTAAGTGAAACTGGTATCCACTCTGGCCAGTGCTCATCAGTGGAAGATCCATGGGGATTAATGTCAGTTATGTGTTAAGGGCTGTCCCTGCTGAACCTTTTGCAACAGGCAAGATACCTCTGAGCTGGAAACCCCATTCAGATATAGTGGGAAAGAAAGGCTGTGTTACCCCTAGGACAAGGGGTAATGGTCTTAAGCTGAAGAAGGGTACATTTAGATTAGATATTAGGAAAAACTTCCTTTCTGTGAGGGTGGCGAGGCCCTGGCACAGGTTGCCCAGAGAACCTGTGGCTGCCCCCTCCCTGGCAGTGCTCAAGGCCAGGTTGGATGGGGCTTTGGGCAACCTGGTCTAGTGTAGGGTGTTTCCGGTCATGGCAGGGAGCTGGAACTAGACCTTTAAGGTCCCTTCCAACCCAAACCAGTCTGTGATTCTGTGATTATTTTTCCCCTTGTATTGCTAATGGCATCTCACCTCTCAAGCATCTCAGGTACACCCTGTTGAGAAAATTTCTAGAAAAAATCTTCTAGAGAAACAGTTTACATACATAAAACTAAATCTTTCAGTATCCTGTGTTTGCAAACTATGCAAACCAGAAGTTTCCTAATGAATAGCTCTTTTGTAACATGCACTGGGAGTATCAAACAGGCTCTTAAACAGTCTCAGCAGCCCCACCAGCAGGATGCCCAACCCTACTGAAAGATCTTCCAGAGCAAACAGATGTTTTAAACTACTCAGATTTATTAGGTTTTGAAAAGCTTATTAGAAGAAGCTAAATAAATGTTAAATTTTTACAGTCTCATATGTAATCATATACAAGTGCATTACAGTAAACTCATCCCCCTCCACACCCGATTTCATCATTGGAATGGAAATTAATGGTGTTAGCATCTGCATGCACTGAGAGGAAGAGTTCACATAATGGTTTGTAAGGCATATCAAATTTATTCTGTGAGGTAGATAAAGGTCTTTTAAAGGTCTTACTCCACTTGTGGAATGAATTTCTTATCATGTATAAATTCTGTGTAAAACATTTCTTTTTCCAGGATGTGGTTTGTTTTCTGAGAGGGTAGAGAGAAGCTAAATATTTCCACTCCTGTATAATAGAAAATCCTCCGATTTCAACAAGATCACACCCTGAGCAGTTAGTTAATATTGGAAACATAAAAAGGTACACTGTTCTGAAAGATCATTTCATTCCAGCAAAGCTTTTCTAACCAGAAACTGAGTGAATAACTTTGCAGTAAAAGAATAGCCAAAGAATAATGGCAATTTTTAGAGGAAAGTAAGAGTAATTTTGGGAAGCAAACTTGAAGTAAACATTAAAAAGTTATAAATCATATTTTAAAAAAAAGCCCAACAATAAAAACAACCCAAACCCCAAAATCCCCACTCATAGGCTGTTTCATATTTGTTCATAATCATATTTCTTTTGCTGAAGAATTAAATGTTTAGAATTATATTTCCTATAAGAATCTGACAGATGCAGTAAAGGACACATTTAATTTTTTCCAAGAAAACATGAAACAGATAATCTGATAAAACAGCATCAAACACCTTCCAAGGACAGCTTAGGACATTAAAGTGATTCAGTAATACAAGTCCAAAACACCGTGATGTCAGTAAGAGGGCTTCCATTGGCTTCAGCAGGCTTCCGGATAGCCCCACAATGATTAATGAAGCTGCTGACCGGGGTTGTTATTTAGCTGACAGGTTTCCTGCTCTATGCCACCAACCCTCTTCCCAAAGTGAGCTGCATCCCCTCCCTCTGGGAACTTCTCCTGTGTGTGATCCTCTCTGTATGTGTCCACAAGGACAGGGGGTCCAGAGGGCTCTGAAGAAGCCGTTCTCAAGTGGTGGGAATGTGGGGACCAGGCCCTCTATTCTGAGGAAGTGTCTGGATGTAACAGAAGCAATTGCTGTAAGGCAGTGTGTAGATTGTGATGTCAAAGGAAGGCTGATTCCTATAGCTCCAGACTTGGCTATTTTTAAGTAATTAAATGAGGCAGCTGCACTTTTCACAATCATTAGGAGACAGATTCTGCTCTTACTTCAGTTTGCAAGAAGAATCATAGCTATTTTCTTCCTGCATGTTCAAGTCCTTTGAGTAGCTGTACATACCTTTCTGCATTTCCCTTTCTTAAGACAGCAATATCACTGCTCCATGCTATTAGAAATGCCCCATTCTACCATGGGCCAGCAAGTAAAATAATTCTTGCATATAGTTTTCAATGTTTTTAAATTGCATTTGGATTATTTGGGAGATAAGGCCACATAGTTACTGTTATCACTATTATTTTTTTTTTACTTATTCATATTTATGAAGTTCTTAAGCAAAATGTTCTGGTTCAGTCTCCTCTGGTTGAAAAGACATGGTGACAAGTTGTTAGATCATTACTATATTTAGGAATGCACCTGGGTTTGTCATCGACACCAAGTTATTAGCAGATGGCGAAGCAATTGGATGATGACGTGGTCTTGGCAACTCAGGACTTTATCGCCTTCCAACTGGACTATAACAACATGATCTATCTGGCATGAAAATTCCAGTCTTTAGGAAATTACAGTTAGTACAGAGCACAGCAATAGACATTTTCATCAAAAGGGGATGCTTTGTGTGGCAGCCTTGTCCTCTCATTACCATGTTGTTTATCCTCTGAGTATTGCATGAAGTTAAGATTTCACGTTACTCTACCTCCCTAATTTGAGGGCCATAGACCCTGAAAGAGATTATCAGTATTTCAGGATCTCCACCACTTTCAAATACTGCTCTCCCCAGGTATTACAAAGTGCCATGTTATGAAAAATCAGGCGCTTTTTTTTGGTATAGAGATATATTTTTTTAGTGCTAATCAAGACCATTTTAGGTACTTCCAGTCCAGGTGAAAGACAGTTTTTCAACCTTCATTAATAGATCTACATACCTTAAACATGTCTCCTTATGAGTTCTCCAGCACCCCTAAAAATGCAGAAGAAACCTCTTCTGACAGTTCTTAGCAATTCTGCTTTAGGCATTACTGGATAGCTCACACAAGTCTGAAGAGAACTGGGCACAATGGGGCTGTCCACAGAGGTCGTTCAAACACCAGAAACAGCGTGGCCACTTTAATTTGCTCTGCCTGGGCTAATCAGCCCTGCTGAGACATCCCTGTATTAGCCTGTATGGAGCACTGGACGGACACAGCTCCTGGACCCCCACTTTGTGTGCAGCAGGTTGTTCAGAGCCAGGCTGGATTTCTCTCTGTTGCCTTGCACGATACCGACATGCCCAGTGGTGCCTCTGCAGCAGTTCAGTAAGTGGAATTACCCCAGTGTGACTTTCCCCTTGTTCTTACCGCATCCAGTCAAGGTAAAAAGAGATCACATGCACACTTTATGTCTGCACATTAGAACAACCAATAATCCAAACGGATTGCTTATCCCTAGTAAAGTGGCATAATCGAAATCCATATGGCAAATTGGTAGCTGTTATGTTGGATTGGGATGCGAGCTTTCCATTTCAGGAAAAATTCCCCAGCTCCTCAATAGTGTTTTTGTTCTAGAGCAGAGTGGATAGCACGGAAAAAGGCTGCAATAGCAAAAATCATTTTCTAGGAAATAAAAATGTTAAAAACTGTGTAGCTCGTATGAAAAGGTTTTAGTTCTCTGCTGATTTTTTTGTAGTTTGCAGTTATGCTGAAGTAGGGTGTTAGAGCAAGAAGAAAAGTCGAAATTGTTCAGAAAACTTTGAAACCTGTTGTGCCTAGTTGAAAGATATTGTATATATTGTTTAAGCATTTGTACGCTTCTTCGAAGTAATTCCTACATAAGAACTCTGTAGTTTTCCCTTGGAAAAGGACTCTATCAAGAAATTCTCATCTTGGCCTCGCAACAAATTTCCACTTCTTTATCAAAACAAGTACATAGTGTACACTTGCACTGTGAGTGACCTGGCCAGATAGACTCCTCTCCTGTGTAATTTCTACAAAATCTGTTTATAAGTATGATTAAATTATTACTTTTCCAAATTTTTTTCCTTCTCAATCATCACGTGGAACTACAGTTCCTCATCGGAACTGCCAAGAAGGACATGAAGCTAACTCGTGGTTTGTTTTGTTCTTGAGTCTTGCCTTTTCCCTCAGCTGTGATTTTTTTCCCGTCTTCATGGGAAATTTAAAGTTGTGGTTAATTCTTTTATTATGTCATAGATTAGATTTATAAGAATGTCCAGAATTTCCCATGTTTCCCTAAAAAATAAGTCCTTTCTTTTCTAATTTCTTCTGCCTTTTCCATTTTCTAAATTAAAATATTAGTCCGATTTCTCTAGTTATTGCTAAAATCTTGCTTTTGACTTGACATAATGAGGAAAAATTGCTTCAGTTTTTAGGTTTTGGTTTTTTTTTTAATCTAATGGAGGTTTTAAAGCAGGATTGAATTTATGGAATACTTCTGATAGTCAGATCTTCCACTTACAGAATAGTTCTGTATTTCTCTTTCAGTAACCATACTAGAATGCCAGTTTAGGCAGCCCTTAACCCCTCCTCTCTCCCAATGTGGTTAACTGGGTCGAGAAATAGTGGAGACAGAATAAAAATAACCAAGCAAAAAGGTAAAAAAAATGCTTGAGGTTTTTTTCTTGTGTTTGGGTTGGGGTTTTTTATGCTGTTGTTTTCATTTAGTTTTTAATGTCGAATACATTTCAACAAGTATTTTCTTTTTCCTTCTCCCTTTTCCCAGGACAGACCTTGTGTGCCTCCTTGCCTTGATATGTCCTGACCCATCTCCTCACATATGATTACTGTGTGCCAGAGCACAACTGGGACACAGGGGAAGTGATATTCCTTGTGTCAAATGAGGAGTTTGGTATTTAACTCTGGGTGTGGCTATGGGGGAACCAACAGAAAATGTTAATTAGCTCCCTAATATGAAATATCAAACAAAGGGATGCTCAAGATGGTGTCTGTGTTCAAGAATAAAGGAGTTTCTGTATGTCTGGGATTCCCATGCCAGATGTGTACGTTCTAATTTTGTAACCAGGTCAGTCCTTCCTGAGGTGGAAGTGACAGACACATTCAATGCTTTGGAAAATAAATAATCTTATGTACGCTATTCTGGCTGTTAGAGCAGCCATCTAAGATGTGGGTAACCTGAGACATAGTTTCTATTTCAAGGCAACTAAACCCCCAACTCCTGCAAATCACAGTATAAACTGCAGAGAAGATTCTTGAACCCAAATAGCCTTAAAGGTGGGACAGTGACATTGCTGCTATCTAGGTCTTGCCATTAGGCAAAATAACATAATTCTCTTGACGTTTCATAATGTGCTTCTTTTTAACAGGCTAGGCTCCTGTATCATTTTGGAGTCCTTTAGTTAGAAATATCTGATCATCGCCCTGAGGCCCAGAGCAAAATTACACAGATACTCATCAGTTGAACTTCCACGCTAGATTTTGCTGTCAGTATAGAAGCCTTTACTCAGCTTTCTTGTGTGCTTTCAGTTTAGGCACTGCTCATGGCATTCAGAAAAAGAAAACCTGTATTGCTTTGCTATTTTGTTTTATATCAAGTGATTTGGGGCAGCTGCTTCATAACTGCCTATTCAACTGCTTCACTTGAACTCCTTTTAGTCAGAAAGTCCATGTACAATCTGCAGCTATCTTTGCCAGCCCTGGAATATTTCCTTTTATTTTTTTAAATGTCCAAGCATTTGGGCACTAATCACTTTATTGTGATGACCTGCTAAAAGGGGCTGATGGACTTTTCTGAAATAAAACCTGTTTGAAATACCGCAAATCCTTAAAAAATGCAACATTATTGAAAAATTCCTAAAGAATCCATGGAAGTCTTTGGCACATTTTTCTAATGGCTCATTACCCTCACTGTCAAAAAAAAGCACCTAATTTTTAACCTAATTTTGTCAAGCTTCAATTTCCAACTATTGGATCTTATTACACTTTTGTTAGCTCGATTGAAGAGCCATCTTATTATAAAATTTGTGTTTCCCATGTAGGTATGTAAGGACTGTGATTAAGGTATCTCTCGATAAATGAAGTAGACCAAGTCTCTTGAGTCTTCTACTGGAAGATATATTTTTCAGTCTCATTTTCCAGGCATTTCCTAAAATCTCTAAAACTTTTCAATAGGTTTCTTTAAGTTAGAAAGCTGAAGAGGACAAATATTTAAATAGTTGTCATATGTTAAAAACCAACAACAACAACAAAAACCAAAACCTCAAACTTCTTTTCTTCTGCTTCTTATGTGAATGAGGATTTTATTAACCCTGTAAAAGAATTTATAGCAACCTGAAAACTCCAGGATGCAGATCTGATATGAGGCCGATATTTTTATTCATTTTTCTATTAGAGAGTTTGCTTATTCTCTGGGTATGATCAGCATGTTTCTTTTGTGCATAACTTAATATTTTGTTATTTCTAAACATACTTTTTATTTGTCTGAACAATTAAGCAATGTATTTTGCTATTTTGTACCAGTGACTTACTCTATGCAAAGTTTACCATTCATCAGACTTTGGAATTCTAAATTTTTGTCATCTAGGCCTTTGCTTGTAACTTTAGAAAGCCTCCAAACACTGTGAAGATAAGCCAAACACCTTATTCAAGCTTGTATCTATGGAAATTATTTGTGTTTGAACCAAACTCCTAAGTATATCAAATCAGTTCATCGAGATGCTGTTTCCACAAATGTTTGTTGATTAGCATTTACTGCAGTTTAGTATTGTTTAATTTTATTGCACTAATTCCATGTCCTGTTTTTCCTCCACTAAGTGGAGACTCTTCCTCTACCACCTGAGAACAGGTTGCCTCTTACAAGTCATTTGATGTATAGCAAAAGCCAGTTTTCTGATTTATAAGTTTGTCATCTGTTCATTTTTAACCTGTGTTTCACCCAGTCATAGGCAGTCCCAGTGGAATTGGACAATGGGTAAAAAGGGCTTCCCAGCTCTGTGGCTTCAGCAATGGCACATGATACACAGTGACTCACACCTACCAGTGCTAAAGGGATGCTGAACTCCTAGGTAGGTCTGTTGATGACTACTGTTATATGTCACCTCAGCAGGACGTGTACCAAACCTGTGTGTCACCCTACAATGGCCTTTTCCATTCTCTGTGTTGGTGAGCAGTGTTACACAGAATCACTCTATTTTCCTCTCAGAAGTTCAATTGCAAAAGACCTGCTGTGAAATTCTCAGTCAATTATCTCAGAACATACATCATCTGTCTTGTTATATCCAAGACAAAGCAGACAAAGTTGTGGAGACCCTGGAATTTTTAAAAAACCTGCTCTCTAGGCTGGGTTTTAAGCTTGGTCTAAAGTTCCCTACCATGTAGACAGCTTCTGCAAGACTCAATGAAGACTGCAAACAAATGCCTTTCGCTTCCTATAAACTACTCTGATTTTGGCTGAACATACATCTCTATGCATTTTTGGGTTTGCTCCACAGCCATCCAATGGTGGCCTTGATCACAAGTAGAGTGAAGGGCATAGTTCATGTAGCTTCCATTTTCTTTCAAATATCTTGTCTTTTCTTTTTCCACTCAGTGGATAGAATGAGTTCTTTTCCTCATGGGTTTTTAGAGACAAATCTTCCAACTAGAGACTTTACCTGGCACAAACCATCCCTGCACTTTTATATCCTTGTGGTCTGTCTTATCAACTCGCTAGAAAGAATTCTGTTTCAGTGAGTGATTCTCATTTGATCATGGATCTTATTCTGTCCCATCTCAGGCTATTTTCTGAAGGCATATTTGCCATGGACTGAGGAATATTAGACTGTGGCATGACATAAAAATAAAGATTGAATGGTATTACAGAACATTACTTCTTGTGTAGATTATTACAGAAAGGTGTAGAGATTTAGTTGAAGGACTCCTATTAGTAGCAGTAAAAGCCTCATGGCTAAATGCTTGTGCAAGTATTAGGAAGTTTGCAGATTCTTTTTATATTTTATTGAAGGGGCTGTTATGCAGTATTACACAGCAAAGACCTCTTTTTCTACAGAATAGATGTAACAGGCAGCATTAAAGTCAATTGCCTTCCTTTTTCCCAATGGAGAGCATCCATGATATTCTACAGTGGCCATTTTAAGCCAGGTGAAGGCATCCACCTCTTATCATTCAGGGTCAGCTAAAAATGGAGAGAAGATAAAGATGGAGAAGGTTCTCCTGGCAGATCCGTTACTCTCTCTTGGCAGGTCCCTTACTCTCTCTTTAATTTAGCAGTGTTATGAAGTGAGCGGAATGAAAGTTGAGCAGGGTGAATTTAAAGCTAATCAGGTTCTTCCACTTCTGAGAGGAAAGGTGGGTGCATTGTAGTCTCAAAGTGAGATCCTACCTCCACGAAAGGTCTGGGACTCATGGGAGCTGGTGTAAAAGAAGTGTCCTGAGGTGCTGCTCCATGGGGCTAAAAGCAATTTTTAGCAAAGAATAGAAGTGAATGTTCATCCTCCATGTAAATCTCCACATCCAGCTCAGACATCGCTTCAAGGACCACAAATGAAGGAGAGAAAGAGTGGCTGGAGGCAGAATGAGAGAGAAGGTGGTCATCCTCTGTGACAAGGTACTTGAGAGAAGTGATTTCAGTGAAGGAGATGTTTGAGGTCCTGTGAACTGTGAAAGACAGATAGGAAAACCTGTGTCTTGACAAGAGAAGCAGAAATGAAAGATCAGTGGGGCTTGTGAAGTGACGTACATGGTGTGGGAAGCAATGCAAAAGACTAGCGCTCATTTTCAGGTAGCATAGGGGGCAGTGAAGGGAACCAAGGACTGTTGATGCGTGTAGTGAAGATGGGTTCAGCACGAATAGAGAGTTCACACAGAGAAGATATGGGATTGAGTTTAATTAGGAAAGTATACATGAACAGTAGGCAAGGAGAAGGTATAATAGCAAACCTCCTCATCTGTTTTGTACTTACCAGGCCTTCGAATCTTTCACTTGGACAAACAGCAGTGGCAACAAATTGCAGCAAAGGTGGTCAAAAGGGCACAAAGTAAAACTGAACCAGAACAATTTAGCAATTTGTACTGCAAATTAATCTCTAAGAGGTATTGTTTCATTTTGTGACTACGCAAAGAATTCATGCTGAAAGCCAGAATAACTATGCCAGCATCTATTTCAGAATAAATACATAAAAATTACCTTTTGAGCAATAATTGCTTTATTTAAATTGTTTACTGGGTGTTAAGTTCTAACTGGGCTTTAGAATTTAATTAAATATAAAATTACTTTAATGTTACATTCCCAAATTTGAGGAAAATATTGGGGAAAGTAGAAAAGTAGAAAGCAGTGAAGACTCAAATGTAAAAAGAGAAATTAAAGTGTCATGTGAAATCTCATTTTTTTCTGATACTGATTCCATTCATTCACAAAGGATGAAGTTTGAGGTGTTGCTAATAAAATGAGTATTTTAAAAGGCTATAAAATAGCATAGCATTGCAAATTTGTAACAGATTACTAAATTTAAAAACCTCATTGGGTACACTTAAAAAATACTGCATCTTGTTCTTCCATTTCTCTTCCCAGAAGTGGCTGACTTTCATATGTCACCAGAAATACTGCAGAGTAACTTGAGCTCCTAGCCTGTAGCTCTGATAACATCTCACTTTCCAACAGTAGCTGCAGCAGTACTCTGAACTACAAGCATCAGTGGTTTTACTTCATCAAATACTAAATGATTATGTGAGGTGTTAAAATACAGAAATCACTGCCACCTGTACTACCCATCATAATACTTTATTCTCTGATTGGAATTTGAAATAGCCTGAAGCTCTATTTTATTAAATATAAAGTTTTTGCCAACATCACCTGAGCAGGTGAAACATACTACAGCTTTTGTGAACATAAACTGTGTTTGAAAACAGGTATATTTTAATATTAATTTTAATTTGAAGTCCAAATTCTGTGGGTTTCCCTTACTCGGGTGGTGTCAGCCCATGGAACCTACTAAAGCAACCTGAATTTGGCCATACATTTGGCCTTACGCAAAACTGAAAAGCATACTGCGACGAGCTGTGGTTTTAAGTCTGCACAGTTATGCCACATTCTCACCTTTATGAGGCATGGCTTGCAGCCATGCAGAATGAGGAATGTGTGGAGATCAGGAACCCATGGAAAAATACTTCTAAACCCATAGATCTCAGGCCAGTTGAGCATAAACATTGACATTTTAATCTGAAACATTTTACTGAAGCAGACTTCAAGTACAGTGAATAACACAGTGGCTGAGAGGTTCTTTAGGATGTCAAATGCTGCTGTTTTCCATGGCAATACCAAAATAAAAAGTGCAGGTGGTTACCTCCTCCCTCCCTCCTTGCTTTCTTCCTTCCTTGCTTACTTGCTTGCTTTCTTCTTGCTTTCTTTCTCTCTTTCTCTTTCTTTCCTTCTTTCCTTCTTTCCTTCTTTCCTTCTTTCCTTCTTTCTTTCTTTCTTTCTTTCTTTCTTTCTTTCTTTCTTTTTCTTTCTTTCTCTTTCTTTCTTTCTTTCTCTTTCTTTCTTTCTTTCTTTCTTTCTTTCTTTCTTTCTTTCTTTCTTTCTTTCTTTCTTTTTCTTTCTTTCTTTTTCTTTCTTTCTTTCTTTCTTTCTTTCTTTCTTTCTTTCTTTCTTTCTTTCTTTCTTTCTTTCTTTCTTTCTTTCTCTTTCTTTCTTTCTTTCTTTCTTTCTTTTTCTTTCTCTTTCTTTCTTTCTTTCTTTCTCTTTCTTTCTTTCTTTCTTTCTTTCTCTTTCTTTCTTTCTTTCTTTCTTTCTTTCTTTCTTTCTTTCTTTCTTTCTTTTTCTTTCTCTTTCTTTCTTTCTTTCTTTCTTTCTCTTTCTTTCTTTCTTTCTTTCTTTCTTTCTTTCTTTCTTTCTTTCTTTCTTTTTCCTTCTTTTCTTTTCTCTCTCTTTCTCTCTCTCTCTCTTCCTCTCTTTCTCTCTCCCTTTCCCTCACTTTTTCACTTTGTTAGTGCAAAGGCAGAGAAAAGGTTGGCACAGCAGAATAAATAATATCTGTGAGAAACACTTCTGATGAGCTCGGAACAGTGGGTGTCATTGCACCCATTTCTGTGAACTCCTCAGATCAGTGACCCAATGACAATGCCATTGAAATTACCTGGAACATGCAGAGGAGCTGAAAGTGCATTAGTCAGTAATAATATCAATATTAGCATCTTGCTTTGCCATGGCACTTGCTGCACACAGATCGCTTTTCCCCAGCTTCTGTTGGCACTGCCCAAGTACGTGCTCCTCTCCCAGGCACCCACCTCTGTGGTAGTAGGTGGGGGACTCTGTGTGAGCAGGTGTTGTATGTTAGACAGACCCTTTTTTCCAACAATCTCCCTCTATTTTTTCTCTTCTCACCTGGACTCACAGTCACAGCATTAACATAATGGCTCCTTTTCTGCAGTGTGATGCGAAGGAATTTCAGGGCCTGGAGTTACTTCTCAGCAAGTCAGGAATGATTTTTTTTTAAAACACTGGTATTTATTTCCCATAGCAGTGAATCATCGTTGTGGTAAGAGTAATGTCATACGGTGCCATGAATTATGTCTCAAAATGCATACGACTGCATGTCTTTGGTAGAAGGCCTGTTCAGTTATTAACATTTCATCCGAGTGGAACTTTGAACAATGACATCAGAGAAGAAGGAAAATCTGCATGAACATGATTTCCAGCATTGGCCTAGCTTGATAAGAAATGAATAGCTGAGCAGAAGGAAATGGTGTTGATGCTTCAGAACGACTAGGGGCCAGTAAATGTGAAAAAAAATTCCCCAAACCTACAGTATTTTGGCCAGATGGCTGCAACTCTATTGCCTTCAAGAAAGATAGCACTGACTGGCAACATGTCACTGTGGCAAAGAGAGGAAAAACCTAGTCATCCCTTCCCTCTTCCTTCTGACTGTGAGTTCCAGAGGGTCCCCTCCTACCTGACAGCCTAGATGTGAAGCTCAGCCAGACTTTTATTACTCCCTGGTTTGCATCCCTTCCAAAGCTTCCAGCCATGTCATGGCCTAGGCAGGCAGTGCAGTTTTTGTAATCCGCTTGGAGGAATGCTGTCATCCTTGGGGATCGCATTTCACCTTCCCCTGAGTGGAGGGATGCCCAGCAGGAACCACACCGGGCAGCTCTCCAGAGTCTCAGAAAATCTGCACTTAACGTAATAGGGGAGAGCTTCTCATGCCAAAAGGATGCTACTGGGCTTCCTAAGGCTCAGCCACTCTCCCACTTGCTGTCCTGTATTTTGGAAACAATGGCAATAGCCGATGCCACTCACCATGTTTCCAAACAAGTGTTCCAGGAAGAAATTTCTTTCCGTGTTCCGATGCATGAGTAAAGCCATGCTTGGAGCTAGCAGGGCACACACCGCCTTTTCTCCATCCAGCAAGAGCAAAATAATCTCAGCTCCTGAGAGCTTCTTATCCCCTAGTTGTTTATAATAATGTCCTTAGCACTATTACATTGTGTTTATCTAGCTCCTAAAGACAGATATAAAAGGCATGGTAAGCAGGATCATCTCTCCATTGACGTCATCAGGGGAGGCAATAACTTTCACCACAACAGAATTTTGTCCAAAATCTATGCTAAAAATGGCTGTAGAAATATTTTCTTTTTTCTTTTTTTTTTTAAACACAGTAAATATATGTCAGTCTGAGTCTCTGCAGATGAAAAAGTTATTTCATATTTATTTTTCTACTTAGGTGCCACAAGCATGCTCTTCAGCAATGTAGGCTATCTGCCCAAACAGTGTGAGTTACTTTTTGAATCAAAAGATTACAAAGCTAAATTACCTTTTATGCTAGCCTTTCTGTCATTTAAAAATTATCCAAGGCTACATTTAAATTTGATGCATTCCTATGCCTCATTGCAGTGCTGAATGAATGTTTGTGGCTAAGTTATACATCCCTGAATAACAGATTTGGAATGGAAATATTGACCTACTGGTGCAAACTGTGTTTCTGTAATATTGGACAAATTAATGCTCCCATGTTTTGTTTTATTTTTTTATTTGGTAAAAGCCATATCCCAATTTATTAAACTTTGAGCAATTTAATTATTCAAACAAAAAGCATTTGCAAAATGTTTTCAAGTTTCACTGGGGTCAAACCTTGAGAATCTTTTGTGTAAGTATGAAGTTCCTTCAGATTTCCAAGTCATATAGGAAGGACTGGAAGGAAAGTAAGAATTCCTCTACATGAAACATTTCAAATTTTTTTGAAACTTTTTTTTCACTCCCCATGAAAATAAGATTGTTTTCCACAAAAAAAAAAAAAAAAAAAAAGAGAGAGTGTAGCATAGGGCAGCCAATGGTGATTTGTGCACCTTTCTCAGATGTGATAGATCAAAGTTCTGGTGCCCTGGTCTGTTTATAGTGGAGTGTTATGATGAAAAGTTCTTTCTGTTTCAGTCCTGAACTCCCACTTAGAAAGCTTAGATGCTTTCCTAGAGAAAGTTTTGACAAACAAATTCATTTTTGTGAAATATTTTGGTGTTTATGGCAAAAAATTCATTGTAAGAAATCCCAGTATATATGAGCTGTACAAGAAGCTCAGCCTCTTTTTTAACTTTCCTTGATCCTGGAGAAGTCTACCTGAAAGATCTGGAAGTAATGTCCTTGCTACTGTCACATTTTAATACATTTCTATCTTGTTTCTCACATATTGCACTTTTCCCAAATACTTTCCTAATTTTGTATTGAAAACATAAAGTAGGATTCCTGCAAAACCCTTTAACTGCAGGAACATCAGCCACCATGTCAGTTATGGCCCCAGCTCAGCACTCCAGCTCTATACAGCAAAAGACCAAAGTAATTCCTACTCTTAAATGCTTTGTCGTATTGGGGGCCTTTGAGTCTGACCCTGCAACCCTTATACATACAAGTAGTCCTTGTTGTCCTTATATAAGTAAGAGTTAACCACTCATGTGTGTAAAGGTTGCAAGGTGAGTCCCTTTGAATATCATTATCCCACGTATAAGAACTGTTTTGCTGAAACTCTTGGGTTATCTTTTAAAAACCATCCCATATTACTCAAAGGAGAATTCTGGAGGAGAGAGGAAAACAAAAAAGTGCATGAATGTTGCATTTTGCAAGCAGGCAAAGGTCATATGAATTTTGCCCAAGATTTGTGATTGAGTAATGTACTCTGGAATAAGTTGCTATGATTCTTTGGCAGAACACTGTTTATTGTTCAAGTGAAATTTTTCACAGTTAATAAGATGGTCAGTTGCAGGTATTGAAAATATTTGCCCTGCCAAATACCACAAGAGTGAAAACCTCAAGCTGGTTGAGTAATGAAACAGAAATCATTCCAGCAAACAGCTTGACAGCTGGTGGAAATATTCCCAGAATATTGTTTGACCGAAAACTGAAACTGTTTTATTGATTAAAAAACAAACAAACAGAAAAACTTGCTATTGACTATTTTCTGAAGAAAGCTGCCAAAATATTTTGATTATGTTATTTGCAAGGAACTGTTTGACTAGCTCTGAATTAGAACAAGACTGTTGGTTGCTTGCTTGCTGTTTTTTTTTTTTAAGAAGATGCTATCGTTCATCCAGATATTTCTCTTCACACATAACCTACTTTCCATTGGCCATATGATACCATCAGTTCTTAAGTCGATTCTCCAGCAATGTCAAAGGGAAATTTTGCTTAGAAAGCTCTGGTTAAATTTTTGTTGCTTTACAAGCAGAGAGAGCATGTGAAGCGCAGCACTGAAATTGCACTTGGGCAATAAAGGCCAAAAATCTTGCATGAGCATGTAATGATTCAGGAACAAACGCTGCTTTCAGAAACATCGGGCTAATATGGGCACACACTGTCAGTGTAGATGAAAACACAACACAGGTTTGCTGCAACTGTTTACCGATGACCTCCATGTATCCTAACCCCATGTTCTATAAGATGGAAAAATGCTTTCCTGATATTGGGGCCTTCGGATTTCGCCTACATCCAACAGCCTGAACTGCACCTTTGCTGTAAATAACTAAAGACACACAGACACTTCCACTGAAATCCCATGTAAAAAGTGTGCTCAAATTCTGTATTAAATTATGCACAAAAATACACCAATGTCTTCATTGTTTCCATGAATTTCAGAGCATGAATGCGACAATAAATAATTCTCTTCTTATCATGGAACATGAATAAGTATCTCAGAGAACTTATATCCAAATCTGATTTAAAATTGGAAAAAACTCAGCAACAACAGCAGCAGAAGTCTTGTAAAGTGAAATATGCCCAGCCAACAGTGAATAATGCATTACCCCAACAACCAACCCCCTGTTGCCAATGAAATCAGCAACTGGACTCCTATACAAAGCCTGAACATACTGTTTACATCTTGGGGGAGGGGAAGAAGATATTTAGTATATACTACTTCCAGTGATAAACTATCTATACTTTGAAAAACTGTGGGTTTGGTTCTTTGTTTTGGGTTTTTGGGGAGGGGCATTTTTGTTTTTTTAGGGGAGGGGGATTTGGTTGGGGGTATTCTTTGTGGGGTTTTGGGTTTTTTTTTTTAATTGCCCTGTTCCCCCCCTCCTGGGGGAAAAAAAAGTAAAAAGATGGAAAAATATTAACTACAGTGTGGTTAAAATTCAGATCAGTGCTCTACACTTCAGTCTTCTTGTGTTCAGCCTATTTAGCCACTGAATTCAGTGAAGATGCGCAGGACTTACAAGTATACCCACCCACAATTGTAAGTACAGCACTTAGGATTGCTAAATTTGTAGCCAGGTGTGTACAGCATCCGGGAAGCCTCCGCTGGCTCCTACAGAGACGCTGAGGTTTGTTCATGATGCCGGAAAAGCAAGTCGTTAAAATAAAAGGAAAAATGGGGGGCAAACCCTGACGGTTTTAACCAAGCGAGTAGCCCGGGCGATAAAAGGCTCGGGAGAGGATGCCAGGGCTCGGACGAAGTTTTATCTTAAGAGGCTTTGTGAAACCGTAGCGCCTTATTCCTCAGATCACCCTCAGAGAGAGCGGCAAAACCCAGCGAGCAGCTCTCCCGCGAGTGGATATCTCAGTGCTGCTCGCCCCTTCCGCGGAGAGGCTTTACGAGCAGTGTGTCCCCCCGCCACCCCCGCCGTGTGTCCGTCCCCTTGTCCCCCCCGCAGGCACACCCGGCATCCCGCGCCGCGAACTTCGGGCTTGCGGGACTTGGCCAGCGTTCGCCGGGGCACGCTGTGTGTGGGAGGGGTGCGTGGGATGCCCGCTCAACTGCCGGGCCGAGCCTTTCGCAGGGGCGCAGTGCTCGGTAGCCGCCGGCCGGGACCGCGGGGTGGGGGGGGACGGGACGGCAGGGTGTTGCGGGGAAGGCGCCGCCCGCCCGCCCGGCCGCCGGCGGGCCCCGGATGGGGAGTGAGGAGGCGGGGAGCGTCCGTCCAGCGGCGGCCCGAGCGCCTCCCGGCTGCGCGGCAGGAGCGGGGCGGGAGCGCGGCGGGGCTGCAGCCACCGCCTCCGCCGGGGCGCCCCATGCCGCCGGCCGGCGGGGACGTCCCCCGGCTTCTCGCCTTCGTTTGCGAGGGCTGAGTGTGGCGTCCGGCTGCTCGGGATGCTTCGAGAGTGTCACGTTCGCGCCTCCCGCTCCCGTCCCTTCCTGGTACTTGGTGACCGTTCAACCGGCCGCACACAGGGTTAACCACATCCCCGGTCGGACGGTCTATATTTAATATGCGAGCATATTTGATGTTCATTGACAGAGCAACAATAGGAATGATCTTGCTTTATGTACCAGTTACAAGGTTTAATATCATTATATTGCATGCAATATTAGTTTTTATTAGTCGCCATTAACAAGATGTTTTCTACTTGAATTCTCATTTACTTGTTCAATGCAAAAATTATCTTTGTAAAAGAGAAAAACACATCTTTAAGTGTCAGCTATATTAAATTAAAGAACTGTTTACCCTTCCTAAGGAAAGCATATGTATCTAAATAGGCATCTTTTACCGTTTGCATAGTAGATTGGAAATTAGCATTTTTGTTCATTTTCCCATGTATGCACAGCGCCTGGAAGAGTAATACTCCATGCATATCAGATCAGCCAGCCTACAATTTTTGTGCAATATATTATTTGGCAATCTAAAATTTGTAATTTGCATGAAATTGCTTAATTAAAATACAGTCACTCAGGGTATTAATTTCTCTGTCTGGCAGTTCAACGTACTAAAGGCGGGCTACAGAAAATGTGAAATCCTGTCAGATGTAACAGTAAAATATTAACAAAAAAAAAAAAAAATCCACTTCTGGCAACAAAGTGACAGAGTGATAATGCTTTTGCCCTGATTCCGGGTTCAAATACGAGCTTGGGTTGACATTGAAACCGGCGAGGAAATTTACAATAGCAACTCTGGCTTTTTGCCAATAAATCTGCATCACGGACCTTTCCTGGCGAAACCCTTTTCCCTCTCCCCACCCCCTTTACATTTTTCCCTACTAGCTAAGACGAAGAAGAAGGAAAAAAAAAATCCCTTTTCTGAAACCCAAGTCCCTTACTATTTTCGGCAGCTTGCTTTTGAAATCAGCAACCCTACTGATAAAATGATCCAATCAGTCCTTCCCAGTTGTCAAGACAACAGTTCATAATTGTACCAGCTCTTTTCATTGCAGCTAGACATTTCATAAATAGATAATTCTCTAATTGATCCAGCCAATCCTACTTTGCATACCCTGCCAAACTAGGTAAGCCCGGTTTCTATTCCAGTACGGCAGCAACTTTCTGCAAAGACATGCAAATGAGATTTATTTACCGCTTGCGAGAAGGGACGGGGGAAATAATAATAATAATAATAAAAAAGAAGGAGGAGGGGAGGGGGGGGCAACTTTAATTCTGAATAAACCTGGACTTGTGAGGGGGAAAGAGGGGCTGATTTTGCGCCTCCAGCTCCCACGTGTGTGCGGCGTGCTCTGAGCGCAGGAGAAGCGGCTCAGGACGGGTTCAATACGGAGCGGCGCGGCGGGCCCGGCCCAGCCCAGCCCATCCCATCCCGGCGTGGAGCGGAGCGGCGCGGTGGGGCGCGGAGCAGCGCGGAGGGGAGGGCGTGCCGGGCGGCGGGCAGCGCCGGGCAGGGAGCAGCGGGCCCGGCAGCCTCGGGGCAGCGCGGCGGAGAGAGAGGCATCGCATCGTCGGGGCTTCCCGAGGCTTCGCGTTGGCAAATTGCTTTCCTGTGTTTCTGAAATGAATTAAACATACAAGTTACTGATCTCCAGCACTTGGGGGAAATCCTGTCTCCGGGAGGGGGAAAAAAAAAAAGGCGGGGCAGGGGGGTTGGGGGGGGAGCGTGGGGGGACTGGTCGCAGTCGCTGGCACACAAGGGCTTGCCACAACACACACGGCTTCAGGAGGGAGCCGGCTTTCCCTTCCCCAGGACAGCGTCTGGGTAACAACACGGGAATCAATTGCTTGGGAAAAATAATAATTCAAATGCAAATATAGAGCTCTTTGTTCTTCTTAGACATTCTGATACCTGCATTTGTCAGTAATTAAACATGCGCCTTTGAAACCTGAAGTGCAAACGCTCTATT
>CM036905.1:41613206-41620706 GCA_020800305.1 Porphyrio hochstetteri
ATATATTGAAGCTGACCCCATACTTCAAATGTGTTCCAGGGAGGACCTCCAATCTGAAGACAAAAAGGAGAACCTGAAGGCTACTTGAAGCAGAGACAACGTAACATGCAGCAAGTGTCCACCTAGGAAAGCACTCATGGAATCTCTGAGGCACAAAGACACAAAACCTCCAATAAGTTCCATGTTGTCAGGATTCTGCAGGTGTCAAATTGGACTTCTGAGGTGCTGAAAGACTTTGACACTCTATTCATCCTTCTTCCGATCATTGTAAACAGAAGGTGAAGCTTAGGAGGTAATGTTGGGATTCCGTGCTTCCTCGCACAGTCCACCTTGAAATAGAACATTCTTTCTTGGTTCAATGTTAGAGGGTGACCACCGAGTTTCAACATAGTGCAAAGACTTATTGTCCACTACTGCTTCATCCTCAGGCAACAAATTTGAGGGTACATGTGTTTTCATAAATATACCTTCAAGGGAGAAAAACCTACCTGTATCCAATATATTATATGTCTAGTCCATTTGGTAAACTTTAAGTTGTTTATTTTAAATTTTAGGGTCTTACTGCCGATCCTCTTCAACTTTCTCTGCTTTCTTCCAAGAGTTCTGGAAAATTTACTACATACATACTCCTAAAAAGAGCTCATTTTTTCTCAGGTACTGGCTCAAAGTAATCCTTCTCACAGGCACCCGATTTGTTTGCAGAAGCTCCTTTTGATCTGATGAAGCTCTGTTGCTCTGAGGTCTTTGTCCACGTGGGGTCTACAGCTTTGGAACTGCCCATTTCTGATAGTAAGATTCTGATGAGTCCCTCCTGAGTGTGTAACTCTAAATCTCTGAATATGTGTGTTTTAGTAGGTCACCGAATTGGTAGGTTACTTTAGATGACAGGGAGTCAGTAGCTGAAAGAAACAGTCTTGTATTCTCTTATAAGGGCAATCAGGCAAAACAAAAGTCGTCACTTGGTTCTAGTAATGTCATCTAGCAATTTTTCCAGTTCTGACCAACAAATTTTGGCTCTGGCATATGCACATGCACATGCACACACACTATCATGTTAGTGTTCTGTTAACACATCTTTCAATATCTGCATTTTATTATATAATTATCTGTCGTTCTCACTTCAACACAACATTCCCACTAACACAGATGCGAGTTTGCACAGAGACCGAGCACCAGATATTGCTGTGTCTTTTAGCTACTGCACCATTCCAGAAAGAACCACATACACTCCCAAAATATATCTCGTGGTAAAATAAATGTGTAGAAAATGTGACTATGTTATAAAGTAACAATGTTATTAAGTTAAATACAGTGTAAAGTATAAAAATGTGTAAATAAGAAGAGTGCATGGTATTTTGGCTCACTGCAACTGCTCAGCATTAAGTATTTCTCCTTATTTACTATAGATTTTTTTAAAATATTACTCCATAATACACTTTAAAAATAAAACCATGACCACAGACACTTGAAAGATGTTCAGAAATTGTGCAGGATGGTTTTAGAGAAAACTTTTGAGAAAAAAAGTCTCATAATACATTTGAAGACTAGCAAATGGGTTTCATTACTGTTGTAGTTTTTATTATTATTAGCAGTTCAAGGAAACCTTTACTGCAAGTTTCTCTGCAATAGAGAAGATGTACATTATCTGCTCTGTTTGTGTATATCCTCTGGACTTTCTAAACAGAGGTTGCCTCTCCTGTTTCAGGAGATGAAGGTGGTTTCATGTCGAGTGGCTGTTGTTACAGAGGCAACAGCAACCTACTACCACTGCCTGGGGTGGTGTACACTTTTCTGTGTCACCTAGCAATCAGGCTGCATCTACTTTGATTGTGTTCTCCTGTGTGTCAATAAAAAAGGTACTGTAATGTAAAATGTATTTACATTAGGGCGGCAGATAGTAGAGAGTATGAGTTGTTTTCCTTCAGAGGGAAGGAAGTTAAATAGAAGATGAATTCAATAAAGGACAGGGGCTTCTAAATAAATAAAAATTTGTGAAGGAACTGATATTGTCTGTTAGATCAAAGCAACATGGTATCTTGTTCAGCCATAATTTTTTGAGAGACCTTAGCTTAAAAAAGCTTTTATGCAAATATTTGTATAACTGAAGCCAATGTCCTTCCAATTTTAAATTATAGCAGTTAGGACTTTTAGCAAAACTAAAACTTTTAGTTTTCAAAAATCCCAAGCTTCCTAACTGGGAGTGGGAAGAGTTTGGAGCTCTGTTTTTCAGAAGTATGTAGAATCTAAAGATGCATGGAATGACCACTTGGTACCTGAGAGTCCTGGTACATAGAATCTTAGCTTCATAGAGTATCCTGAGTTGGGAGGGACTCAAGAGGATCAGTGAGTCCAACTCCTGGCTCCACATGGGGCACCCTAAAAGCTAAATCTTGTAAAAAAAATTAAACCATAAAGTTGAGTGTTGTTCAAACACTTCTTGAACACCAACAGGCTTGGGACCATGGTTGTTTCCCTCAAAAGCTTGTTCCAGTGCTTGACCACCCTCTCAGTGAAGAACTTTTTATAAATATCCAATCCAAATTTCCTCTGACACAACTTTAAGCCATTTCCTCACTGGACACCAGAAAGAAGAGATCAAGACTTCCCTTTCCATTTCCCATTACGAGGAAGTTGTAGGCAGCAATGAGATCACCAGTCAGCCTCCTCATCTTTAAGCTGGACAAGTCAAGCATCCTCATCTGCTCCTTCCAGTCACCATTTTTTTTGCCCTTCTTTAGACAGACTACAATATTTTTATATACTACTTATATTGCGGATCCCAAAACTGCACACAGTACTTGAGGAAAAGCCACACACATGCAGAGCATAGTGTATGTAAGTAGCATGCTTAACCTACCCCAGGATATCCCAGACAGGCCCTTTTGGCCTCCAGGGCATGTTCTTGACTCATATTGAGTTTACCACCAACCACACAGTTGCCTGTGTGATTTCAGGCACTAAAATTCTTTGACTTGTCTGGCTGTAAGAGGTGAACTGAGGACATGGGGAAAGCCTCTCCCTGATGCTGGAGTCCAGCTAAGGACAAGCACACGATGCATGGCCCAACTCACATGAGCTTCCCTATCCCGTTCACCTCCTCATGCCTTTCACTGTCAGTGTGGGTCAGGACCAGAGGAAAAAGGTTAGGGCAGTAGAAATGAGGGACAACCATGATAGTGAAGGTACTATAGGTATAGCTGGCATCATACCTTCAGGAGGAGAACAAGACTCTGATTTGTCTTGGAGCTTGAATCTTAATGTGTTAACCCTCATCCCTGTGTAGAGTGCCATCAGCCCATTGCACTGGACTGAAAGCAAGCTCCTACTGTTTGCATATAGTTTTTGGATCAGCTTATCAGGAATTTTCAGTACTAAAGTGTACAAAGTGAAGGTGTGGTAATACATCATGCTGTTTAAACACAAGTGGTTGAACCTTTCATGGATAGCTCATAGGCTAATAATCACATTCTCCTCTGTCAAATGTAAGTAAGGGGCAGGGAGTTGAATCACCATCAGCATCTGTTAATTGTGTGAAACTCTGAATGTTACTGTTCTACATTTCCATTTGTAAAGTGAGTTGGCCTGGACCATTTATAGAAGGGTGTTCATTCACAGGTAAGAGTCTAATGGTACAATGATGCTTTGCCTTACATTCAAAAGGTTCTCCTTGGGAAGGGTCTTCACCGATTACTTTCCAAAATGATTAGTTATGTGGCAAACCTGTCAGAGTGAAATGCAGAGTCAGAGTCAGGATTCCTTGTTGAAATAAAGCCAAATCAAAACCAACCTGAAAAGTTTCAGCAATTCTTGCTGGTTGAAATATACTGTCTTGGACTTAAATCAGCAATTAGTAAATGCTTATTGTTCTGCTGTGAGCTCATATAAAAATGCTATAGGCAGTCTCACATGCTTTTTCCTACAACGTATTCACATATAAAAATGCACCTTATTCATATTCATGTAGTAGAAGTTTTCATCCCTATCTTAAGAGCATTGTGCAATAAGGCATGGAAAAACTGACTTATTTACAGATGTGCTATGGGCAAGTGAAACTATTGAATTTGAATATGTATTCCATAGATACCTGTCTGCTGTTCTACAGACAAAAAAACCCACAAAACAAAACCCACAACCAAAAACAACCTGCAGAAAATTAACACTCAGTACTTTGTAAAAATGCTTGTCTTAACACACTAATTTACTGAACGTATCTGAGGTTGAACATGCCGATATAGTTTTATAGCAAAAAAATGACATTTAAAATGTAGAAAGGAAAATGTATTGAAATAGTTTTCTGCAATGGGGAAGGAAAAAAAAAGGGTTTGAATAGTTATTCCATTTCTCAGTTTTCAAAGGTTCTGCATTAAATGAAAAACCTCACTCAGTAGCTCCTGCATTTGCCTTTTTCTGCTGTTAATTATCTTTTGTTTGCCCTTGATAATCCTGAGGTTGGTATGCAGATAATGAAGGCTGCAGAATCATCTCAAAGTGTAAAAAACAATGGCATTGTCAATTCTGCATCACAACACTTTATAAATTATGAATGTTATCCACATTAAGGAGAATGGTAGACTTTTAAAATTACTTCCATGAATAGATTAAATTACAAGTATTATTACATGTCATTTTATTAAGTGCATCTTAGTAGTTATTAGGGCAAATGAACATGTTCTCTCAATTACATAATAACATTAGAACTAAAAATTATGCATTGACACTCCCAGATGCATAATGCAGCATTGTATATTAATCATCCCCAAAAATATTTTCAGTTTATATCAAGACAATTATTACCTATTGAACAATAACATTCTTATTGATTTATTGCAATTCAGCTCAAAGAATGATTTTTTTTTTAATATATAAAAGCTTTGATTCTTTTCTGGATAGTTTAATAATTTCCATCTCTTAGAAAAAATGTAAGAGTCTTTTAATTACTCGCTTTTATTAATCTAATTACAATAAGACAAAGTTTATCATATATTTCATTTTTAAATATCCTGGATTAGACAACGTAGCACACATTCAGCATATACCAATTAATTTAAAAGAACATTTGTTAATTTTACTTTTAGCAAATGGTAATTATTTACATGATGTGGTTTTCAAGTTACATTTTAATTCTCTCAGACGATTGTCATGGTCAGATCTGTGGATTTTCATGCTGCCTTTTATTCCAAGAAAAAATAAAAAACTAAGAAAACTTTCATATAAGTAGATTAGTAATGTTTAGGGCACCCTCTAAGAAAAATAGGAAAAGCACCTGTTACCAGCCCACTGACCTGAGTGGCAACATCAGAACTCATTTAAGTGGGAGAAGGATTGAGACCTTGCACAGTGTATGTGTGGCACCCAGATCTTTTAGACACCTGCAGAGCAATGGTTAACATCAATACATTCAGATACTTTTGCAGCATCGAATTTTTATTTGGCTGTATTATATGCATTGGCTGCAGCCCTTGTAAATATATTTCTTTTATTTAAGCTGTCTAGAAGGCTGTGTCTTGCTGTTTCTGCTATTTTTAATACTTTCTGTTAATTAGATCTGGTAATGCACATACTGATGTACTGTTATTTACTTTAACATAACTGGCAAATTTTTCAACATGATTACTTAAGGGATAATCACTCAATCATTAAAAATGGAATTTTTACAGTGTCAGCAATTTTTCTTTAGATAAGGAAGAGATTGTTCTCATTTATTGTATTTTTCTATTTTGATTTTAATTTGAGTTTAACATGCTCGCTGTCAATATCATTGTCAGACTGTGTCACTTTATAAAATGTAGGTACATGCTGGACTGATATTTTCAGAGGGTAGTTATTGACTCATCAGCAAAGTAACAAAAATAAATAAGAGACACTTCTGGTATTATTCATACCAGTCACAGATCACAGTCAATAAATCAGCTTTAGAAAGTGAATGCGAATCACTCTAAATTTGTTGGTCTAAGTATTAAATTCTAAAACATGCTTCCTTTATCATACGAGTCTTAAACATGCAGAATGGGCTGCTTGATTCAGCAAGCAGGGTATGTAATTGTGCAATATTCCATACTCCTAGGGAATACAAAAAAGAGCATTTTAATTTGATATATTTTTGTGTGGGGACACAGCACACCGTGACCAAGTATTTCAATGACCTCTGTGCTGCTTAAAACCAACTTTTGCCTCATGTATTCTGCCCTGACACTTCCTACCAGCTAGGGCAGAATTTATGAATGTGACCCGCAGAAAGCCTGTGGAAATGTCTCTAACAGCGACCATTTAGAATCAGCAAATGTTCTAATTGGTCATTTCATGGGAGTATGTAGTCAGTGTAATTAGACGTTGTTTATATTAACAGCGTATTGGGTAACATGAAATGACTAGGTGATCCTTTCTGGCCTAATGTTATTAACTAAACAAAGTAAGTTAGACTCTTTATCAGCGTTACATCGGATTAAAAATGACTGGAACTAAATATGTGCAGTTGACAAAATAACCAGCCTTCTTAGTTCCAATTAGTCTTCAATTAAATTGTATTAGCAGTGGTGTCAGACTTACAGCTATACTAAATTGTCTTTGAATCTGTCTGATTCCTCTAGTTCTCCCTCTTGCCTGTAAGAAAGTTTCAGACATGAAAGTGTTAACAGCTCCTTTGAAATTACTCCTATTTAAGAAGAAAAATCATATTACTTTCTTAATCTTTCTAATTCTATTCTCATAAGATGATCTTGGATTTGTTCCTTTAGCACAGACTCTTTAGTGCAGTCCTGATTTCTGTATTAATGAATTGAGAAGATGACATCAGGCTCTTAGGTAAGTGCTATAAACTCGGTCATATGATTTTTATAGTAAGATATCATGTGTAAAAAAACCCCGATGTTTAGTCCTTTCTTACATCAATGTTTCTTTGAAAAGTAATAGTTGGATGTTATGTAGGTAGCACACAAAAGACTGTGTAGTAGTTTGTAATTTACCTTTTGATCATCACAAGAAAAATTTCTACTGGGAAATGAAAGCCAAACATAATTCACTAAAATTACACTGAATGCCCTCTAATCAATACAGATAAATCTCGAGTTTGTTGTTAAATCGATCCTCTCCTTTATAGAGATATACTGTCTTGATTGTTTTAGGGATAATTATTTCAGAGGGAATTTTTACGATGATTAGTAGAATCGAGACAACAGTAAACTTGACTCGGAGCCATTGAATTACTGTGCTGCAGAGTGCATTTGTCTCTTCTAGTTTGAAGCTTAGTGATATCAATACTGATTTATATCATTTCATGCGATGATGTTTTCCTGAGAGAAATGAAGTGAAGCTGATTTCATTTCAGAAATGAACAGCCTCTGTGTTTGTTTTTCTTTTATAAAATTGTCAGCTCTTGCCAATATAAATACTCACTGATGCAGACTTTCCTTTCCTGCTTTTATCACTTACGCTGATTCCTCGACATACATCATATTGAAAAAGTCCAGATAAACTTTGGAGAAATAATAAAAAAAAATGTTT
>CM036905.1:41625706-41660706 GCA_020800305.1 Porphyrio hochstetteri
ATGATGGAGAGAGGGAACAGGAAAATTGGTCATTGTAAATATAAATTCATTAGAAATGAAGCATCATACATTTATTGAGATGACCACAGAAAGGTATATATTGCATTTACTTTAATTCCTTGTCTTGTCTTGAATTTAGACTCTAATGGACCTAATGTTGAGTACACATATGAATGCCATGATATAGTTAATAGTTAAAAGGAGTTGACGTTTTTCCTGTTTATCTCCAAGTCTTACTGCTGGATACATGAAATGTAGAGTTGCCTGTAAAGGTATTCAAGCAGAGTACCAGAATGTGTGTCATGATTCACAGCTGAGAATTCAACATAAATATGAGGGATATTTGCCCAGGAACACAGACCTACTCTTATGCATGTCCAATATGACAGGAGAGATCTCTGTGTGATTGACATGGGGAGACAGCAGCAGACATTAAAATTGGAATTCTTTATTCTTTATGCAGATATTGATAGTTTTCTTCTTTATTTCTAATTTTTATGCCCTGTCAACAGAGAAGATAGCTAGTTGATTCTGAATGTGGAAAAGCTACAGAAAAACAGAAGACCTTCTACATAAGCTCCTAGAGGCATAAACATTATTTATAGCACTTAATTCTTATTTAAATGAGGGAAGTAAGCACTAATAAGTGCTCAAAATAGAGAGATTAGAAATGTGATTTAGCACAGTCAGGGATGATGGTTATTCATCAGAAATAGCTATTCATTTTTTTTCTACTTATTTTTTCTTCATTTTTCATTGACAGAGTTTCCTAAGAGACTGTTTTGATATTGATAGTTCAGGGAGGAGCAAATGCATGCATTAAAGACTTGAATGAGTTTCTGCTATTTGAATTTGCTAGAGATTTTATTATATAGCACTGTAGCTCAGGACAAGCTGATCACATTTCACAGCCTATTTCCCCATACTCCCTAAATGCTGATTTACCAAGAATGAAATTCATGTACACATACTCCGGAGCATGTGTTAAAGCTGTGCTAAACATTTTCCATGTAACTTCCAGCTGGCAACATTTTGCCAGGAAGCCTGGTACTTAGAAATGATAAATAAATAAAACAAACAGAAACTTGTGTTGTAATAAGGAGACAATGGAACAGCTGCAGGGCATGGAGTAAATTCAACTTGACTTGATGTGGACACAGTGGCTGGATTTTACCCAAGAGATATTAGCAACATTCAGATTCCTAAGGGGAAGACTGTGGAGAGGGAAGAAGGGATCTCATTGGGAGGTCTCTTAGCACATTTGGAAAAATAAACACAGAAACGATGAAAAATAATATTTAAGCAGCAAAATCAGCATACACTGTCCTCCTGCAGTATGTTGAAAAAACATGAACTTGTCTCAGGGAGAAAAAATAATGAACAGAGCTTTGTTTTGTTTTATTTTGTTTGGAGGGAGAATAGGAAGAAGATGGAGGAGGTCTGGAGCCTGGGAAGCCAAACTGTGTGACAACAGCCACCAAGTAAAGGAAAAAGAAACAGTGAAGGTAAGGAAAGCAAGAGCAAAGAGGGTGTATCATGTGTGCTTCTAAAGGGTGCTACTCATTAAAAGAAAAGAAAACCCCTCCAAACGTCTTTATATTTGTAAGGGCAAAAGTAACACATAGCACAAATGCTTCTGTCATGAAAACATTTTCAGTTCAAGAAAAATGGGTTCAGTTCCTCAGCACTAGTAGTGGTAACTCCAAGCGTAATAGCAAAAGCTACAGTAGGTGGAACATTTATGTCTGTTTTTTCTCTACTTTTCATGGGTGGACTGTCTTCTACTGATTGTTCTCTGCTGAACTGTTACAGTAATAGCCCACTGAGGCTTGTATTGCTGCCCTCTTGTTACTGAAGTCCACATCCTGAGTTTGTTTCTCATGCAAGGTAGTTCTCTATATTAAGGATGCACACCCTGGTACACATGTATGGGTCCCTTCCAACTTTTGGATTTAGGCACCCACGCTTGGAAACAACTGTCTTAGAAGTGTGTAAGGATCAGTGGCAATGGTGAAACTGGAAACCAGGGATCAAATGTGAAAACAATATACATCGAGTGGGTAAATCAGATTCCTGTATATTGATTTCCTGTTACTCAACTGGTAGGCAGAACTTTCCGAGTTGGAAACTGTTGCAGTTTAAGAGAAAGTAAAATGGGGTCACATTAATCTGTACTCTCTTATGTGTTCAATCAAATGCATGAAGGAGGCTAAGCAAGAATTTCTGACATAGCCATCAGTCTGACTTTGGCTTGACTGGGTTGTCATGATCAAATGACTTCACTTGCCTGGTATGCGCTCCTGTGCTTTTTCCAGCCTTGATATCCTGGTTTATACATGTGCACACGCTGACTTCCTCCAGGACACCACAACCCTTCCTGATAATTGCACTGCTAAAGCTACCCGCTGTGTTAAAGGTCAGCAGAAGGGCCTTAGCGGTGAAGTGGCACTTGCCTATCAAAATGCAAAATACGGGGGTGAAAGAAGTAAAACTCAACTATTATACGTTACAAAACTCGAGACATTCAAAGTCGAGGATATCATTCTCATGTTCCAATACCCAGAGAAGAATGTCACAGCATGACTCCATCCTCGTGACGGAGACTGAAAGAAGAATGAAAAATAATGCAAAGTTATCTCCTTCTTGTTAAAATCTACTGTAATCTTGTGTTCTTCCTCTGTTATTGCACTGAAATAAAGACATTTTAATCCCAGGGTACAACCGAGAGAAGCTCTGATCTTATAATTGCAAAACCTCCCGATCCGATATTTTAGAACTCAGAGTACTTGTCACTTATGAATATTCATACAGACCACTAAAAGAATTATATTCTGTCTGCAGTTACAGGCAGGAAACGAACGCGGTAAATTCTAAAGACACAGCAGTATTTTATGGAACACTTGTGAAATATTAAGGGCATCCACAACAAAACTCTTGTAGGAAAATGGTTCAGGGGAGATATCCAGAACTGTGATAACACTGTCGTGGAACACATCCTATAGAGATAAACAAAATACAAGAATTCATCTCAAGTCTTAGAAAGTTTGAATTCTTCAAGGTAACCTGATAATGCATATGTTTCTCTTACATGCAGGAGCATCCATGCTGGTCAGGTAAGAATTGATCACAAAAGGCTTATAAAAACTTTGCAAGGAATTATCTGAAGAAGAAACTTACTTCCTGAAAGCCTGACATTAGGTTTACTGTTAAGGATAGTTAAAAATGTGAAATATTTCACACTTGCATGTGTCCTTTCCTTTATAATGACATAAACTGCAGAATTCCTTGATGGTAAAATAGTAAATGTTTAAGAAAATTCTTTTCCAATGCTTTCTAACAGGGCAGCGTTTATATATAAAAAGGCCTAATCCCACCCTAGCAAGAGAAATACTTGTTCCAATGGCAGATATACTAACCCAAGCAGAAACTCAGTAAGTTTGTTGGAGGACTGTCTTTCATCTGACATGTGAATCTTCCTGTGTTCACAGTATTCCCTGAAGAGATGAAAGTGGCTTTTTATGCATTCTTCCATTAAAAAAAATCTTAAAAATAGAGGTAAGGTAGTGTTGAGACCTCTAAAACCAGAGATTAGTGGTAGTTTACTTGCTACCATGCCGCTGCTGAAAGGGAATCCTTTTGTTCCCCCATCAGCTCTCTTTCTACTTTTCCTTCTTTCCCTCTCTCCCTTCTCCTGCCAAGACATATGTTCCACCCTTATAGAAGCTCTGATGCTTCATTGTTTTTTTTTAATTTTTCTGGGGTTTTGTTTTTTCCCTTCTCATTAACATATCAGCAAACCACTCAGCTGATCTAATAGTTTTCCTTCTGCCATTTAAAGGAATTAAAGTTGCCTACAATGAAGTCTAGTAGGCTCAAGAGCCAGCAGAATTTTGTAAAGAACAGAACTTCGCAGTTGTTGGTAAGAGACAGGAGTTTCATTTTCTGGCAATGCACAGATGTTATCTCTCTGCATCTCACGGATATGTATTCCAAGACTGGAGCTCTTTTCAAAATTATGAGGCTTTTTCAGGCATGAAGAGTCAAATTTCATAACAAAAATTGTTTTGTGTGATGGGAGACGACAGACCAAATTGTCAGAACAAAAGTTTTTTTCTATTTTTTTTGTGAAAAATGTTTTCTGAAGTGAAAGACTGATGAAAAGTATTTAGTGGCCTCAAATCAAATTTTCCATTTAAAATTCTCCTCTCACAAAAATGGAAAAGAAAAAATAAATTGTTTAATGTGACTCCAAACGTTCCTGTGGTTTCAGATGTTTTCACATGTAAAATAAGCAAAGGAAGCTATGGATTATCCATGCTTCAATTCTGACCTCTGCCCAGGGGACTGTGGAGCCGTCGTGTATGAGTCATAAGGGTGAAGCGCTTTCAGGCTTTTTATCGGTGTTCCACTTTGTATGCATAATGCTCTATTTTCTCATTGACTAAATGAAATCAGACTCCTGGTCACTACTATGATGTCTGTCCCTGCTCCAGGCCAGACCCATTCAGTCCATAAAACGTCTCCAAGCAGTAGCTAGACCATTAGCAGGTGTAGATGTTTGCCTCTGTAGCTGAGTCTACCATCTGAACGCCCGAGTTTGCTAGGTTTCTGCAGATGGAGGATGCAGGTCATCTCCCTCCTAGGTAAACATCTTAACCCTTAGAACAAAACTTAAAATATTCTATAGATATAAAAAGAATTGCAAAGGAAGAAATGTCATAAGCTTGATGCTTGGCCAAGACAGTCCAGGTGTCTTGGAAGAAACTCTTCTTGGGAGTTTTATGAGTGAGCTGAAGTGTGAAAGGAAATATTTCTGACTCTCCCTGAGAGTAACAGTTTCCATTTCTGAAATGATGTACATGTACCTCTACTTTTCCTTCCAGTCCCAGCTTCTATATCATACTTGATAGTTTATTGTATTTCAGTATGTTTTCCATCTTCTACCTGGGCCTCATTTCCACAGAACAGCTTCATTTTAAGGAATTATATTTCCATGCTTCACTTGAAGATCTGTAATTGCCAAAGGAATGCCTCTGATTATTTACCCTGATCTTTCCTAAAAGTATTCATGCTGAGGTTGGTTTTACATTAGTGCCTCGCCAGGTCTTCACTTTCCCTGGGGCGCCAGACCTGAAGATGTTCAAAGAGAGCAAAATTTGCTTCTTTTGAGTTTAAAAACTCTTCAGTCTACGAAAACTAAAGACTAAAAAACTTAAGACTAAAGGCAAGTGTGTCTTCATGCACCAGGTGTGGAGAATCGTATCCCATCTTGAGTTAAACTCATGAAAACTCATTAAAATCAATGGAGATGCACAGGGAGACGTGACTAAGTAGTATTTAGCTCAGAAATGCTGGGCTCTCATCTGTGGGCTTAATAATCTATTGATAGAGTCATCCTGTGTTTCAAAGCATGCCAGCGCTTCCTATAACATGTTGTGATTGTACTGCGCTTTCAGCAAAGGTGGGTCGTGTGTTTAAAAATGACATTTGCTTTACCATTCTGCCTAAATTGTGGATAATGTTTTAATAAATGGTATTTTTAAAAAGAAATATATTATTTGATAAAATTATTACTCAAACTGAATTCCATCAAATTGTCACAGTTGTTATGTGCTTAAAAAGCTTCTGCTCCTCTATTATTAAGTGGTAAAAGATTATAATTTGATAAAAATGGATACTAAAATGACTGATTTTAAAAAGTATGTTTCAATAAAATTCAGCATAAAAATTCAAAGCAAAATGTAAAAAAAAGATTTTCTTTATTATTTTAAATCTACACATTTTAAAATATTTCAGCGAACAAATGAATGTTGTAATAGAAGGTACATCACGTGTACTACATACTCTTCAGTTTCCAGCACACTCTCATTCACTTATATGATGATTCATCAGTCCAAACTTATACACTATATACTTCCTTGCTATAATAGATATAGCGTTTACACTATAAACATTAATATAAGCACAAAGGTGGTTGTGGTAGTGGAAGCTAAGACTCAGTACTTTGCAAACCTTCTTAGCCAAGGGCATTAGTTGTGGGCACATATATAGCTCCATCCCTGGAAAAGAATTTTTTTCAGTCTTAATTACTTAACTGTCCTTCTCTAACATGTCTAGTAAGTATATTGCATCTGATATCTCCTGGACAGAAATATCACCATAATGACCGCTGTCTTTTTTAAACTCATTAATAACATGAGAAAGCAAGATAGAGGAAGCTATTTTTTCTTGGTCACTTTAAAATAAAATCAAACAATAAAAAAACAGGGATCAGGCATTCAAAAGAGAACGGTTTAAAAACTGTAGAATAAAATGCTTTGAAGGAGTTTAAATAGGACCTTGCTTGTGCAAGAAAAGTTCGCTTACTTATTAAATCAGCAATTTTATCAATTGAATAGGAAATAGAAATTAACTTAATAAGTAAACTACAGAAAAGAAGAAACAAAAAGAATGACCTAGGAATGACCCATAGAATATTGAAGATATTAATAATTTCTTGACTATTTGGTGAACTAACAGAAACTAAGAATAAAGCTATAAAAGATAAACCCTGCATATTTAGATTTTTTTCCTGGTATGATAAGATTGCTTGTTCTAAACAAACAAACAAAAAGCTCCCAAACAAAAAAACTCCAAACAGAAGCAGCAGCTGGGCACTGGTTTGATCCTGGGATATCAGTTCTTGTGCCAGGTCTCATGGCACAGAATGGTCAGCTAAGCATTTCATCACGGTGTAAGATAAAATAATATTCTAGAATGGGTAACAACATATTTGGTGCACATGGAGTGTTCTTTGAGTTGTTTAAGTGATTTATTTTTCTCTTCACTCCCTATGAAAAATTGCATTTTAGAATTTCCAGACCACCTGAAATATGAAGTCCTTGAAAAAAAACCCCAGACAATTCCTTCCCATCAGATTTGTCTGGTATGTATTGAAATGTACACAGATATTTTTAAAAAGTATTTAATACATCTGAATATTGTCTCTTTTAGAAAAAGAAATAAAGCAACAAACATACAAACCCATCATAAATTCAATATGAAAACTTATAAAAATATGTTTTGTAAATAATAAAATTAACTGTATCTGATTTTTCCTTTATTTCATTCCTCCAAATGATTTATCAAATTTCTCTCAAATTCGTAAACACTGAAGTAGCTTTTAAAAAGTAATTTATTATTTTTGCCTATCTCTATGTGCAATATCATCAGTTATTGATCATAATAATACCAGATTTGTACATGCAGAGTAGGCACCCATCTCTCTTCACCCTTTTTTAAACATAAATTTTCCAATAGTTTATGCTATATCATTCATTTCTTCTCTCCCATCTACCTGATAATGTCTTGGATTTCTGGTTCCAGTTGGACTCTTGTGCTGACTAGCTATTGCTAATATTATTAGTTATTTTTGTTCTTGGTTAGTTGATCTTGAGGCAATTTCTTCATTGTATCTACTAAATACATTACCTAGATTGTACTGCTGGACTTCACCGAGTTCCCCTAAACGTCATCCAATGCACAGAAAACCTCTAACAGCTTAATGCAACGTAAAGGCTAAAGATGAAGTTCTGACCTTAAAAAAGGTATCTTTTTGACTAAGGCAAATATTTTACTGTAAAGGAGTTCTTGCTTGTTAATACAAACATGGGTCTGGTTTTACGGTAGTTTTTTTTTATGAGTCCTTTATATCAAGGCTCTCTAAACTTTGCCTATAATATAGTCTGTCACAGTTTCACATAAAACCGTCTACCAGAAGGGATTGACATTAGTTATGAGAGAGAGTAGCAGCAGCTCTTTAGACATATAACTACTGTGCCATTTTGATGTAATTCAGTTTAAATTTCAAACATTTCTATTTAACATAATCAAGTGGTATGAAATCTTCTTTTAAAATGGCAAGTATACAGTACTAGCTCAATTGGCACTTAGCAACGGTCCTTTTACAATATGCACAATAGCTTCCAGCAGGGAGTTTTTTAAGGACCATCCTTTGAGAGCACAAACTCACACACGTACAATCAGGAGACATCAAGGTTCTATCTCCAGCTCCCCTTGAGATGTTATTTAGCTAATGCACAAATGTTACAGCTAAGCTGTTAGCCTGAAAAATAGAACAAGCAGATGTGTGCAGGTACACATCTCTTTTTTTTTTTCATTCCAGGATACATCCATATTATAATTTCACATAAAGTAACACCTAGAAAGGTGTAGTGTGCAATTTTTACTCGCTTGGTGGATTTCTGCATTTAAATGCACCGCTGTAGTCAAGTGCCCCTTTTGAATACTGCATTATATATTGGGAAAGAGCTGTTGAGTGGGTGTACAGCTACAGTCATTACTGGATATTCTCTGGTTAAAGTATTGCTGGAAAGATGTAGCTCTATCACAGGCTGCCATCACCAGCAAATACTGCTAGACGCATAGCTATTTTATATCCAGTGAAGAGATCTGGCCCAGCAGCTAGGTTTCCTCGAGAGAGTCAAATCCTGGCAAACAAGCCCCTTGTCTCAACTGCAAACCTCCCGTACTTATTGGTTGTCTTCCAAAAACTGTGCTGAACCATATAATAAGTTCAAATTTCATTAAGCCCAGGAGCAGAGGGAGTTTCTAGTATGCTGCTAAAATCATGGCATAATGTTCTGAACCGGATGATTGCATTATAATCTCATTCCAGTTGGGATCTTCTTTGCCTAATAGAAGGCTTTTAAATCCAAGACAGCAAAGTAAGAGGGACTCCAACACTGAAGGTTGCAACAGTATTACTGAATACATTGCTTAGATGTTGTGTGCATAGAAAGAAATGATGACATTGGTATTACTGCGGTAATTCTGCCTTGAGTGTAAGACTTCAGTATTGGCTTCAATTCTGTTCATATGGAAAGCTGCAACTGCAACATGGTAACACCATGGTGACAGCCCAGAGGACCATCTCTGCCTGATGGTAAATATATATTTCTTTAACTAATAAGAAATATGACCCTTTAGTAAGAAGCCTCGATGACAGAGTGACAGACAGATCATTCAGCCTATTGTCTTCTAGTCCAGCATTTTTTTAACATAAGCACTTCAAAGTAAAATACTGTAGAAGAGACAGAAACAGAGAGAGAGAGAAAGAGGGAAAGAGAGAGAGAAAGAGAGAAGGAAGGAAGGAAGGAAGGAAGGAAGGAAGGAAGGAAGGAAGGAAGGAAGGAAGGAAGGAAGGAAGGAAGGAAGAGAGAGAAAGAAAGACATATTTTTAGATACTATGAACACATGTAAGAGGAGAATATTGTTATATACTTGGAACAATGAATTAAAGTTTAATGGACTTTTTAGAAATCTGCTCTTTGCTAGTACCTAATGACAAAATCCATGGACATGCCTGAAAAGTAGGAATAAATTCTGATTTATTTTTAATATATTTTAAAATTATAAAATAATGTAGTTATGAGTTAATGAAAAAAACTTGTGAAATCATGTTGAATTTATGCAGTTTGATTGGCGGGGTGTTGTGGTTTAACACAGCGGGCAGCTAAAACAACCACAGAGCCATGCACTCACCCCCCGTGCTCCCAATGGGATGGGGAAAAGAATCAAAAAGAAAAATGGTAAAACTCATGGGTTGAGATAAAGACAGTTTAATAGGACAGAAAAGGAAATAACAACAACAACAATAATAATAACCAAAACAAGTGATATACAGCACAATTTTTCACCACCAAGGGGCAGCTAGTTCCTGAGCTGTGCTGCCTCTTGGCCAACTGTCCTAGTTACATATATAGGATGACATCATATGGAATTGGAATATCTCTTTGGCCAGTTTGGGTCAGTTGGATGTGTCCCCTCTCAGCTTCTTGGGCACCCCACACCTTCCTGTTGGCAGGGCAGTGTGAGAAGCTGAAAGTTCTTGACTGCTTAGCAACAACTAAAATATTGGTGTGTTATCAACATTGTTCTCATCCTAAACCCAAAATATAGCACTGCATCAGCTGCTAGGAAGAAAACTCTATCCCTACTGAAATCAGGACAAGGGAAAAAAAGATTTTTTTTCAGTCAAAACATTAGGTTAGACATGTTGCAATTGCAGTCTTTTGATCTTTTTATTTTGAAATCACATTTTTAACTTAAATACACTTTCATTTAATGAAATGAACTTAAAAAATTCTCTAAACAAAACTATTTTAAGGTTTATACTGAATTTTGTATTTTTTTAAAAAAACTGTAGAAGCCATTGAAGCTTACATTGTTTCACTTTTGGACCAAAGTAACATTTTCTCTCAATTTTTAAGTTCAGATAGTGAATCAAAGAATCAGTGATGTGCACATCGCCAATTGAAAGTACTACTCTAGGCTCCACTTGGAATAGGATAGTCTCCTTAATCCAGTCTATTAAAAATGCCTGTGTTCTAAATCTGCATGATTTACCTGCTGAATAACAAAGCAAAAGATTTTTTTTCTTTTAAATTCTACTGGCAAACAGTACACTCAGACACTCTAGGGACTGGTGATCGTCTGAAATATTTCAGGTTTTCCCATTCTGACTATTCAGGCACAGGATCAGCTAATGTTAGAGCCAATTTTTGTATGGCCATCTTGAGGCCCACAGAAAAACTTGCTTTTCTTCAATCCCAAACTCTGGTTTGCAGTGTGGTCCTGGGCCATGAAGTCAACATATTAGGTGTCCAAAGTCAGATGGATTTATAGAAGGTCTTTATTTAAATGAATGACAATGAGAGCGCACAACTGATTCATGAGAAATTTTGATGGCTGATAGTGGCTCATTGGCCATACTGATTTGGGAGTGGTTGTCTCTCCCCATAGATGTCATCTACGTAGGCACAGCAAAAAGCAAGACTGACACACTGTGGTGCAAGAGTAGAACATATCTGTTAAACTTCTAAGAGCTGTTGTCTTTTGACCACTCTGGTAGCCTAGGTAAAAGGAACTGGTAAAGTCTGCTTGAAGAATTCACTTGCTCCAAGGCCCAATACTTGATTTTCATGGTTTGTCTTTGGGGTGTTTTAAAGCACTTTTTTACTTCAAAATCCAAAGTGCAGCAGTCTACAAAAATTGGTGACAAGTAGCAGATTGTCTTTTTCTATTTTTTTTAAAACAGAATTATTTTATAATTATAACCAGTTAAAAAAATAAATCTATTACTAGTTCAAAACTAATTTTTGGCTACTCTACAGCTAGAAAAAGGCCTAACTAATTTTAAACTATTAAAAAAATCATCTGGGCAGACAAACCTCCCTGCCAAGTTTTAGGTGGATAGGATCCAGAGTGGCTGAGATATTAAATGTGAAAACTCAGTTCTTACAGTTGAAATACCAAACTACAACATCACAACTCTGATGCCATAACTTTTAAGAGAGCTAAGTGGTGTAATACTGTATATAATTATTTTACTCATGAGCAAAAAGGCTTATTACTCATAAGCAGACCTTTAAGTAAGTTCTAAGGGCTATTTCTTTAGAAACATATGCCACTCATATGACCAAATAAGGTTGTGCTTTGCAGTTATATATCACCATTTTTTGGATTTGCTGCCTAGTGCAATATCAACAGATTTTGAAAGTCCATTGGTTATGGCCTCAAAGGATACTCAGCAAACTTTTATTTATTTACATTAAAACCATTAAGGGAACAAAAGCTAAATAAAACTTTTCTCACCACATCTTTTTCCCCCCTGTATTTCTCTTTATCATGGTTATACGCAGCACAGTACCTGGCAGAATACCAAGGGCTAAAACTCCGCTTTCTCTGATGTTGGTGTACTAGCAGCTTAAACAGCAGTTTTCCTGCCAATTTAAACTTTTACTTTTTAATGAAGAATTTAAACCAGAAAAGTTAAGCATTCCTTGGGTTTGCTCTTTACTAGGAAGTAAGTTTGAATTGGCACTGTGATTGCTAAAGCTCGTCTTTAAAATCTTATTGAACCAAAACTAGAAATTCTGTTTAAATCCTCGTAGTCATCTTAGAACATAAAATACCAAAAGAGCAATAAACAAAATAAAAAAAAAAGAACCCAAACAAATATATTTTACAACTTGGCTTTTGGAGAAACAAGCTCCTCTTTCATTTCTTATTTATTAATTTTAAGTAAAATCATTCAGACCTAACTCATAAGAGAAATTTGCCCTTTGAGGGTGACCTCAAATCTCTTTCAAAATATACAGCAACATAAAATATACACAGAACATTTTATTTCTGTACCTGCACCATCACAGGAAGATTATTTCCGGTCTCTGAAATAACATTACAGACTTCTGGGGCTTTCTGTATATTTTATGTCGAGGAGCTCCAGAAGCTTTCCGTGGTTGTAATAGGTCTCCATGAGCCGTCTCAATTTACCACTCTCTGAAGGAGAAGAGGAGGAACAAAAGACTTTCCAATGCCCTGGAGCAACATGTAAAGAAACTTGTCTTCCTTCACTTCTCTGTCCATATATATGCTGTGTATTCTTTTCTAGGGTTTGGGCCAAATGACTTAAAGAGTTAGTCTGTGGGGCAGGACTATCATGCACATTGTGATCTTACGACGGTTGTTCCTAGATGCTGGCAACTGTATGACTAATTCTGAGGCCTTTGCAAAAGCTGTAGTGTTACCTGGACATGGATCACATATGCTGTGGCCTAGTGCAAATGACACAACCACCTACTGTCCTATCTAGTAAACAGCTAGGTCTGGCTATTAGAGCAAGGGGAGTAGCCTGAGGCTGTGCTTATCTTGATGCACTGGGTGTTATCAGATTATTGATAACAGCAGCTTCCCAGAAGCTGGGTTGCCTTGCCTCCAACAGGAGTGAGATGCTGTACCCTGAAAATCTTGCTATTACTTATATTCATCTGTATACATTTAAACACAGGCTTACCTAATTTAACTGGTCTTCATGATATTTGTCACAACATCTAAGGATGGGCTTATCCTCAAAGCTATTCAACTTTTATAGCTTTAATTTCTTTGTGTTACAGGTTCTTTACACTTCAGTGCAGAAGGCATACTTGATCAACTGTTTATTTCCCTTCCATCAGACAAAGAACTGGGGATATGGCGATACTGAAATCATGCATGCAAGTGTTTGGAGATCTTTGGGAATGAATTTGCAGAAAACAGAAATATTAGGTTAACACCTTTCCAGGATTTATGAATTTAAAAAAAAATATTTTCAGTATATCTGCTAATGAAGATTTAACCATGTTGTCAATGGTTCCATGTATCTTTTTGTGGGAAGACTTGCAGTTCATTAAAAAAAAGAAAAAGAAAGAAAAAAAGAAAAAAAATCACTGGAAGTGCAGCATCTGTACTAACCTAAACCACCATGCAAATGTCCCTCAGAGCTAAGTCCTAACTGGAGCCATGGCTAATAACAAACAACTCTCAGCTGCTGCGATTACCAGATATTTTGAATTTAAACTGTG
Organism: Porphyrio hochstetteri; assembly: GCA_020800305.1. Classification (NCBI taxonomy): domain Eukaryota; kingdom Metazoa; phylum Chordata; class Aves; order Gruiformes; family Rallidae; genus Porphyrio; species Porphyrio hochstetteri. The sequence continues at coordinate 41,639,110 of CM036905.1, forward strand.
TTTCCAGATCCTGTGTTATCAGATACTTCCTGTGTTGAAATGGCTGTTTGAACAGGCTTTCAGAATCAAAGCACTGTATAGCACTAGGTACAGTTCCTTATGGTCCAAGAAGACAGAGAGAAGCACTCAAGCTTCACAAGCTATAGTAGAACTGACTTTGGTGAACTGAATAGGAGTTTTTACTCCCTAGATGTCATGAGAATCAAATACGATGAATCACCTGAAAAAGCATTGGAAAATTGGAATAAAAATGTTTCTCTGAAGACAGAGTAAAAAAAGCTTTATGCAGTATATCTTCTTTGAACAGTTAGGATGTCCTACTCCCTTCACCTTTACCATGCTATAAGGAGCTCAAAGGGGCCTTTTTCTGGGGGAGAATATAGGAATTTTATTTGTCAGAAATGGGCAATAAGAACAATCAACACTCCTGAGAGTGAGGCTGAAGGCCCCAACTGTGATGATGCCATTGCAGGACACGAGTCTACATATAGATCTTGGATACCTACATGAAAATGCAACCAGATACCATCAGATACCTGATCTGTTTTGGTTGAAAAGGGACCTTCCTGCAAACATATGTAGAAATGTGTAGCTGCTCCACAAAGAACTACTTCTCTGCTTAAGATCCATCTTGAAATTTCTCTTTATCTGTGGATTAATTATGTACAAGGCTGGTCATTCCACGTGGACTGCGAGCTTAATGCTCAAAACCAAGAAAAACTGTGCAGGAAGAGGATGACATATTTTCTGAAGCATTTTTGTCAGTAAAATCCAGGTAATGTACCTTACTGATTAACACCACATGGAAATAACCATTGTGTACTTGAGATCACCACAGAGAGAGAAAAAAATGTAAAGAGATCATTTCTGTTTAAAGTGTTCATCACTCTGTAATTTTCTGACCACAATGACATCCACATCCTTCCAAGATAAGCATATCTCCAAAATGTTTTCTCTCCTAAAAGCTTCATGTGCATCTAGCATTTCTTGAAATGCTGGTTCTGACAGATAGAAGAGAACTGAGCTGTCAATTGAAGGTTAATTCACTCATCTGCGTCTTTTCTCATCATGAGCTGCATTGACAGCATTGGTTAACTTGGCTGCTCTTTCTTTAATCCATAGAAAACCCAAGCTTGGCCAGCATTTTGCTCTGTGTGGTTTGTTCCCTTTTCCTTTTCCATGAAGGCTCAATTTTCCTTACTGACATGTTGAATAAGCTGGAGGAGCCTGTGTTAGTCCCTCACAGATCTTCACGGGAGGGAAAAGAAGGAAGAAGAAACTAAAAGTAATGGCAAACCAGCCACAAATGCTGGTCCATGGTTATAGATCCACAGAGCAGATGGCTTATGCAATGGATGCCTTTGTGTTTCACATGTAGATGATTTGGTAGCACATGACTAAAACCTGAGTGCAGACACATGGCTCCAGAGACATTTGCTCAGTTTATGGAGTGAGGGAAAAAAGCAGAATATATATTTCAGAACATATTAGATATTTCTGAAATACTTGATGGTACATATACTGTGTGTTTAGTACATGCATTATGTCTCAAAGTATTCATGCATGGATATTTACTTTTATTATTTATAGACCAGTTACAACACCAAGCCCACTTCCAGGCATCAAGAATAAACCTATATTTCACAGCTATTTTTATAACCGATAGTAAATCTTGTAGATGGTGTGACTACTGTGAAAGTTATCTGACCTTGAGCAAGAAGAAAGCCTCTCAGGAAGACTTCTATCTCAGAAATCATCAGTGTGTGCCTGAAAATGGTTGCTTATTTGCAGCCAGTGATAGTTTGAATCTACCATGGGCTCCTTATTAAAATGAAAGAACATGCACACTTAACTCATATACCTCAAAGCCAAAAATACTTCCTTTCACAGTGGATTGAGCAAGGTGTGGGGCCGGCAGTTTTTGGAAAAGGCTTCATTGCGGTTCTCCAAGAAATGTACACATCAGCATTAAACAGCCACATCCGACTGAAAGACCAACATCAGGAAGAACCCCAGTACTGTATTCTGTAGTTTGCACCACACCATATGCTTGAGCTGCCCAAAAATGTTCCACATGGCTCTCTTTCCCTGGTGCCAATGACGCTTTAAGGAGCCAGGAGACTCTGCCAGTAAAAAAGAAGCCAGTTCGGAGAACCAGAGACTAACAGATGTTAAAGTTGGGAGAAGCCACCACAATAATCTATGATATTCAGCCCACACAAAATAAGGAATTTTCTCAATGTGTATGTTGTATTTTGTCAATATATAATTGCTAAAAACTAGAGAAGCACAAATATTTTCCAAGTAACTAGCACCTGAAGTGATACCACTCTACATTAGTTAGAGGTTGTGTCTGAACAGTTGTATGTTATAGGCCTTTCTTGGGCTCTGAACGCAAAGTGGATGTCATGTCCATGTGCCTGAGTCTTGTCCATGTGCCTGAGTCCTCTTCCTCCCAAAGCAGACTACCTACGCCGCATATGTCAGATAATTCTCATTTATGTCATCCAAGGGTGGTGGTGGTGGGGGTGTCACAGAGTCTAAGAGCAGCCTGACCAGTAATGGTTTAGCACCCTCACCTACACTGCAGCCCTGCTTATCTTACAAGAATGAGTGGAGTAAGATAGACTATGTCCTATCAGATACACAGCAGGGAGAGTGGTTTTTGACAAACTTAACATTTGACTTTTTTATAGGAACTAATAAGTATGACTAACTAAACTAATGAGCATAAATGGGAGTTTTGTACAAATGATATCTTGGCTATACATTATGCAAGGAAAAATCTAAAGTCTTAGTGAATAGTTTGATGTGAACTCCTGTCATATTACCTTGGGGCAGTGACTTGCATGGTTCAATGGAAGCGTGTGTGTGTGTGTGTGTGTGTGTGTGTGTGTGTGTGTATGCATATGGAATGCTTATTATTCAGATACAGCGCTAAGATCACTGATTTCTAGATAATACCTTCTGTGGGACAAATTCATTCTAATCTTGTAGTAGTTCACTGACTGTGAAAGTATTAGTCAGAGCTAGGTTAAAAAAAGAACTATATGGGTAAAAAAGGCAAATATTACAGGAGTCCTTTACTGATGTCTACTGTAGTTGTAGTATATTGAATTCTAGAGTTCTTTGGCTACTCAACCTGTGTGGTATTGAGTACAAAGTGCTACACCCTATATTGATAGAAAGGTCTTCTATTTTTTTATCAAAGAGGTTTTAGCTTTGAGAATGCAAGAATATAAAGTTTTGTATTGATCAGTTTAAACAACCGTGTAATACAGGATCTCTCCTCTGAAAATAACTAGACAGGGACTTATGAGAAAATGTCCATTAGCAATGATTGGACACTGATGATGGTTTTGGAAACTTTTAATTTGTCTTACAACTCATGGTTGGGGTATTTCCAGAGCAGGCGGCATTAGGTACATCGCCATGGTAAATAGACATCATGGATCTTCATTTCAAGAATCTATTAGACTCTTTTAAGGGTTTGTTAGAGTTTTGTCCTTCACAATTTGTTGTGGCAATGAGTTTCTTGACTAATCATGCATTAAATAAATAAATAAAGAAGCATTTATTTTGGTCTTTTAAAAGTCTACTTGATCTCTTAGTTTCTTGTGAAACTAACCATGGTCTGCAGTTCTGTATTCCCTTGCACCATGCCATTGATGACATGGAGTACCCTCTTCTGCTGAAATCTTTCTTTTCTCACTCTGGCCCATCTAGTTTCTCGCATGAAATTCTTTCATGGATGGAGTCACCTTCTTCACCTTGTGTGAGACTTGTTCTATTTTAGCATTTTTGGGATGGGGCTGCACACACAGCAGGTGAAAAAACTACAGATTTATAGAAAGGTCTAGAGAGAATATTCTCTGAACTTTGTGAAAAAGGGAAAACACTGATTTGTCCACTGTGGAGCAAATAGGAACTCTTTCTACAGATAAAAATACTTATCCTAATCTCTCTTTCCAAAATATCAGTAAGTAGAAAACCTTATTAGAGTGACGAATATACATCTGCTAAAAAAGGCAGTCATCAAAAGCAATATACAGTTCTACAGTTTATACATAGGAAAAGCTGTGATATAAACCCTCAAATATTCCTAAGATCACACAACTTCACGTTTATTTCTCAAAATTTCCGTAAGAGCAACACAGACTCTTTGGCCAAACCTTTACATTCATCTTCCATCAACTTCAATAACTGATGTTTAGCAGTAAATTCATGGGAGTTGCAGGCATGCAACCTCTGGAAAAATGTGGCCGTTTTTAGGATTTAACCCTGAAAATAGTAAAGCTAGTGAATGAGTCACTTTAAAGTGGGTTTTCAAGCATCTAATGGTAACCATGTGGGCCTGAGTACTAATTTCAATTCATCGTTTCTGTATCTCACTGTTCAGCAACAGCAGCTCAACCCTGAAACTGTGATGTAAGCCTAAAACCCTATAATGCCCTCATTCAGTCATAGAAAATCTTCCATAAACTGAGGTTTCCAAGATATCAAAATACAGATCAGCAAGGAGACGTAGTCCTCCTTGTAATCATAAAAAGTATTTTACATACAATAACCAGGTACAAAAAGCATGGTACAAACAAACTGATTCCAAAGATACCTCCGTGTCATCCCAGTGAGTTCACAATCCACCTGGGCTTTACTGTTGTGCTTACTGAGATGCCATAGGAGGTTCTGGATGTGTGACCTTATGAGTATACATAGATCACTGCTATCCGAGCTTTTCTCTTCCTTTTCTTTATCCCCAATTCTATAACTAACTTTTAACTATAAAATGAAATATTTTGATTTATGAATAAAAGGTTAGTTAAGGAAGTTGGATACTAAATTGTTCAGTGGAATCTTTATCCTTTGATTATGTAGTTGGCTGAGCAAAAGCATTTTGATTCATTCTATTCCAATTTAACTCCCTTTTGCTGCTGACCCAAAAGCTGACCTATTTTTATGCTTTGTATCCCCAGGAAAACAAAAAATGCAGTTATACTTGTTAATCATGGCATTTCATACTACATGTTTTATGCTTTTGGCTTAGCATGCATAAAAAGCAGAACAAAAATCATATGAATATATAAAAGCTTGCCATATTCTCTTTCTGAAAGTCAGATCTGCCACTGTAAATTAATTTTGTCATTTTTATAATAAAGAAAACATGCACTGTATTCTGGTTCTTTGTATTTGGTTTGATAATATAGTTTGAAATGTAGTCACATCTTAATAGTAGTCCTGAACCTATGTTCTTTAGAATGATAGCTTAATTGCTGTTCTGGTTTTGAGGTTTTTTTGTTGAGATCTCCTTGCTGTTTGGGAGTTATATCGTACAATTTCAATTTTGCTTTATACATATATACTTCTATATATTATCAAGCAGTTACGAAGAATAGATCATCAATACTTTCTTACTATGTCTTTTATATTTTCTGCACTGCCTATCGTTATAATTAGTGCAACTGAAATAACTTTTCGCAAATTTTCCCAAGTGCTAAATATAAGCACACTCTGGAAACCAGCCCTCATGCAGAGCAAATCTTAATGCTTTTCATCCTTGTTTCCATATGTGTTTAAGAAAGGGTAGATGAGGCACTTAGGGATATGGTTTAGCATAGGATGGGAACGGTTGGACTTGATGATCTTAAAGGTCTTTTCCAACCTTGTAACACTGTGATTTTGTGATTCATAGTTAAGGACCTGGAGCTCTAAACAAATCTCTAAACTTCTGATGGTATCAAAGAAGTCCCCTGAATTTGAGATGCAGGTCAGGTTTTATCATCTGCTTTAAAATTTAAATGATATTTTAAATTTTAAAATGTGTGTGTGCAAGAGGGACAAGAAAGAGACAAAGAGAAAATGTGTGCAAAAAAGAAAAGGCTGGCTTGGCAGTAATGTCATACTCTGTTGATGGAAGAATTTGTTTTGCAGGATAACAGTCAGTAAGACTACCCATGTTATAAACTTTTCTGAACATGAAGTACACTGTGCTAAATTTTAGTATTATTCATATTCCCTGTATGATGTTATGCAGCCACAATAGATTTAGGTTCCAAATACTATATACCTGAATACCCAATATCTGTCCAATCCCCTGGTACCTAATATGCAACAGATTAAAAGCACAAGTTTCTTTACATGGTTCCAAATTCAAGTTAAAATGATCAAAAACTCAACTTAAACTTGATTGCTTCATTGCACTGAACGTTGATCTCTTTTAGGTTTCCCCTGCACAACAACAGTAGTGGGAGGTGAGGGTGAAGGACACTCAGTTTCCATGCATTGCCTCTATTATTCACTGTTCCTCTTCTCTTTCAGTCCCTTGCAAACAGACTCATCTTTCCCCCTTCCCTGTCCTTCATAGTCTTATGCATCTGAAGTAAAAAGTACATTCACTGTGTAATTTCAAGTAGCTTCTACATCTCCGGTGCTCAAGCAAGGAGTGGAAGGATGCAGGCTGACAGAGAAACTACATGCCTCAATGGGGCAATCAAGTCTTTCGCATATTGGTCTCATGATAAAAAAATGTGGTTACATGGGGATTAGAGGTGGAATGAATATTTGCATTTGTGTGCATTTATGTACATTATCTAGTGGGGGAATAAGTGCTGTATTGAGCACTGGATATATAGAATTTCAGTATTGCCTGTATGTGCTCTCTCTAGTTTACATTGCTGTTTTCCAGAGGGCTTGCGAATTATGTTCATGGTGCTCTTCTAGAAAAAGGTCAGAACATGAGGAAATATTACACACACACACACACACACACACACACACACATCCCTTGTTTATAATCTTAAGCAAAGAAGAGACAACTTCATGTTTCTTGTATTCAGAGGAACTGACAGAAGTAGAATGGTCAGCGAGGCTATGGGCAGCAAGACCAGTTCAGAACAGATGTGATGGGTGGCTCAGCGCATTTCTCACAGCACCACTTAGGCCCAGGAGCATCCCACACACTTTCCTCTACCTCATACGTTGTGAGTAGTTCTGAGAACATGATTTTGTACTATAAAAGTAAGAAATGAGTGAGGGGGGAGTCCTGCCTGCCTTTGTCATGTGCAACTGCCTTAGTTCCTTTGTCTTTGTCTGACACACCTCATTCTCCTCCTTGAGCAGATAGGTCCTGGATTTTTCTGTCTACCCTTGTTTCCATCAGAGCCCAGGTACAGCAAGTGGTATTGCGTCAATAAGCACTTTGGTGCAAAACTACTCAATCATTAGAAGGGATATGTGGCAGTGAAGATATTCTAGCTTTTACATTTTTTATCACACTAGGGCTATTTTTTCTTCCTCTTTCACTCTTATTATTAACCTTTTTATAGAAAATTGGCTTACCAAGAATTTATGAATTAGCAAGTCTATTATAATGATGAATGGTAATTACCATTTAAATCCTGAGTCATTCATCAGCTTGTTCACCATATGTCAGGTGATACAAGAGTGCACGAATACTTGTCTGGTGAGCATTTCTCGACTGATTGTTATATTTTCCCGAACTTTGGTCCTGTATGCCAAATACTAGGTGAATAAAAAATAAAATGATAGGAAAAAAATTTAAATTTACAGGTAATTTAAGGAGAGGGGGACTGACAGCACAGTAACAGGCAATGCTGATAGTGACACCTAGTAACATTAGTATTAGACAGTTATTAGCTTTTTTAAATTTAGGAAGAATAAACATGGCTCTGAGTTTTTTGATGATACACAGCAAAGCTTGTTATGGCAAATAAAATTCTTATCTAAGATTCCTGTGTAAGGAATTATTTTTACAAAGTCATGTTTGGGAAAGAGCTTTCCAATTGACCCAGCTAGTCGGGTCTAGCCTGAAGCTGCTTAAGAATTTCTGCCCTCATCAGACGTTTCTTTAGGAGCGTGAAGGGAGGTAGCATCTCCTGCCAGGATCCCAGAGAATGGGTGTCTACGTGGCCCAACTAGAATTTCGTTTGATCCTACCAGCCTCCTTCCTTGGTGGTCATTGATAACAGGGAAAAAATGGAAAGGATACCACAGCTGAGCTGTCACTCACTCTCCAAATCCAGCCTGGGGTCTGCTAATGGGGTCATCTGGGGACACCTTTACTTCACCTCTCAGACATCCTGGGGGTATAAATGCAAGATTTCTGTCTCCAGAGTTCTCAGTCCACCTTCTCACAAAGCACAAAACAATACAAAGGTATCCTCTGGGTCCTCCATAGAAAACCATCTTTTTAGATAGGAGTGAAATTATTGTTAACAGGAATGGGTGCACATTATGTGCCAAGTGATAAAGACTCAAAGGATGAAGTTAACATTAATGATTATAACTTCGACTATTTCTTTTCGTTTTGACGTACTGTATCTCTCTTAGGTTTAACAGCTCATAAAGTGAAGCCAACTTTCTGAATGATCATTTAATTCTTGAAATGTAACCATAGACTAGGAAGAAAATACTAAGATATTAATCCTGGAGGCAGACAGCAAATACTAGACCCAGAAGCTTAATGGTGCTGAGCTGAATGGAACATAACAAGTCTGCTATCCTAACAAAATACAGTCTCTCTCTCTCTGTGAGGGTTGGGAATGTTCTCTTGCTGTAAGCATGTGAACACGGGAGAACATAAAGTAACAGTTAAACTGAATAATGTTGCATGGCTAAACTACGGGGATCTTGTTCAGCTTATCTAGCTAGAGAAAAAATAATAGTCTAAGAATATTTTTTTAATCAAAGGTCCAATGTCCTATCAATGCACAGTTTTATTCGTCATGCTACTGTTGGGGTTCTGTTGGGTTTTTTTTCTAATAACTGCCTCCACTTCTGAATAAAATTAAATTCTATATTGCTTTTCCAAAATTATCTATGTGAAGAAAAAGGCTGTTCAAGTTTGGGAAAAAAAAAAAAAAAATGAACTACAGAACTTCCTGTTGTATCTTCTCAACTTTTGATCAAACCAAGCCCATGACTAGCAGATGAAAATCTTTCACATGTTCAGGTCCATACACAAATTTGGAAAGGTGAACCCAGAGGTAAAACTCACTGCCAGCCTATACCTGACTGCGAGGGGCTTTGAGTACTGTGTCTGAACTCAAGTAGAATCAGGTGTTGTATGTTAAAATTAGAGATTATTTCTTCCTTTACTGATGGATTCAATTGGATATTAATGATTTTTTAAAAACAGTATTTTGTGTAAATAAGATGATCTTGATTCGGATGCTCTTGGAAACAGATAGAAGGGCACTGTATGGAAGCATAGGGAAGAAGGCTAGGGACAAAATTAATTTGCAGCCTAAGTAGAAGAAAAATTATGGAGGAAACATGGTAGAACATTTCCTTCAGGGAGGTTCTGAATAAAAAGAGTCACATAAAAATAAAGCCATGTGTCCCTAGGAAAAGGGTTAGAATTTGTGGCCATCAGTTTCAGCAGTAGGCTCAGTGAGTAAACCATTACTCAGGCATAAGGAAACATATCAGAATCATTCTGTAGCCTCTTTTGTATTCTGTAAAATTTAAGCAGTCTATGAAATAGCATGTTTTTTTTGGCGGCTCATAAGTCATTACCAATGGTTTTGGATGCCTGCAAAAGCCATCCGCCTTTCAGCCCTCTGTAATGAGCCACAAATCTGGCAAAGATAACACTTCTGTTTCTGATTGAGGACAAAACATTGTGTAGCGATCAGGTGAGTGTTTTCTCAAAGCAAATGTAATAAATAAAAAAATCCTGCATGGTGGCAGATACTGTATCCCTGGATCAGCAAAAAGAGCCAAGATTCCCGTTGACGCCTCCCACCGGAGGCCCCAATATTCCTAAGGCCGCCTCTGTATGTCAGCATGTGAAGTTGATCTTTCCCAGCTGACGCTAGGCTGAAATTTCTTGGAAGCAGCTGGGGTGGAGATGTGCCAGACAACCTTAAAAAATAAATCAGTTACAAGTGAACCAGGGCAACCCCCAAGGCCCAGAGGTAGGGCGGGTATTTTGCTACATGCATTACTAATTAACTGTGAAAAGTTTTGAACGGTCCCAAAATTTTTTGTGAGTACCAGCTACCTTTTATAAAAAAAGCCATAAAATGAAGGTAGAAAACACGGTTCCAGTAACTGAAATTAATCATACCAGTGTTCGGGGCGGGGGGAGGGAAAAACCCAACCCACAACCAAACCCATTTTTCTTTTTATTTTATTTTTAACTTAATGTGATTCTTCATGTCAGACACAGTGTTCCTTATCATAAGTCATCTGACATAACCCAGAGTGATGCAACATTTTTATAATGCTTACTTCTTTTTTTTACCTGTTCCCCAATAATTTTTTCCAGACAAAAATTACTTCAGCCTGTAGAAAGCCTTTGGACTTTGTCCTAACTAGCCAAAACTTAACCTGCAATTAGAAGTCTTGAATCACTTGGAAAAATAGGTACCCTCTGCTCTACCTTGTGGGGTTCATGTTACAGTAGGGAGTGAATATTCCAGACACTGTACATTCGGAGTTCAGGGGCCTCAAGGGAGAGGAGGAATTGTACTAGAACAACTTCGTTTTGGCTAACCAGAGTAAAATAATCATAGTTTTCTTTTTTTTTTTTTTAAAGTCTTTTGAGAGATTGCAGGAGCCTTAAGCAAGTCTTAACAATAAACAAATGAATTGTAATTCTTTTGTATTACCTAAAGTCTGTGAAGGTCATTATGGCCTGAATATATTTCACTGGTCTTGCTGGACAACACTTTTCAAGTGAAAATACAGTTTATTTGCATCATTAGTAACTGTTGTAATCCAAAAACTTTATAGCATATGTCATAGAGGAAGGAGATTTCTGAAGTGGCCTGTCCCTGCCAGGAGCAGCTATCTCTCATTCCATGAGGACACAGCCCATTGATTAAGACTGGGCAAAATTTCAATTGCATGCTGTTTCTGCCGATAGCCAGCTTAGCTGAACACAACACATGGATGACTATAGCTCACGTTTATCTCTGAGATGACAGAGAACAGAGACATTTGAACCACTGAACCACTGATTTGGTACTAGCCGATAGCACCAGCCACTAACTTTGCTGTCTGTCTAGCTGCTAGAGGGATGAAAAACAGGGCCTAGTTTATGCCTTTTGTAATTGATGGAAAAATAATTCACTAAGCCTGTGCTGCATCAGTGGCTGGTACTCTTCTGTACACTTGGAGCTACACTGTGCAGGGCCCCAAGCCAGTCAGAGGCAGAGGATTTAAGCCACCTTTATTTCCTCACTTAGGTCTTTTTGTCTGTCATATTACTGCTTCCTCGAAGCCTTGAGAGGATCTGAGTGAGCTGATGGCAGTCCCAGAACGGGGTGGTTCAGCCATGTCATAGAATCATAGAATCACTTAGGTTGGAAGACGTCTTTAAGATCACTGAGTCCAACCACAGCCTAACCCTGCCTAGTCCACTTCTAGACCATGTCCTCAAGCACAACATCTACATACCTTTTAAACACCTCCACCACTTCCCTAGGCACCTGTTCCAATACTTGACTACCCTTTCAGTAAATAAATTCTTCCTGATGTCTAACCTAAATCTCCCCTGGTGCAATTTGAAACCATTTCCTCGTATCCTATTGCTTGTAAACTGAGAGAAGAGGTGGATTCCCACCTCTCTACACCCTCCTTGCAGGTAGTTGTAGAGTGTCCCATCAGTCTCCTTTTCTTCAGACTAGAAAGCTCCAGTTCCCTCAGCCACTCCTCACAGGGTTTGTGCTTCAAACTCTTCACTGGCTTTGTTGCCCTTCTCTGGACATGCTCCAGCATCTCAACATCCTTCGTGTAGTGAGGTCCCAAAACCTGACACAGTACTCGAGGTGCAGCCTCACCAGAGCTGAGTATAACGGAACTATCACTTCCCTATTCCTGCTGGTTACAGTATTCGTGAATTGGTATGTCTTTGTATCCCAACAGCAAGGGACAGGATGCAGCATTACACCCAGAGCAAAACAATTGTGTTGGAAAACACATGCTTAAGGTACACACCCTTGCCTAACACTACATTGTTAAGAAACACCTAATTTCCTTGAAGAACCTGTGTGTGTTTCTGAAAATTAATCTGTGTATATATGCCTGCATACACATATAACACAATATTGTGTTTACCCACTATGCATTTACTAGATATTCTTAAAAATAAAAACAGAATTAAAGAAAAACAGATGCTCAGCGAAACCCAGATATAGATTCTGAGCTTAGCTTTCCTGAATAAGTAGATGAAAAGGGGTGGAGATAAAAAAAGTTATTAGACTAGATTAAGATTCAGTCTGGAGGATGGGAAAGCTATATGCACAGTCAAGCCCAAAGGAGATTTTTCTTTGTCCGGATTCTTGCTGGTAACTGCAGAAGAGTCAGATTCAACTGGCTTTTAAAAACATTTATCCCTTCTTTTAAAAATAAAAAAAAAAAATTATGTGCTTTGCCAAAGGGCATCAGGATGTTTTCTAATCCAGGTGGAAATATGAACAAGGGCTCTATTTTAGGAAATCTTTTTTTCCTCTGTAATAAAACTAGACAATTACTATGTGTTAAGGATCCATTCAGTTACCAGTGCATAAACTGGTGTATATGACCCATAAATGCAAGATTTGTGGGAGAAATAAAAAAATGATAAGAGGACAGAAGATGACTTACTGAATTTAGACTAAAAATTCTCACATGTGCTATTTTAAAGTAAACAGAATTAATAGAAAAGTAATCAGAATTTAATTTTAAATTAAAGAGTTGTTACAGAAAAAAAAGAAATAAATATTCAAATCTATGATTTGCTGGAATTACTACAGTGAATGTAAACAGAAGCAGGCAGATTTGTAAGGGCTACAAAGGGAAAGCTCATCCTAAAAATTAATATTGCCTATAATGCCTTGACCTATTGTAATACCTACCAAACTATCTCTAACAGTAGGATTTAAATTGCAGAATTGACATGGACGATCTCTAGACCTTGACTTTGCCTGGTAAGGAGATCCCTGATGTGGAGGGGACTATTACTAAGATTCTGTAGCTATCCTCTGCACTGAATGAAAAAAATATTCATGCCTTTAGGGGTTGTGGGTCCTTGCTGTGATTTACATAACTTACTGTGAGCAGCCATGGCAGACACCAATTATAGAGAACTTTGGAACTGCTCTACCTGTAGCTCCCAGTGGAAGCCATGTTTCTGTTGTATTAAATCTGTACAGAAATGACAATGGGGGGAAAGGAAAAAAAATAAATGGTGCTGTGAACGATATAAGTAAACCTTTGGGAACAACAATATATGTACTGTGGTGCAACAGATAATGCAATTTTGCTTGGCATTTCAGAAAGCATCCAAACCAAAAGGGAAAAAAATAAATAAATCCAAACCAGAGAGCAGCTGTAATGTCAATTTGCCTTCCCAGCCACTGTAGTTTTGTCAGGCAATAATCTAGAAATCTGAAATGATCTTTGTGATGTGTTTGGTTTGGAAAGAAACCGTGGCCAGGTGAAACGAATAATACATTTACCAAAGTGTCATCATACAGTACAGGGAAGGAATTCTGAATGTCAACCTGAATAAAAAAAACAGATTGAAAACTGACTTAAAAGCTTGTGGAGTTAGTGGAATTGATATTCACTGTGGAAGTCTCTGTAAAGTAGCCCATGGTACAACTAAACACCTTCTCCACAACCTGGTGGTCCACACAAGCTGGTGGCCAACTAGGACCTGCTGCCAGCTTCACGGGTGAGAAGAGAAAGCTGGAAGCACATTTCCATCTTTCCATGTACACACAGAAGAGTGAGATGCTGATGCCATGGTATAGCTACACACTACATACAGCTCTGGGCAAGCTTCTTCCACTGTCATGGGCTCTCCTCTGGACTTCTCTGAGATGGGAGAAGTGGTCTGTCCTGCAGACAGGTACAAATATTTTGTGCTCTGCGCTGTGCTTCAAGTCCTGCTGCAAAGTGGTGTGCACCAGCTGGGCCATGCACCCACCCGACTGCAGCTGCACTGGGTGGACTGGGCATGCCGGGATGCCTGGAGCTGCCCTTGGGACACACTTAGGGTCTTCACCTCCTTAGAGCTATGTAGGTCACTTGAAATGTTTCTCTTGGGTCTTCGAGAACTGACAGAAAGCACTTTTCTGGTATGTGCTCAGGCTTTCTAGTGTTAGAAGAGAACAAAAAACCTCCCATTTTGTACTTTTATGCCAAACAAAACTAGAATGTTTTTGTTTGTTTTTGGTTTGGTTGGGTTTTTAAACAACACGAAATCTCTTAAAATTCCCCCCTCCCTCCCCACCCTTCTGCCCCCCCAACCCCCAAAGCTTGCACTTTCATATACGGAAAAAGATGGGAAAATAGGGGAAGGAAAGTCAGGCTTTCTGTCTTGGCTCGTGCTGCTGCAGTGCTGCTGGTGAGAGGATGGAAGTCAGAGCGGCGGTGGAAGGGCAGGAGGACCATTCAGGTATCCCATTCCTGTATGTGTGGGGCCATGACTGGCTCTGCTCTGAACCTTGGCCTGAGAAGTAATGTTTTTTCCTGCTTCTGTTTCAGAGAGACATTTCAGTTGCTACCATTCCTGCTTGCTTAGGCTGGGTTTAATGCTGAACATGTAGCTATTAGGGTTTTCTGTATATTTCTGTTGTACAAAGCCTTGAATTCCCTCTTTACTTTGTTCTTGGTTTTCTTGACCTCTAGTACCTAACACAATCACTTCTACATTTGGAAAATTTGGAGAAATTCCTCAGGTTGCTTAATCTTTACAATGCTAAGAAAACACTAGGCACAGAAGTTACCTGACTTACCTGAGGTTATAGAGGGAATCACTGACAGAGCTATAAACTAGAACTTGAGGCCTTGTACTTAGTTCCTTTGCTCTGCTTTAGTACTTGCCCTTTTGGTTAACCAGCTTCTATCAAGAAAATCAGTGACAGTGGTCATAACTGAATTAAAAGTAGATGCCACTTTGTCACTTGCATGAATCAGTCCTCTCTGAAGCATATAACCTGCAGGAAAAGTGCTGCTCAGCACCTTTGCAAATTGTCTCGAGTTCTGAATTTGAAAGGTCTCAAAAACACTCTTTTTTTGCATTTTTCTTAAGATCCAGAACAAATAGTCTGCTCTTTTCAGCATGCTATGGACAAGAGGGAAAATCCTATACAGGAGTCAATGACGGATGGAATCCAGGAAGGTCTGAAACCTGAATTAGATTTGCCAAAACACATTTAAATTAGACTAAAATATTTGTGGCTGGTTCCCATCTTTGGCTGGACAAACGAGCATGTTTGACTCACCCTTAGCAGTAAAACCAGAGCAAGGACTTTTTGTGAGGTGAGCAGCTTCGTCTGGACTGAGCCACAGGAGTGTGTTGCCATGAGTCCAGGAGTCTAATCTTCAGGCATCCGAACTAGAGCTTGGGCTCCTTGGTCCTTCCTGGAGAGAGGTTTCTGACTATCTGGACCTTGTCTCAGTTTGGGGTCAGTATAAGCTCCACATTCATCTGTCCATGAACTCCCTGTAAGGCTGAAAATGAGCTATTCTTTGTATATAGCTTTTGCTATGATGGCTTCATCACATGTAGCAGTCAAGTCAGTCGTTTTCAGCATTGTGTCAGTTACTCAAAATTCTTTAAGTCTAAATGTAATTGAAAACAGGGAAGTAAGTAAGGTATCAGTAAACGGCATGATTCTGCAACACCTCACTGGCCTGTAAAAATTCCTCCATCTCTGATGCAGGGGCTTAACCAGTTCACAGGACAGGGGAAGGGAATGGTCATTCATTTTGCAGTCTGTGCTCCCCTCAGCCCCTCTCTTTGTGCATCACGCTCCTGGAAAGCACCATCGTTGTAAAGCCAAGGAAACTCAGTCCTTTTAATCATGTTTCCAAGGAAGGCAGGTTATAGGACATTTGTGGAGGAGCTCACTTCCAAACACATGTCCTAGGCTATGAGGTTAGAGCCTTTGCTTTTGAATGGCGGATATTTGTAGACATTTTTCATCTATTAAGCCCCTAATAAAAATCAGCAATATTGTAATATTAACTAAAGTTATATTCATTGTATTCATTCTGCTGCAGGTGTTATCCCATAAACATAATTTCACATTTTTACTGAAAGGAGGGGGATGGTGACTTTTGAACCACTAAGAATATTTAATTGCTATTTTAAAAATTTAAACACCTTTTTATAACTTTCACATATTTTAGGCTTTTCTGCCTGTCTAAAGCTGAAATAGGATGCTGTTTCAAAGATTGTCTCATGTTTATGAACGAGGCAAGGTGATCTTTGAGCATATCAGACTCTACTAAAGCTGAAAGAAAATAATTTTATAGAGTGTTTTTGCGTATGTTATTAAGATTCAAGTCTTGATTTCTTCCCCTTCTAAATAGTGTCCCAAAGACCTGTGGTATCCTCTGTGTTAAGTGCTGGGTTCAAGAGATTAAGGGCAATGACTGGCATCTAGTTCACTTTTATTTCCATTTCAGTGCAACCTCACATCGCTATACATCTGTTTTGTTGATTCAGAAGAGCACTTGAGATGCTTTACAGTTGATTTTGACAAGTGCTACAATTTGATATGGGTAGATAATTCTTGCTGAGATGATTTCAAAAGTACAGAAATTATAATTTTGAGTAGATATTACCTTTCTTTATGATCAGAATTTTCATGTAATATACTGTGCACTTAAGCTTCTTAATCACATTTTCCTTTTTTTAAACATTACATTCTTTCCATCTAATCTAGTAAAGTATCACAAATTAAAATATTGTTCTAAATATATCTTGTATTTTTCTCCATGCACTGTGGACAGCTCATGTAAAACCCACTTAAAAAAGTGGTCCCTCCTAACCTTCTCCCAAAAACTATTTGGTTTGGAATTTAATTAAGCAGTGAAATAGGACGGACTGTATGGTAGGGCTGATTAATGCACACCTCAGGTGCATTTCACCTCATGCTTCCAGCACATCTGAGGTGAAGATTAATCAGTGCAACCGCTTAGTCCAAAGTGTTTTAGTGTGATTATAAAATGGGCATATGCCAAAAAATAGAAGCCTCAAATATGACAACACATTCTTACCCTACAGAATATCACACACTAAGATCAAAGTTGGGGAAAATACCCACCACCACCACCACCCCCCCCCCCCAGAAAAAAAAACACCCCAAAAGAAAATAATTTCATTACATTCCACCTATTCTCACCCCTATACCCTGTTCCTCTGGGGTGCACCAGAACAACAAACCCATCAACACTCCCCATATCCTGACTCCTTCCTTTATTCCCTCTCTGCTCTAATTCTTTACACCATTTCTTTCTCTTTTTTGTTTATATTGTGTCCTTCTGCCATAGGTATCTCTCCCCAGCATCAGCATTTACCCGCTATGAGTCTGTGCTCTCTCACACCGGTGGTCCCCAGCACACTAATTGATAAGGGAAGGATCCATCCTTGGCTAACCTCCATGAACACTGTAGTGGCCTGAACTCCAGACTTACACCAGTGCAGCTGACAACTTAAGTCATTTCAGCTGGAGGCTTTCAGCAGAAAGTCTGGCTTGGTACTTCAAACAAATATAAAGTAAGAGGGACAGAGAAGCCCTCAACCTTCAGAAGAGACACCAGTCACAAATTTGTCTTTTCTCTAAAGGAAAGTGGCCTGATTTAAATTGAAAATTTGCACACTTTAGCAGAAAATACTGTCAAAATGTATTCTGAGAGAAATAGCAGTGTTATGTATCGTGATTCCCTGAAAACTTATTCCACAGAAATACACAAGAAAGTGAAAGCTTCTGCCTTGTACCTGCACGAGTCTCCCAGGAGGTCTGATCCCCCCAACATCCACTGAAGTCCATAGAGAGACTTCCATCAAGCTCAGCCTGGTTTGGCCGTCAGAGAGTGATTGCTGCACCAAGACCCATGCTGATTTTCAGAGTGCTATGATGCTGATGGAGGAGTGAAGATTTTCCTGCTTCATGGAAGTGCATGATTAGCAGAGGCCAAGGACCTCTGGCAATTGCTCTGTGAACATCAGTGGGTGGCTGTCCTGGCATCCTCAGAGGTCTCAATCTCCTCTGTCTCTTTGAGAAGAGAATCTGGATGGCAGACTCTGAGCTTAAACTAGCGGAGTTTCTGGAGAAGGGTTTTTTTTTTTTTGCTTTTGTTTTGTGGTAGCTTTTTTTTCCTTTTTTTTAATTTTCTCTCAAGAGAAGAGAATATAGCCTAGAGTTTTTAAAATACCATTGGAAATGAGAAGCTTCTCAGTTGTGGGGGAGTGTGAAGGGTCCCCAAGGAACTGAGCAGACTAGCAAAGGGGAGAGAATTGTCTGGAGTAGTGATGGAGGGAGGACGAAGCAAGCAACAAAAATAACAAAGTAGGGCTGAGGCTAATATACAGGAGGGAGCAGAGGGAATTTAAAGAGCAGAGGCATATGTCCAAAAAAGGAGAAGATGATTAGAGCAGGAGGTGGGAGGGGTGGGGATGGGAATGCTAAAAAGCCCAGCTTCCCATCAAACACAAAAAACGAGGGTCTGAAATGGCACACTCTGCTCAGGGGACTGCTCCTTACTGACGCAAGCAGGCACACTGAAGTCAGTTATTCATATAAGGGCTGCGGGAATGAGCCCCATATTCACAAAAGGATCTCAGATCCGTGCTCACTGCGTTCTCACAGCCATTGCTGGGCTGAATCGCCATGTGGCACGCCGGCTCTGCCATCCGCTTACCTCTACTGGCGACACTCCCAGGGGCTTTTACAGTACGCTTTTGCTGGCCAGAAAACTTTAAAAGAATTGGAATAAAATAAAAAAGGAATCTGCTAAGAGGCGTAGGCCTTCCTCTTCCGAGAGATGCATGCAAACGCTTCCGCCAAGCACAAGCTGTGCTTGTCTGAATTCTGCAGAGCTGAAATCCGTATCAGCATTTTTAGTTGAGAAAAATGCTCATTTCAGCCAGGTTTTTTAATAAATATATTTATTCCTAAGTTTATCTCGTGCTGTTAGATAGAAGTACTAGTGAAGTCTAATTTCAGGTTTAAAAATGAATTCCTGAATGTAACTTTTATTGTCACGTGTGCTAAATGCACATTCCACACACTTTATTCAGACCAATAGTTTTCTTTCTAGGCAGCAGTTGCATTGACGTTTATAGGGTCATTCATGCAAGTTAGGAGTTGTTGAAGAAATAAGTGTTTGTGCAGAATCCATCCCATAAATAGCAGAGAAAAGCAAGTAAGGTAATTCATGCAGGGCTGGTGATATAGATATAGGGCTACTCACAAAGTTTCCTCTAGTGTTACATTTGTATTCATATATGTCAAAAATGCAATGTTATTTCTTTTTAAAATAAATTGGAAGCACAAGTCTGTGGTGTATGATTATTTTATTAACTGATAAATCAGCTGGCTCTCAAGGGCATGAAGGAAACATATTTATTTAATTTACAAATAAACTGTATCCATTCCCCATTCCCATCCTTTGTTAGAAATATGCATTGCACTAACAAATTCAAATGTTTGATACTCGGGGCTGCTTAAATATATTTTCAAAGGGTAAACAAACCCACAATTTTTTCCTGGTTTTTTTTTTTTTTGGTTTTTTTTTTAAACCTCCAGGCTTCACTACAAACGTAATCCCACACAATATGAACAAAGGTGAACATTAAGAATATGTTTTCATGATTTCATAGTCCCATGGCTAGTATTTCCTCCGTGATTCTCTAATGTTAGGCACGCTAGTCCATATTTATACCTTGGTAGAGGACAGCCTGATTTTCAGCGCTGCTGAAAGCTGGCGGTTTCATACCCATAAGGCCATATATGGCCTTGTCCTCTGCTAAGGTCCAAATGGGTGGATGCCTGCAACCATGTGGAGATGCCCCCCTGCATTTGAATATCCTGCATACAGCGTAAAAATTTGAATAAAAGAAGATCAAATACAAGGGTGGTTTTTTTCATATGACAAATCACAGGCTCTTATAGAAGATGTAAGATTTGAGAGCTACTTAGTTGAGAGCATTCTCATGTCTTTTAAACACTTATGAAAGAGGGTTATTCCATAATTATCCATTACAGGGACAAAAACTTCTTCAATTATGGAATAACTCTTTTTTTATCTTCTCTTAGTTGTAGATTCCCACTCTAATATCCTATTTCACTGAATAATTTACTATTAAAAATGGAGGAAAATGCCAGGTTCTCCTTTTTGTTCTCTTCCTATGTATACATATTAAATAGAGTATCCCAGTTTAACAAAGGAAAAATATATTCTCTGATAGTGCCTGCATCACACATCTGTTCTCTGCCATGCTTAGCCTGAACTGAGTGCTTCCATAGTCACGAGTAGCAAGTATACTTGCATCAGCTGCTGTTTTCTCAAAATCAGGTACAAGTTATGCTCTGTTACGTGCAACAGATTTGATTTCATCTTAGCCCCATAAGATTATCTATGCCATCTATGTCTTAATGAAGTGACGAGAAGAAGACAAGGGAAGAGAAGTTAGCACAGAAGAAGACAAGAGAAGTTAGCACAAAATACAGTCCAGAAAAAAACCCTGCTGGAGAAGAAAACATTAGATCCTACAGAGCAAAAAATCAGTGAACTTGTGAAATGTTTGGCAGGTAAGGAATAAATGCTTATAGCAGATATATATAGGAAAGTAAGTACTGAATCCTGCTCAAGGAAAAAAAAATAAAAATCATAATTCCAGTACTTTACTCAGCTAGGTAATTTTATTATTTCAAATAGTCATCTTGACCATAGCAGGAGAAGTCATTAGGGTCTGATTCTGTGATCCTTATTTCATAAATGAGTTCGCTAATTTTATTGTGGCTACATGTTTAAAAATCTTCATTTACTGCATGTAGATTTAATGCTGCAGGGTAGGATCTAGTCTGTTTAATTTAGGCACTTGATTTTAGGTACTTTGAAAAACAGTCCTAAGGCTTCAGCTCCAATTCCTTATCAAGCTGATGGAGAGGAACCAGGCTTGTTTAAAGGCTGGGAGTTACCCTGCACAGCTAAGTCTTGACAGCTAAAACAAGCTGATAGTATCTCACTTCTTGAAGTTTCTTTCCAAGTGTTTGTCTACCTGGGAAACTTGAACATATGATTTAGGACAGTTTCTTCACCACATGCCAAAAACTTTGTCATGAGTTAAAGACCTGAAGTAGGTGATTGGGTTCCTACTGCAAGTTTCTTAATGGTGTGCCAAAACTTTTACCCTGTTATGCTATGTGGGTGCAGTATGCCACAACAAAAGTAAATAGAAAGTTTGTACACATAAGGCATTAAAAAGGAGGATCTGCATGGCAGTTGTTGTTGTTATAATGCTATTATTATTTTTATTGCTGTAGATGTTGTCGCTGTTGCTGTTCCATGCTGAGAAGGCTCTGGTGCTGGAGCTCACTGGGCAAGATAGACAGTATGATACCAGACACCCTACAGACACATCTACAAAAAGAGGGTCCGTAGCCATCTGCATGTATGGCCATGTAAAATGCTTGCTTTGCTTAGGAAATAGCAAGTAACAGATGATACAAAATACGCAAATAACAACTGCTAGGAGGGCAGATTTCCCTCTTGTATGTGTTTCTATTTCTTGTGTTTTATTCCAAGTTTGTTTTACTTCCTCTCTTAATCATGATTCTTAAGATGAGATGT
>CM036905.1:41665706-41693206 GCA_020800305.1 Porphyrio hochstetteri
GTGTTAAGATGATGGACAGTATTTGCTGATTCAGGCTTATCTGAGCTTTTAATAGGAAAATCTTGGATCAACTTAACCTGTTTGAGCCAACAATCTTTGTAACTGCCTGAATGTGAGGAATGGTTTCACAGTAATAAACAAACACAAGTAGTTTATGGAACACTGCTGAATAAATGAAAAGCCTTCCATATTAACACATTCATGTCCTGTTTTTAAAATGGCTTTAAGCAATTTTTAAAAGTTCTTAATCCATCCTTTGCTTATATCACTGGATTGAAGCTCACTTGGGAAGAATGGCATATGCCAAACCACGAGCTCCTGGCTCACTGGTGGAGCAGAACTGTGTTTGTAGCTCAGGTTACGCTCTCTGCTCCTGGTAGTTCTGAAAAATCCACATATGGCCCCACACCTTCTGACTTACCATATTGTTGCCTCTGTTTTCTTATTTATAAAAGAGTTGTCATAGTGTTATTACAGTAATTACTTCAGGGCGCTCCTCTGGGGCCAGGTGAGATGCTGCGATATGTTTTGGATGCCTCATACTGTAAGTGACTGGGGTATCCTCTAGCCCATTGAAATAGGGGTTGTAGAGCAAGCCACTTTGCCTGTCCCCCTTCCCCTCTTCCTCCTGTACTTCCACAGCAGCCCTGATGTGCTGATACCAGCATTCTAGCAAAGAATGCTACAGGGAGATCACCGTTTATTTTTTTATTAACAGAAAAAGGGACAAATACTGACAGAGGAAAAGCAATTAGTATAAAAAACAGAGTACATATAGGATGGAAAACAGCCTTTCATGAAGTTTCGTTCCTTCTGATATCCTCCACTGTCCCTAGATAATATATTCCTGCTTATGTTGGTCCTTTAGCAAACACATCCATGGGGAGGGAAAATAAAAAAAATAAAATAGAATAAAATTTTTAAAAAATTTAAAAAGAAGGCACAGGCAGTGAATTAGTGAAGTTGATAGAAGAACATGGAGATCGAGGGGGTTTGCTGGTCTTGAAAGAAAAAAGAATAAATTAAAACTTCTCTTAATGTATTTTAAAGAGCTTTGAAGTTTTAATGTGAAGTTATTGTGCATAGTAAGAAAGACCATTTTCCCCATGGATATTAGCTAACTAGTTGCCCCAGGGGCAGAATGTGTGGCAAGAGAAGATGTATGAAAAGCCGTTTTTGAAAATAAAGTCTTATGAGGCTTCTCAGCTTCAGAAATGTTTTGAGGTTCATCTCTATTGCATGCTTTACTGCTTGAACAGTCATGTATACAGAACACAACAAGTATGACTGTAGTGTTTGTATTTCATCAGGAACGTGTTTTTGGTGCATCCTTCACGTTCTGTCAAGTGACAACACACAGTTTGCACTCATCCTTGCAAGACAACAAAGAAGAAAGGAGCAGCCGGTCTCATCTATCTATGCTAGCAGAACTCAGCGAATAATTCGCAATGAAAAATTTCGTCTTAAAATGTTACTTTTTAATGTTCCTGAACTATTTGTGAAACTGTACATTTGTTAATTAGGTAAGAATTACTAGAATTAATAAATACATAGCTGGTACATGCCACCCCAAATCTACAAAATAATTAAGCCAGACATCTCTTTCTTCACTGACTTGAGTTGCATTTTCCACATGGCGGATCATCCAGTTTGACCTGCTCACCACCCAGCAGTGTTGGTGGTGGTTCCTACAACTGACAGAAGTTAGAGCAACCTGGAGGCTGCATTAAATCTCACCAGGACACAAACAGGATTGAAGAAATGATCAGATTTAGGTAGAAAGATTGTTGGAAAGACCTAATCACTTTCCTCCGCAGATGAAATAACAGACATTCAGAGGCACATGAGCTGGCTGCAACTCACTTCATTAATCAAATCAATGTGAATTTCAAATTTCAAATATAATATCTGAATATACAATTTTAAATTGGTGCTGGTGGAGTTTCCAGCATTTGAATTACAAATTTGCTTTTTGTTAATCCATTCCCTAACAGAGATCAAACACTTGAAAATTCATGAAAAGCAAACACGAAAGGGTCACAAACATGGTCAAATGTTACCTGGCTGTTTAATTCAAATGGATACTCAAAGAAAATGTTTCCAATATTTGTTCAGCCCCTTCTTTCTAGTTAGCTTAAAAAATTAAAGTTAAATGGCAGACTAATACTATGTGCAAATCAAGAAAAAGAATCAAGGAGACTGGAAGACAGAAATACAGAAGATCATAAAGAAAGAAGAGAGATGGGCACATCTGGAGTCATTCTGGATATCAGACTGAGTCTGGGGATGTTCACATCTATAGCTGGGGTCTAGCCTCTGATAAAAATAGCTGTAAAATTTGGAAACAAGTTTAAATTCTGAATACTCCGTAATTCTTTATCACTGTGATAATCACCTGCTTTGTATGCATTGCCAGAAAACTACATCAATAACCAAATGTGCACCTATATTTTGAGCCAATAGTAAAAAGTTTAGCAGTTTGGGTACATGTTTCCTTTCTGCTTCACTGTTGCAAGTGCTATTGACAGCAAAGTCAAATATGCCTTTAGCAAAACGGAAAGCAGTAATAGGATTCTTGTTTCTAAAGTTCTGCCTAGTCACATTCAGCACATATTTTATTTTCCTCCATTACAACAATCTACAAACAGAACCTTCTCATTTCAGTTTTTCACACGTTTTCTTTGTGTGAATCTCACTGAAATAGGCAAGCTGTCAGTGACAAAGCTTAGTGTCAATCTCGTATGAAGTTGAGAAATGGGAATTACAAAAGGAAAAAGCTAGTAGCCACAATCAGTACTATCGCTACAAGCAACTTTTTTCACTTCATCAACCAAACTTATACTAGAAAAATACTCTTATACTCTGAAAAGCGGCAACCCCCGAGCATTGATCCTCGAGGGCAAATAAAAGAAGGAGAGGAGAAAAGGAGAGACCCCGGGACGCACCCGGCGCCAGCCATTGCCTCTCGCTGTGACTGCACGTCGGCGTGACTCCTCGGGGGCGGAGCTTAGCGCGGCAGCGGCAATCCGACTCCCTACAAGAGCCGCGGCGACCAGGACGTGGCGCGGCAGTTAGCGCAGCAGTTCGCGCAGACAGGGTGAGCCTTCCCTCCTAGCTCAGAGGGGAAATTGAGCGCACCAGCTCAGAGTACACAGGTTGAGCCAAGGACTCCCTGTTTCTTGTGTTCAGACATTTGGACCATGGTGTCCACCAGGCGGAGACCTTCCCCCTACAAATCTGGGGCAACCCCAATGAGGGATGTGCCTAAGGACACCTCGGTCCAGGTCACTGGCTGCAGGGAATGTTTGAGTCTGCTGCTGCCAAGCGAAAGTGGCAAGGGCCTCACCTGTGTGAGGTGTGAGCAGGTGGATGACCTCCTCTGCTTAATTGCCAATCTTGAGGATGAGCTCGAAAGGCTGAAAGCCATTCGGGGAAGGGAGCTCAGCCTTGTTGTGGAGCTTAGGGAGGAGATTGATAGACTACGGACCATCAGAGAATGCGAGCGGGAGATAGACTGGTGGAGCAACTCTCTGCGAGAAAGGCGCAGAGATTGCACTTCCCAGACTAAGGGAGTATTGGGAGAAATGGCCCCTCTCTCTCACCATAGTCCAGCAGGGAGAGACAGCTTGAGAGGAGAGGAGGAATGGCAGCAGGTCTCAGCCCGGCGTTGCAGGTGACCCCCATCCCGACCTACCTCGGTTCCCCTAGTCCCTCTCTGTAACAGGTATGAAGCCCTGAAACCAGAGGGAGACGTGAGTGATGATGACATGGGAGCGCTGCCGTCAAGCTTGCCCAAGGTAAGGCAGACGGCTCCACGTTTGAAGACTGCTTCCTCCAGGAAAGAAAGGAGGGTGATAGTTGTGGGCGACTCTCTTCTGAGAGGAACAGAGGGCCCAATATGTCGGCCTGACCCTACCCATAGGGAGGCGTGTTGCCTTCCCGGGGCACGGATCAGGGATATTTCTAGAAAACTCCTCAGCCTTATCCGCCCCTCCGATTACTACCCTTTATTGGTAGTTCAGACTGGCAGTGATGGGTTTGCTGATAGAAGCCTGAGGATTATAAAAAATGATTTTAGGAGGCTGGGGAAGTTAGTCGATGGAGCGGGCATACAAGTTGTGTTTGCCAGTATTCCTTTGGTGGCAGGGGCAAACACTGAGATAAGCAGAAAAGGCCATCTTATAAATGCATGGCTGAGAGGCTGGTGCAAACACAAAAATTTTGGATTCTTTGATCACGGGGCGGTCTACTCGGCACCTGGCCTGAGGACAGCTGATGGGAATTGCCTGTCTCCGAAAGGGAAACGGATACTTGCCCAGGAGCTGGCAGGACTTGTAGAAAGGGCTTTAAACTAGATAGGAAGGGGGAAGGGGATAAAGCCAGGTCTGCTAGAGATCGGCCTGGGGAAGTGGTATTGGGATTAGGAGAGAGGCAAGGGGCTCAGCTGAGTTGCGTCTACACTAACGCACGCAGCATGGGCAACAAGCAAGAAGAGTTGGAAGCCATAATGCGGCAGGCAAACTATGACCTGGTTGCCATAACAGAAACATGGTGGGATTGCTCCCATGACTGGAGTGCTGCAATGGATGGCTACAAACTCTTCAGGAGAGACAGGCAAGGAAGGAGGGGTGGTGGTGTGGCTCTATACGTTAGGGAATCCTTTTCTGCCACTGAGATTGTGACTAGGGATGATAACATTGAATCCCTATGGGTAAAGATCAGAGGAAGGGCTGACAAGGCAGACATCCTGGTGGGCGTCTGTTATAGACCGCCAAACCAGGATGAAGAGACAGATGAGGTGTTCTACAAGCAGCTGGCACGAGCTGCACGGTCATCAGCCCTTGTGCTCATGGGGGACTTCAACTTCCCTGACATATGCTGGGAGTACAGCACAGCACAGAAGAAGCAGTCTAGGAGGTTTTTGGAGTGCACAGAGGATGCATTCCTGATGCAGCTGGTCAGAGAGCCCACAAGAGGAACTGCCCCGCTAGACCTGCTGTTCATGAACAGGGAAGGTCTGGTAGGAGATGTGAAGGTTGGGGGCTGCCTTGGACAGAGTGACCATGAAATGATACATTTCTCAATTCATGGTGGAGCTTGGAGGGGGAATACTAAAACTGCTACCTTGGACTTTCAGAGGGCAGACTTTGATTTGTTCAAGAGACTGGTAGGGGGAGTCCCTTGGCATTCAGTCTTAGCGAACAAAGGGGTACAAGAGAGCTGGTTGCTCTTCAAGAAGGAAGTCTTAAGGGCACAGGAGCAGGCAGTCCCCCTGAGCCGCAAAATGAGCCGGCGGGGAAGAAGACCAGCGTGGATGAATAGGGAGTTACTCTTGAGGCTCCATGAGAAAAAGAGAATCTACCGCCTGTGGAAGGAGGGACGGGTAACTGAGAATGAATTAAAGGAAGTTGTCAGGATGTGTAGAGGTGAAATCAGAAAGGCAAAAGCCCAGCTTGAATTTAACCTGGCCGCTGGGGTGAAAAAGAATAATAAACTCTTTTATAAGTACATTAACAGTAAGAGGAGGACAAAGGAGAATATCCACTCTTTACTGGATGAGGCTGGGAATGTGATCACTGAGGATAAGGAAAAGGCGGAGGTTCTGAATGCCTTCTTTACGTCTGTCTTTAAAGGTCAAACAGATCCTCAGGGTACCCCTCTCTCTGACCTGGTAGTCTCAGCTGGGAAGCATGCTAACTCCCCTGTGATTCTGGAAGAAACAGTCAGAGACTTCCTACTCCAACTGGACTGCCACAAGTCCATGGGGCCGGATGAGATCCACCCGAGAGTGCTGAGGGAACTGGCAGAGGTGGTAGCCGAGCCGCTTTCCATTATCTATCAGTCCTCCTTGCTGACTGGTGAGGTCCCAGAAGACTGGAGGCTTGCCAATGTGACTCCCATTTACAAGAAAGGTTGTAAGGAGGATCCGGGGAACTACAGGCCTGTTAGCCTGACCTCGGTTCCAGGGAAGGTTATGGAACAGATAGTCTTGAGGGAGATCATGCGGTATGTGCGGGATGGCCGGGGGATCAGGCCTAGCCAGCATGGGTTCATGAAGGGCAGGTCCTGTTTGACCAACCTGATCTCCTTCTATGATCTAGTGACCCATCTGCTGGATGAGGGAAAGGCTGTTGATGTGGTCTACCTAGACTTCAGCAAAGCCTTTGACACTGTCTCCCACAGTATTCTCCTGCAGAAGCTGGCAGCCCGTGGCTTGGATGGGTACACCCTCGGCTGGGTAAGGAGCTGGCTGGAGGGCCGGGCTCAGAGAGTGGTAGTAAATGGAGTTAAATCCAGCTGGCGACCGGTCACAAGTGGTGTTCCCCAGGGGTCGGTGCTGGGGCCTGTCCTCTTCAATATCTTTATTGATGACCTAGATGAGGGCATTGAGTGCACCCTCAGTAAGTTTGCAGATGACACTAAATTGGCTGGGAGTGTGGATCTGCCTGGGGGTAGCGAGGCCCTACAGAGGGATCTGGACAGGCTGGAGAGCTGGGCTGAAGCCAATGGCATGAGGTTCAACAAGAGCAAATGCCGAGTCCTGCACTTTGGCCACAACAACCCCAGGCAGCGCTATAGGCTTGGGGCGGAGTGGCTGGAGGACTGTGTGGAGGAAATGGACCTGGGGGTACTGATTGATGCACGGCTGAACATGAGCCGACAGTGTGCGCGGGTGGCCAAGAAGGCCAACGGCATCCTGGCTTGCATCAAAAATAGTGTTACTAGTAGGAGCAGGGAGGTAATTGTCCCCCTGTACTCAGCACTTGTGAGGCTGCATCTTGAGTACTGTGTTCAGTTTTGGGCCCCTCACTACAGGAAAGACATTGAGTCTCTGGAACGCTTTCAGAGGAGGGCTACTAAGCTGGTGAGGGGTCTGGAACACAGGCCTTACGAGGAGCGTCTGAGGAAGCTGGGATTGTTCAGCCTGGAGAAGAGGAGGCTTAGGGGAGACCTTATAGCTCTCTATAACTTCCTGAAGGGAGGTTGTAGTGAGCTGGGGGTCGGCCTCTTCTCCCGTGTAGGCAATGACAGAACTAGAGGGAATGGTAGCAAGCTGCGCCAGGGGAGATTCAGGCTCGACATTAGGAAGCACTACTTCTCAGAAAGGGTAGTCAGGCACTGGAATGCACTGCCCAGGGAGGTGGTGGAGTCACCAACCCTGGGGGTGTTCAAGGAAAGACTGGATGTTGTATTGAGGGATATGGTTTAGTGGGAGCTAGTAGTAATAGGTGAATGGTTGGACTGGATGATCTTCTAGGTCTTTTCCAACCTTGATAATTCTGTGATTCTGTGATAGAGAGACAATCTATGATGCCACCCGTCGTTGATGTTATTGCTGTTTCTGAAGACAAATTGCTTTATGTAACAGTCAAGTTCTTATCGAAAAAAACCCAAACAAAACAAAACAACATAATGACAATAGTGTTTTCCAGGAGAAAAACAAATTCTTTCATCCTTATGAGCTCCTGTCATGACATGACATATAAATCTAAGCATGCCACCACTGATCGTACAAGTTCACCCACTTCAGTCCAAGTAATGTTTTTAAGAACCTCTGCATTCAACAGCAAATTGCTCACTACAAGATCAAGCAAAATTGAAGAAAGGGGAGATGGTCTTTATTCATGCCCCATGTTTTTTCCTCGAATCTGTAGATACCTCAGCTCATAGCCCAACTGGAAACTCACCACAACTCTAGAAGTACTGTAATACTGAGAGTAGTACTGTTGAATTTGGTGACTATGCTCCTAAACATAAGTTATAAGGAAGACGTTGCAACTGTTAAAGATGTGTGTAGTAAGATTTTTGAAAAAGAAAAACAGGCTTAGGTTCTTTTTACCCTCATTTTTTGGCCCTGAAATCCTATGAAATATTATGAAAAGACATGTAGTTACAATGGATCAATGAAAGTATCTTGAGCAAAAAATTCCAAACCATGGTTGTTGGATAGGTAAAGTTGGAATCTCCCTTGAGATTCCAAAAAACTTGACAAAGCAAGGAAGGATTGATTAATTTCTGACAGTCAAGTGTGGCAACTAGTGTAGGATGAGAAGTTTGAATTATCATGGGATAAAGAAGATTTTAAGGTTGTTCCCTTTCCCATTTCCTATTCCGTGAGTGTTTCTCCCCCCATCCTTCCTGCTGGTGCAGTTAAGTAAAATAAGGACTTTTGTGAGTAAAGAGTTCGATTTTGCTTAATGAGGTGGTTACTTCCCAAAGACGGCCACCATCTAGAGGGAAGAGCAGGAAAGCTTTGCAGGACAAGGTGGTAATGTAACTGATCTTAACATTCTGTCAGGGTTAATGTGGGAAGTTATGTGCCTATGTGGAGGGACCTGAAGATCAACTGCACTCTGAAGGCTGAGCTGCAGGACTAGTATCGTTTAACAGGATCCTTCTTCTATTACTTATCTTATCCTGCCTGAAAGATTTCATATCCTACATTTTTCTCTTGCTTTAGAAATCATAGAATCATTGAGATCAGAAAAGACATTTAAGATCATCAGGTCCAACTGTTAATCTAGCATCTACTTCTAAACCATATTCCTAAGCACCACATCTAAATGTCTTTTAAATACCCCCAGGGACAGTGACTCAACCGCTTTCCTGGGCAGCCTGTTCCAGTGCTTGAAAACCCTTTTGGTGAAGATTTTTTTCCTAATATACAATCTAAACCTCCCCTGGCACAATTTGAGGCCATTTCCTCTTCTACTGCTTGTTACTTACAAGAAACGACTGGCACCCATATGTCTACAACCTCCTTCCAGGTAGTTGTAGAGAGCAATAAGATCTCCCCTCAGTTTCCTTTTCTCCAGACTAAACAATCCCAGTTCCCTCAGCTGCCCCTCATAAGACTTGTGCTCTAGACCCTTGCCCTTCTCTGGACATGCTCCAGAACCTCAATGACCTTCTTGTAGTAAGGGACCCAAAACTGAACATAGTATTTGAGGTGTGGTCTCACCAGTGCTGAGTACAGAAGGACAATCACTTCCCTAGTCTTGCTGGCCACACTATACAAAAAGCACGATTTTCTCTCCATTAGACTAATTAGAGAAAGAAAAGGAAAGAGCTGGTCTCTGAGAGATTTATTTTGATTTTTTTCACTTCAACACATGCTGGACTTGTTCAGCCAAGATCTTATAGATGCTGTGAGATGCATTTGCTGAGCCAACATGTGTGATTAATTTTATATTCCTCTTCCTTCTGTCACGGAAGTGATAAATCAGGAACTGGGTACATTTCAGCATAGCTAACAGGATAAGTAGGCTGTTTTTACTCCATGCTATGTCTGAATGTTTGAAATAGTAGAGTTGAACTAAAACTAAGTCATTTAGAGGAGGCTAGGTTATCTAGGTTATCTAAACTAAATCCCATCATTAACTTACAAAGCCCCATAGCTGACTAAAGAGCTAAGCTAGCTGTTATGGCTCAGAGCATCTGCCTTTCATTCTCTGCTGACACTGAGCAGCATGAAAGGACCTCCAGAGGTCCCTTCCAAGATAAATTAACCCCTGATTCTGTTAAGGGAGCTCAGACAAGTTTAGACTATATGTCAAATTTTCAGGTGACTAAAGTCCAGTGAGACAAATCCTCTCTGACAGGCTGACACAAGACCTCTTTCATGCACCTTTTTGGGTGAGGCATGGGTTGTAGGTATCTTGTGAACTGGAAGCTGAAAGGAATCTTATGATTTGTCAAAGTCTCAAGAGCATTGTCACCCAGTCACTCCTGCCCATCAGCTTCCTGTTACAGCCACTGGACATCCCTGCTGCACATCAGTCACGCAATAGCCAAGTCTTCCCCATTCTTTTATACAAAGAGTGCCAAATCCTCATTAGACCTTTTTCTTGCAAAGGTCTATGTACATTATTGCATAATTTGCACGTGTGATTATTTCCTTGAGAGGCTGAGATGCGTTTTTCAGATTTCTACATGTGCCATCTTTGGGCTGTTTGATGTTTGCTGAAATATGGTACAAAATGCTCAAAAAGCAAATTTCTGGAAAATGAATCACAAAGATCTGCAAAGCAATTCCTGTAGGATAAAGTAACTATTAGTGTTAAATTATCCATGTTTAACAGCTTTAAGACACACAGGAATGGATTATTTGTACTAGGTTACCATAATCTGCCATATTAATTATTTTTTGGAAGAAATACAGTTAATTGCAATTCACTGATTGTCTTTGTTCCATGCAAAGAAATTTAATTACATTTTGAAAATGTAATTAATAATAATTACATTATTACAACTGCACAATGTTAATTACAATACAATAAAAAGAAGTCTAGCTCCATTTGGAATGTGTAGAAGTGATCTTACCAAGTTCATAGGACCCCTAAGAAAGGTAAGGGTGTGACAGGTCAGAAAGCTCCTTCACAAGCTGGGAAACTCACACCTTTGTGTTGGCGCCTAACCTCATGAAAAGTATAGAACTTAAAGACCGGGATTTTCAACAGCTAGTTTGGTGGCCTGTGGCCAGAGGTTCCCGGAATCCCTTCCTTGGAAGTGAGGGCAGAGGCCGACTGCCTGGTGCTCCAGGACTTCAAGTGATCTTGAGAAGCCATGGAATACAACAGATTTCATAGGCAAATTTGTGGGAGGTATAGGTTGCTAACAGTGCTTTGTTCATTTAAGCTTGCTATTCTAAAATCAACAGTGAGTTTACCAGTAAGATTTCTTCCAAAAACTGTTCTACTGGGGATGGCATCTCATGATCACCATTTTTTTTTTTCACAGCAGAATGTTTTTCAAAAAAATCCATCATTGCATTTCTACTGGTAGAGACACTTGCACAGAAAATGTTCCTGAGGTCACCAATGTTTCACATAACACTCTTTTCCACTGCTTAAGGGAGACTGTTAAAGTCCTGTCAAAACCACAATGAATACAGCACGCCAGCATTCCATTACTGTAATTCAATACATCAGATGAGCAATGAGAAATACATTTTAAAATAGTAACTTTAGCTAATGCCCCTATGGTCTGATAGATAGTTACAAATCTTAGCATCAGAGATTGCAGCCTCACAGCAGAATGGGGATTTTCTGAAGGTTCCATACAAAAATCAGAGCAGATGAGGATAGGACTGAGGCAGGGCTGGATTTTTACAAGGAATACAGGCCATGTTTCTGTCACACCAAAATTATAACAATGCCTTCGCACTTACAGATTTTCTACACTTGCAATTACACACAATTTATGCATTACTATAACATCACTGGTGATTTTATGTGCAGATAAACATGAAGATCAAACACTGAAAAATTAATTTTCTCTTTTTTGGGAAAGACACTGCAATGTCATGGCCGCCTTTCCATTATTTCCATGCTCTGGACACACTCTTTCTCTAGCCTTTGCATGAAGTCCTTACTGTTAAACAACTTAGCCTGTCTCCCCATGGGCCAGCTTATGTGGACAGGAGAGGTACAAAAAGTATGAGAGTTAATATCTGTTTGCTGTTGAGACATCATTTACTCTCATTTATTTGTTGAAGTAATTTTCCTTTCCAGAGACATCATCTGGAAACAAACAAACAAGTTTCTATAAATTAAACTGAAACGTTAAAGACCCAAGGCATAATTCTTGAAGGTACTTGACCAGTCCAGTGAGCCATACAGTAAGATTTGTTCAAATAAAGAAATCTAATATTAATTAACAATAATTTTCAACTGTTTGAGTAGAAAGGAGGAACTCAATGTGTCTTAAACATAGTTTCTCTAAAGCAGAAGCTGGCCACCCCATTGTCCATTTGCATAGCTTTATTTTGTGGCATGGTCAAACTGAGTTTACAACCGGCAAGCAGATAATAAGTAGAACCACGACTTGCCAACGTATCACTATGTTGAAAAGTGGGACCAAAATAATGACTTTGCATATGCTGTCCATTGTCAGCTATTGGCTTGTGTGTACCTACAAGCATACATGTATATGTCTGTCTACGTACACAATCTGCGAAGTGAATGACTGAATAAGCAAGGTGAAAGTTTTAAGGAAAATGTAATTTTAGAATTCTGTATTTGTCATTAACTGTGACATGAGTGCTCTGAAGATAAAGATCTAAATAATATAGTTGAAAATTGCATTGTTCGTGTGAGTCAAAAACATACTGCGTGAGCCAGCACCATTATTTCTGTGTATATATCTACATATTCCTCTATATCGGTGCCTCTATCTATACGCTGGAGTAGAGAAATATTAGCTAACAATAGATGCATCTAATTGAAATGTGTATGAATGGTATGTACTATGCACTATCATTTCTTTCTGCAACTAATTTAGAATTCAACAGAATAATATGAAGTCTTTTACTACTTAATTAAACTTTTGTAATGCCTGTTTTACCAAGATGAATAAAATGCATAAATTGTATGAGGTGACATCTAATGCACACAAAAAAGAGAAATGTAAAAAATTAGAACAGTGGGTACATTAAACTGATTCTTAATAATTGAAACCAATTTAATCATTTGAGATTATTTTATTCTAGCTGACGTAATACTGTAGCAGTTTTATTCTAATTATAACCTGTTTCATTTTACTCTGCCTTTCTAGTTAATTATTACAGTCAATTTGTAAAATGACATGGTTCCACATTTGCATAGGTCACTATTAAATAAATGAATAGCTGAAATTACTCTAGCATTGAAGTGTCAACTTTGGTAGAAGTCAAGAGGACTTCAAATGTTCTTCTAACACCCCTTAATGTGTTAATGACCACTATTAAACTGCAATTAAAAGGCCAGAGAAAAAATGCACGAAACAGTTAATAGAAAAATAGCAGAGACACAATTAAAACACTTTGGTTTTTGACTGATAGAAAATAAAGTGATATGCTGAAAGAAGTATAGTATGAATCTAAGCCTAACACATGACAGAACTGACAGTTTAATGATAACAAATCATAGGCTGCCTTTTTTTGGAGCATTACATGTCAGCTTGACATTAACATCAGTAGTAAACAAGACAATGTAATGATTTTACCTTGTATTTAAATTGCTACTTATTATGGTACTAAATAATAGCTTTAAATAACTTGGTGTCCAGGCTGGTGATGTACTGTGTTTGCATGAGACAGTACTGAAAGATATGTTTAAGTTTTTTGTCATCCTAAATAAAGGATATATGTATGTCTTAGCTGTGCAGTCTACCACACTTGCATCTGAAACCTTTCCTGAATCCATAACACTGTCATTAGGTTTGTTTGCTCATGAGAGAAGTGAGTAGTGATGATCTAGTCCTAACTCAAAGCAGACTGGATTTTTAGGTATCAAGTGGTGTGCGTATAACTCCTAGGCAGCAGCTCAATTAATCAGAGCTATGCCAGAGCTATCATATTAAACACTGTTACTTCAAAAGCATACTTTACTGAGAGGTGAGCAGAGCAGTATGGGAATGGTACGTGCGATTCCAAAAACTAAATTATGTTCAACATGAAAATCAACAGTGTGTCTGAAAATTTTAATACATACGTCAGAAAACTCAAAGTTACGGTTCCCACAGGAATTAAAATTTGACCTCCCTGTACATAGGTAGTATTTCCTATTACCTCTACGTTTTAATCATTCATATAATCTACATCTCTGCAATCTAGATGAGTTATGTTTGCCATGGGAAATAGGACTACTTGATTTCCTGATTTTTATTTGTGCGTGCGTTTATGCTCATCCATAAAGTTAAATTAGCTTCATGGGCTAAATCCTGTTCTCAGTTATGTAAAATCAGGCTATTTTTAGTGTTCCAGTGGATTTAATTCCATTAATGTAAACAAATTTTTGATTTCTTATGCTAACTAGAAGAGAATTGCTCTCCCTAAAACTCCACCTGTGATACTGCTTGGTCCATTGGAAACAGACATTTACTTCTCAGATCAATGGGCTAAATCAGCAGTGCTTTTTCTTATCACTATTCAAAATGAGCAAAAAGAAAGATCAGCATGTAATGTCTTTTTTTTAAAATGCTTACTTTGCATGGATAACATGCATGTTTTAATGCATTCTTCTACAAATTTGTATGAAAACAAAACTCATCTTCCCTTTCCCCATAGGTTTATTTTATTAAGCATGCAATGTCAGAAAGCCACTCAAATTTGGAGGAAGATTCAAACAACACGTTGCATACTCTTAGACAAGAACAAAATTATGGTTGCAGAGGACCAGGTTTTAAAGGATATTTAGGCACTTAAAAATGCAGATAGGCTCCCAGTGGGATTTTCAAAGGTTAGATTATTTTGAAAATCCTGCTAGGCACTGAATGTATTTCTTTGAAGTTCTCATACATGTGTAAGTTCATACATTGGAGAAAAAAATGCACATAATCAATGAAATAATTGGAATAGATTCAACCATATCCATTTCATGTGCACCACAGATTTTCATGTGCTTAAGTCTGTTTGTGTCCAGATCAATACAACTTCTTTTGCTGTTAAAAATGAGATGTAGTAGTTACATTGTGCAGCTGCAGCACTAAATTGTCCATTATTTATAGCTTCTCTGTTTCAAAATCTCATTTCTTTAAAGCATTCAAGGTTCTTTTCCTGCTGAGGACTAAACCCCAGCTGAATTTCAATGGGAAAAATTAGAAAAGAAAAAAAAAGGACAGATATTTTATCACCTTTGCAAACTTCAAAAAAAACCTAAAATACATATTTTTTCAGACTTTTTGTATTACAGCAACTTGCCTTTTAGAATTGCAAAAAATAAGAAACTTTATTAGAAACTTTAGTACGCTTTCTCGGAGAATATTTTTATGCAGATAGTTTGCCTGTTTGCTATACAAACACCAGAAATGTGTTTGTATATAACACCCCTGCTATATGCTTTTATAGATTCAATACCTTATCCATTCCTGCTAACTTCCTGTATGTTTTTTTTCCCTTTTCAATGGTGTGTAGCACCTGTCAGTACAAAGGAGAGCCCAATACACCCTGTGTCACTTCTTGTTCCCTGTTGATGCAAACATGAGCCAGTTTCACAGGCTGAGAAGTACAAGTATCGTTCTCCACTTCCACTGGCACTTCTTGGGGTCCCTTACATGACCCAATTCCCTGGTCCTGGCCATCAGAGGAGTGCTCAGCCTGTTAAGTCTTGCTGAGAGGCCCAGATATGGTGGCAGAGCCTCTTATTTACAATATCAGCTAACACATCCACATGCACCAGGTTGCCCAAAAAGCTCTATTCACCACTGCTGGCCAGACCAGGACAACAAAAAGAGGCAAGTGTGTATTTTAACAAAGAAGACTCAAAAGGCATTATAAACTTAGGTAAACAAAGAATAGAATGTAGAGATGTCCAACAAAAATATAGTCATATATGTGAAAGAAGCAACTTTGTTTTTTCTGTAGGGAATATCATGAACACAGAAATGTGACACAAAGGAGTAACTAGCAAAGGGAGGAGATGAAATGGTACCAACATTAAGAATTCCTTTAAAATTAAACTCGAAACCATGGTGACAGTAGTTAATTTAAACACTAGTTAACTTGTGATATTTGTAAGCACTTTTAAACCAACCATTTTTAAACATCAATTTGGGAATGCTACAAACCAGTGCTACTAAGCATGTAGCAGTGTCAGTTCAGTGAGAGAAAATAAGAGTGTTTTTCTTTGGGGAATAAAATCTGGACCTATAAAGAAATTTAAACATGCTTGGATTTTTTTTTTTTTCAATTTTCTTTTAATTTTCTAAAGTGTTTTGTAAAAAAACAAACAAAACCAATTCAACAAAAAACCCCACCCCACCTAGCAACAGCATTGGAAAACATTTAGGATGACTTTCGTGGTCACATTGTAAAAGCAGAACTTGATGTGAAACCGAAGATACACACATATATATATATATATATATGTATATGTATATTTAATTGTAAATTTGAGAAAAAATGTAGATCTATTTAAAGCAGGGATGACAGTTGTTGAGCACTGTGATGTATCAT
Source organism: Porphyrio hochstetteri (assembly GCA_020800305.1). Classification (NCBI taxonomy): domain Eukaryota; kingdom Metazoa; phylum Chordata; class Aves; order Gruiformes; family Rallidae; genus Porphyrio; species Porphyrio hochstetteri. The sequence goes on from CM036905.1 coordinate 41,681,641, forward strand.
CTTGACATGAACTGAATGAGCTAGATTAGTGACTGACACTACCAATGTCAGAATTTACATTGCAGCACACACAAACTCTGTGGAAATATACTATTAGCACTCAGAGTAAGCAGTGATGAGTAATGAGACAAAAATTGACAGTGTCAATAGTCATAAGCCCTCACAGTCAAGAATAATGAACTGTACTATGTGTATGTATATTAATATGTGTGTATATGTCTGTCTGAAATATAGCTACAGTAACTTTAATTACACTAAGTTTTGTGAAACAACAATCCAAAATCATAGATAAGACAAGGTATCTCAATGAGGTCTACTTAAAGTCTGTGGAGTGTGATTTACTCTATACGTACCTTTACCTCTGCACATGGTGAATGCATACAGATGACATTAATCCTTACCCTATTTCACTCGCCGCAAGCTGGTCTACTGTTGAAGAACGGCTAAAGGAAAGGGGGCACGACCCCCAGGAGATGTTGTACAAGCCAGGCTCTGAGGGTCACAAATATACAGTTATGGAGTAGGCCTGTTGGTAGTGGCTTGCCAGCATGACTTGGCAAAATCAGGGAAACAGGAAACAAACAACTCAGCGGAACTGAAACCCAAGAGGAAGAGGAAGAAGAGCTATGTTTATGTTACCTTTGGAGCTTAGCCAATGAGAAGTTGACTTGTAGGCATAATTAGTGAGGGTATAAAACAGGGTGATTGGGTAATAAAGGCGGAGTTTGCTTCACCACCCTGACTGAGTCGACTGCTGGCTTCCTCGCGCCGATATTTTCCCCCCTGGGGGGGATTTCCGTCCCCCCGCAGTCTACCATGTACACAGCTGTACACAGATAAGGGAAATAACACCCCAATTTAGTAGGTCTACTTTTCTAAGTGCTGGTTTGCTAATTTAGAGTCAGACCGATTGCGCATTTTACGGGCACGGTGGAAAGCAGATACATACCTATTGTAACATATTGTACCATAACAATTCAAGAGTATCACGATCCAGGCATTAGTGATATGATTTGTTTCCAACCTTGATTGAGAGTTATTGGCAAGTAACTCAAGAAACAAGGTCCATTTGTTTCCAGCCTTGATTGAGAGTTATTGGAAAGTAACTCAAGAAACCAGGTCCAAAGTCCTTATCACTTTGGGGTGTTTTTGCGGGTTTTTTTCACAATTTTTTGTGGAAACTGCAAGATATCTCACGTCCAGCAGGAGTGGGGACTGCAGACATCTGACTGGGGACTTAAAAGATCTGGAAGGCACCTCAGATGTTGTAAGTGTACATCTACATCACCAGGTCAGCCCTCACAAGGTCAGAAGATTAGAGAGCCCTGAACTGAAGAGGGAGAAGGTAGCTTCATCACACTGGTGAGCATATTACTAACTAGGCAGTAGTGAGTGAGAAGAAAGTTATTCAGAGCTCCCTTTGAAATGAAGAAAAACATTACTGATGGCATATGCATGTTAAATCACCTTATCTTTAGTTTCTCTCTGCACAAACCTCTGTCAAAGCAAAGCACTTTGACAATCTCAAATTAAAATTGTTGCAATGCCAACGCTGTCAGATATGTATAAGCTACCAGAATTTTATAAGAATTGGAGCTATACTAGTGCCTCAGAGGACGGTTTATTATTATCTTTTGACCTTTTTTCTTTCTATTAATGTTTCTATGATCCTGACGATAGATGGATGGAAAAGATTGGTGACTGCCACTAGCACAGCCAGAAGTAGTGCTGTGTTGTATGAAGAAATTAACTAAAGTGTTTTGCAGTCAGCTACCATAAACATGGAGAGATACAAACTTGGAAGGAAGCTGTGCTTTTGTCTTCAGTAGCCTGGAGCACAGGCCTGAGTATGTCCTTCTGGTCCACCCACGGGTCCCAGAGCAACTATTGCAGTGTCTCAGGCAGATGGTGGTCAGGACAGACCTTTAAAGATTAATTCCTACCTATTTATTGAAAAAGCATCTTTCACAAGTTTGGTGCCATCTAAAGTTAGTAATTAAAATAGGGAAATGGTGGTGTTTCATTGCTGTGGAGGTTAGGGAGACAAAACCTCTGAGAAAATGGAAGCTGTGAGTAAAGATAAAAACAAATGCAGTGAAATACCAAAGATTAATTGAACTTCCCATACGGGAGGAGAGCAACTGCAAGGTCTCATTTAGATTTCTATTGCCCGTTTTGGAAAGGAAATGAAATAATGGGCATCTGCATGTTGTATCTGCTATGATTTTATTTCATTTTCCTTCTTTTTGTTGCTCTATAAAACAAAGTTTCCAGAATGATTTATGTGTCAGGTTTATATTTCCAGTTTTTCTAATGGAGCAATTTTATTTTAAAAGGTAAAATATATTTTTTAACCTACCAGTGACATCATTCTCCGCATTGGATCAATTATCTATGCACTGAATAAAGTTTAATTGAACCCTTTTAAATCTGTGCAGCTGTTGTGCAGTGGAATAAGCAGGTGGATTATCTCATTAGTATTAATCTAAATGTTCTGTGGTCTCTGCACATTTTAATGTGTATGGTGTATGTATTTGGTAATAGTTCTTAAGTTGTTAAGATAAGTGGTACAAGAAAACTTTGCTAATAATTTATGTATATTTGGTTCTTAAATGGGATGAATTAAGGGCATTAAAATGACGAGTGATTCCACAAAATCTATTCCAGCAGTCAGAGTGAATGAAGGTATTAATTTGAAAAGTTCTGACCTATTTTAATTTTATTTTAGGAGTGCTCTGTTTTATGCATTGATGTTACTATCAGGATTTTAACTGGTTTTCCTTCCAATCAGCTTAGCTAACTTAAATCCTTTTGTAAGTTTTACCAGCATCAAACATTCATACCTCATCTTCTCGGAATCTATTTTCAAAAGATATTATTTGTTCCAACCACCAAATTCTGACACTGCTTACACAAGTGATTAGGACATAAAGCTGAAAAAGTGGGCCAGGACCACAGCATGTGTAAAATGCTATAAAGCGACTGAACTATATTGGCTTAATTATCTGACACTATAGCCCACTGTTTTGGGGTCTGAAGTGGAGTGTCAGTGAGAGTTCTGCTTGGGGACGGTGAGTCTCTGAGTTACCACTGAACCTGCTGGATGATAATGCCAGGTAGTGCTGGAGTTACACAGTGAGAAGCTGACCAGATGAATATATCCAGGATTTAAAGGTCAGGCTTGTTCCGTTGCTCAAGTCCTGTGAAGAGATCACTTAGGCGAAAAGATGAAGGTTACTGCACTACTGCCAAAGGGGACCCCTCTGTGGGTATAGAGGTGACTCCAGCCTTGTCAGCTCAGAGGAGGTAAAGGAGATTTCCCTGTCCGGGAATTCTTTTTCTATGGTCAAAGGAGCAAGTTGGTGAGCTCCTGAGGCTCCTCAGAGGATTGCAGTGCTTCTCCTTTTGGGTTGGTGTTGAAGAACTCCTTGTCGTCTTCATAAAGACCAGAGTACAAGGAAAAGTTCAAAAGCAGAGAAAAAGCTCTGTTTTGAAAAAAAAAAGGGGGGGGGAGTGATAAGGTAGAGTGAAAAAGTCAAAAGCAAAAAGCACATAGACATCAGAATATACAAACTAGGAGTTACCTACCAACTGTGAGAAGAACAGGAAACTCTATAGACATGGACTGATCAGTACAGTTTTAATTTACTTCACAGGCAAACTTAAAAACTCACATAAGTAGCCCGCACCAAATCCATCATGCCATATGCTTGTAAGTGGCAGTCACAAGCTATACAGGTTAACACCACTGAAGTAACTTCTTGGCCTTCAGCGTCTTGCATCAACCCTCATATTTAGTAACATGCAAACTACTACCTTGGGATATGCCATCTCTGCAGCTAAATGGGATGATTCAGGGATGAGGAAAAGTGGCCAAATGGAAATGCAGCAATATTTACTCTGAGCAGCAGAGGAAATTGGCCCACATGGATTGCCATACTGTTACTGCTTCCACTCACTATGAACCCTGCTGTGCAGTGCCATCAAGCTGCCTCAGCAAGTGTTCAGGGACTCGCATTTCTTAGAGTATATCGGGATATTTCGAATAGGGTCAGTGTTGTGGATTGTCTCCATTTTCCACTTTGGCATGTACCAGAAACTTCTAGAGTTGAAATAGTGTTTTGTTGTTTTTCTCCTTGCTTTCCTTCCCTGAGGCTTGAAATGGAAAAGCAGATTTTCAACCTCAGGACATTTTCTCTGGGTCTCAGTGGAGGATAGGTAGCATACCCCAACAATACAGAACGGTATCTAAAAATAACATGGGAACAAATAACCATAAATACACATGCAAGGAAAACAGTACTAGAAATACATACTGTGCACATACAGCATTTAGCAACACTCATCAGTTCTCAGTAGAAAAACTAAAGATGAATGACATCACAAAAGGAAACACTCCCCCTGTCTTCAAACCCCTTTACTTAAATTTTGCTGCAGTGCTGAAATCTCTTGCTCTGGACAGTTTGGGCAGCACTTCAGTTGAACCTCAGGGAATGGGCATCCCAACACAGGAGAATCCCCAGCAGCAGGGTTTAAACAACTGTTAAACATGCTTGGGAACCTAGTAGTAAAGAAACTTTACAGGTAAATGTTATATTCAGTGCTGTGATCCATCCTTCAAATCACACTCCAACCTCATAAAGATTAAGCAACAAATGCATAACCTGTAAGAAGTGCAGTGGGTGGCTTGGGAGGGGGCCACGAGGAAAATATGTAAAGGAATGCCCCGTTGCCAACAAGCCTTGCTGCTCCATTTTACATACCTCCCCACAGCTGACTGCAGAAGCTACTTCAGACCCAGCTCTGTTGTACGGCCTGGGGGATTAGTGAAAGAGACCACCCTGGAGATTGTTAAATAGAAAAAATAGTGTGCTTGCCAGCTGGGGGCCAATTGATTGCTGCTGGTGTGTGTAAGGCGGTGACGAGGGGGAGGTGGAGAGGTGATGGGATTTGCTCCTGAACAGTTGGTTTTGTGAAGGACTTTCACCGCCTCAAAGCTGTTGAGGCCCTTGCAATTGTCCTATAGTTTCTCCCTGAGTGGCTGCTAGATTTTCTTCATAGAAAAAAAATTACAGATGTAGCATAGTCCTGAAGGAAATGTCATTATTAGGAATGAAAGGGTCAGAGGCTTGCTCCTGTCTGGTACTGAGCACCTTCCCAACCCGCTGCTTTTGGCTGCATATAGGATCAAACCCCGTAAGAACCTCCCCTTATGTGAGAAGGACCTGCAACAAGAGCTTGGGGCTTTCATTAAGTGTCGTAAAATGGTGCATGGCACTATTTCATTCCAGGAAAACAAGATTCTTTGCAGATGATTTGTGGAAATCATCTCTCTTTCTCAAGAGCCTGAGGACATTCAGTAGATAGAGCAGTGTGTTTTTCAGTCTTTCTAATTTACAGTTTTGTTTACAAAACCTAAATTAAATCTCTACATGCAAATGAAATGGCTTAGTTATTCCTGCAGGCAGAGGTTAGCAAGTGGGGTCTCTCCTACCCTACATGTAAACATGAATAAAAAATGTGTGCATGTTTATCTAAATGAGCAGCTTTTATCTGTAGTGATAAATTGATATCTGTTGTTTGACTATACTAATATTCTTTTTTTTTTTTTTTAATATTGCTGGTAGGATTGGCAGCATCATATGTCCGATCAGGGAAATCACGATACCTAAATACTAACTTTCTCTGAAGCTGAAATTTTCCTCATTATTTCTGCTCTGTTTTCTGTCTTTTAATTTCTAATCCATGACAGAGTTGTCAATTTTTACCAATGACTGCTTAGTTTTGTTAATATCCTTTCGAGGAAGATTTTGTCTGAGGTATTTTGACAGTCCTGTTAAGGCAGCTCCACCAGCTATCCTTTACCCAGAGTCCTGATGAGATGATCAAAGAGTTCTAGAACATTTCCTTTTTTAGCCAAATCTCTGACTGTTTTGCCTCATCACGGTCTGTTCATCAAGATCTTGTACATTGGGTACTGGGATAATTTTGGCAGCACATCGATGGTTTTAGACAGGGGAAAAAAAGTACTGTAAGGAAAGTTTTACTCTGCAAGCCTGGGATGAATCATTGCTGTTGCTTTGTGTTTATTTCACCCTATTGCAAACAGGCACCCTCAGAGATGGACAGTGCTTATTGCAGATTAAAATTATGGTAAAAAAAAAATTCTGAATTGTTACTGGTTTTAAAATTCCCAAGAGCTAAAGATGTGGTTGCAACTGGGACTATGCATCAAGTTTTTCTGACTCTGGGGCAACTGTCTCTGGTGTCTACTTCATAAAGCAGAGGCAAAAGCATCTCCTAGTTCTTCCAGAATCTTAGAAATTAAGCCACTTTGCAAAGAAATCCTGAATCCCTGTGTTTAGCTGCAGAACAATCATATTCCAGACCATAAGTCTACTTGTCAGTGAATATGAGGTTCAATGGAAGATGCTGTGTCACTGAACTGCTTCAGGGCTGTTAATGTTCCCTACTGATCGTACCAAGTTCTCAAAACTACACCAAAAGCCTGAAATTCCCACTTCAGAAAAAGACCCTACCACAGTGGCCTTTGCAAGTTGGACAGTGTGATAACATCTTAGTTTCTCTGTCTCTGCAGTATTTGTACTGACTGGGTGATTTTTACACTTGTGAGATGTGCCACTTTCACATCTGTTGAACAAGACATTATCCGCTGACCTACATTAATAGGAGCTATTATTGATGCCTGAGATGTTTTAAGCCTAGCCTTGACACTCCTTCACCCATTTTGTACCCTGGTGATTCCTAACAGGCTTCCTTAGCTGGAGGATGAGGTCAGTCATTTCTGCATCAGACAATTCCCCAAAGTCCTTCTCCCTCTCTTGTCTCTTTAGCTTCCCCTGTCCTGTTCCCCCAGTTAAGCAGCTCTGGCTGCTGGTTCTGAGTTTGTCTTTGTAGGCCAGGAGCTGTGTATTACTTTGGTGCATCACTTCGCCATTTGTGTGTTCTCCATTCTCTGGCTAGCGAGGTTTCTGTTGTATCCACAGATCCAGTCTCACAGAAATGTCTTGTATGGTTGTGACCATTTCCAGTATTAGTATGTGGGAAAGAAATCAGTATAATTATGGTACTGATTAATTTGATACTACTCTAAGTGTGGCTCCTACATTACTACACAAAAATAACATCTTGCAGTGAAATTCTGTGATATTCAGAAGTGTTATTGGTCTTTTAGAGCTATCCTAATAAAAAAATTATATTCTGTACTGGTGCAGAAGAAAAGCAATTTTGTCAAATACAAAGAACTGCTTGAGGATGGAGAAATGGTTACAGGTTGCCAAAATTTGCAGCTGGATGTGACATTCTGGAAAGATATCAGCGGGGAATTGAATAATCACAGTTCCCTACAGTCCACCAGCCATCTGATTTTAGTTTCTTTGCATTTGTACACATGTTTTTGTTTATTATGTAATGAAAATTTGACACATGTAAACATACTAAGTTAAGTGGGATTTGAAGGTGGGCTTTAGCTGGAGAAATCCCATAAAAATGTCTAAACTAATTTTTTTTCTTTCAGGCCAGAGGGTTTTAGAGAGATCAACTTTCTATGTGGCAGCTGGGCTCCCTGTAGTGCTGTATTTTATTTTATTTTTTATAGCATGTAGCTTCTAGATTTAAAAACAAAACCCATTATTCACTTCCTGAACAGACCTGCAACTGAATTAAAAAAATATTCTCAGTATACATAAATTGGGAAGGAAGGTAGCATGGTATGTGAGATGCCTTTTATTCTCCACAGGCGCTTAAACACAAATACAGCTCAGCATGGGTGAGATAAGGAAAGGCTTCTTTTGCCTGCGTCTCACCAAAAAGCACATTCCTCTTGGGAGCTGCTCAGTGACAAGTGTGTTCATCACCATTGAGATGGTCCTTTAATTCCTCCACCTCGGTCTATCTGTGCTGACTGTACAAAGGCTTCATCATATGGGGAAGGTGGGTCCCCACATCCTACACAGCGGCTCTGCCTGTATCCATCTGCCTGTCCATCCTACCCCGGCTCCCAGTTTGCTTACTGTGCTACTTCTTTTTTGGACCAAAACCTTACTTCTGGGTTTTAGTCACTGCTAGCTGAGACCAACTTTACACACAATCACACAATCACAGAATGGTTAGGGTTGGAAGGGGCCTCAGAGACCATCCAGTTCCAAACCCCCTACCATGGATAGGGACAGCCCCCACTAAACCAGGTTGCCCAAAGCCCCACCCAACCCAGCCTTGAACAGTGCCAGGGAGGGGGCAGCCACAGTTTCTCTGGGCAACCTGTTCCAGTGTCTCACCATCCTTACTGGGAAGAATTTCTTCCTAATACTGAATCTAAACTCTTTCAGTTTAAAGCCATTACCTCTCATCCTATCACTACATTCCCTCATAACAAGTCCCTCTTCTCCTTTCTTGTAGGCCCCTCTTACATGTGACAATCTTTGTCTCCATGACCGACACCTTGTGCTTTCAGATTTCTAGGGCTCTGCAGCTTGCACAGCTTGGCTCAAAATGCCTGCGAGGGGCAGCAGGCTTGAGAACATGTGGCTTAAATTAATATACCTGGAAATTCAAACTATGTAATATCTGAGAGTCTGCACATCAAGATGGATGCCTTCTGCCATGAAGTATATATCCATAACTGACACATTAATGATTTAAAGAAAAAGTTTTCTAAGCAAACCCGCTGAAATCCAGTAGAGAAGTTGAACTATATTTGCTTAATTTGCTTATATACATCAGCCATGGGAATTAAGATGAAATTAGGAAGTCAGAGGACTTCCATGTTGGAAACTCCTCTGGGGAATAGATGATGATGGCAACCCTCAGCACTAGCAGAAGCAACTTCTGTACTTGCCCTTCAAATGGGAGTTGCTGCTCAAACAGGAGATGAGGCAGCCTGGATTTCCTCTTACTGATTTCAGCTTCTTCCAGTGGACTTCCCTGAAGCCCTTGCTACAAACTGAAGTTTGTCTTCCCTTTCCCCTCCATCCCCAATGGAAAAAGCAGAGGGAACTTACATCTGTTGAGTGAACCCCTGTTCCATGTGTCAGGCTAACCCAAGAATGTGTAAACCTTCTCTTCCATCTTCACCACATCGTGCTTCTAAATTTGGATCCTGAACGGGTCACATAAAGTGAAACAGAGTTTGGAGATTTATTGTAATCACATGCTGACATTTTCCCACATCACTAACCTACCACATGATTTAGCAGGATTGTCAGCTCCTGCTTGAAGGAGGGTCAGGGCAGAAATAGCAAGGGTGTTGTAAGATGGCATGGAGGCCTTCTGACAGCACAGCGTGGGAAGCTTGTGCGTTATTTGCTGCAGTCCCATCTTTTAAAAAAGCTCCTGAGGCTGTCATTTTGATATTAGCAAAAAAGTAATTTGCACTTTAAAAGACACTCAAGCCCATAAATCTTAAAAGACATTCCTGTTTTGAGCCTGAAAAAAAAAAGTTTTAGGCCTAGTTCACAAAATATTTGTCCAGAGCCTCTCCAACTTTAAAGTAGAAAAGTAGAAATTATGTTTTCTGGCAAAAATATGCTTTTATTGCTATTCATAAGTGCTCCTATTTTTTTCTCTCCATTCATAAAACTGAAGCTAAAGAGTACTGAATATTTCCAGACAGAATATTTTGTTAAAATATTATAGCAACAGTTACTGTAATCTCCTTGCTTTCTTTCCTTGTCTCTCTCCATCTCTCACTTACACTATCCTTCTTTCTCACTCTATATCTTCCTCTTACAAAACCATGCCTGTGGCATGAAGCTGCTCCTCTGCCAAAGAAGGGAGACTAAAGGTAATAGGTACCTTTTTCATAATAAACAAATCCAGTGCTTTCTCACATGGTTTGCTCCCCTAACCCTAATACCCAAACAAACCAGGGTGAGCCAGAGAGTGGAAGGAGAGCACTGAGCACGAGTACATTTGGTGATACTGTGTTAGCTTCGGACGTCAGATTTAAAAATAAAATAAAATATTCAAAATATGTTTTCTCTTGGTTTTGCTGTAGAGACTGTGAAAATATCAAGCAGAGGGTAACTCTGGATTCTGACTTTGCATTTTGTTGTTGCTCATTGATTTTCAGACAGTTTGAGAAGCTATGTTTACCCGTTCCAGAATTTGTTAAGACGCTTGCAGTAGTATGGTGATGCAGCCACACTCTTTCATGGGCTCACGGAAAAGGCTGTGGTAGGAAGGCAGCTGTGTTGCTCTCTGTGATCTAGATAGAGAGTGATAAAATTGATTAGTTAATAATGCAATATGTCACTGTTTATAAAAGCAAGAAGTATTTATAACCCTGAAAAAGATATTTAATGACCAATAGCAGAGAAAGGAGGTGAAAACAATACATAGGGAAGATCATCCTAGTTAGCAGTTTTGAAGAGAAGAGGGCTCACAGTAATTTGCCATACTCTACCCAGTAGCACCTTCTGTGAATTCTCAGGCTGAAAGATAATTTGCCCTCTTGGCAACATTATTTTCTTTTTCCATTTTGAGCAGCTCACATAACCTTCTATCCAGCCTGGATATTTTTATAACCTTCCTGTGCTCAGTAACAAATTCTTGTCCATATTTCCCAGGTGGAAAAATCTGGGAATTTTCTTTCTTAAAACTGTGGTGAAAAGTAGCTTTCAAACTACTTTTCCTTCTTGACTTTTTCCCAAGTTTTGTCTTCATTCTCTACCTTCCACCAGGAACTAACAGGAAACTTTTGGGAAAGATCATATTAACCTGTTCTGAGATATTTGTGTTCTTCTGCAGATGACTCCTCAGAAGGAATATTACAAAATATCATACCAGACTGGGGATCATCATCAGGCAGACCTCAAAGCGAAGTTAAATACCCAGGCAGAATGCACAAAGATGTTATTTTCAAAAGAGAAAATGTTAGCTAATGATGATCCAATAAGAAATAGAATTGGAGCTGTCAAAGCAGGAACAGACAGGGAAATGGGGAAATGGACATAACTTTCCTGTTGTGGTACCTGCTATAACATGCAGACTGCTTGATGCCTCTGCAATTATATTCTTAGAAGAAAGGCAAGTTAGTGCAACTAATGAGACAGTCAACTCAAGGGATTCACTGGTGCAGGAGCTTATCCACCCAAATAAAACAGCTGGGTTAATTTAAAAAACCCAAAAAAACCTCAAACGCAAACCTATATAATTTTATGATCATTCATAACGTTTCCTAATAGTATCCCAGTCTTGGGCTTTGGGATGCAAACTGACTACTACAGGGCCAGGAAAACCATTCTCTTCTTTGCTTCATTGGATAGATGCATTCTTCTGGTTTTGTTCATCTTTAATCCCTCATTCCACTACTGCAGTTGGGATACACAACTTAATGGTGTGATCCAATATGGAAAATACCATACTGTCATCTAATTATATATTTTTTTTCTTTATTTCGTTCTCCATTTTTACCTCCTAGGATATTAGAATTTTCTTCTTTTTTACTCTTAATCCTCTCAATCCTCTTTTTCAAAGTCAACACTCCCTGATACCTTTCTCTCCTGTTTCCTTCTTGCTCTGTTGCCATTCTTCCACTTTGTTCTTC
>CM036905.1:41698206-41700706 GCA_020800305.1 Porphyrio hochstetteri
CACAAAACTCCATATAATTTTTTTTTATGTACTCAACTAGCAAGTGACTGACCTCTAAAAGTCACTAGTTGGGTAATAAATTTTATAAATCAGACCTATTATAATGAAGTATTTTTAAAGCTATTTCATCTTTGCCTGACTAGCTTGAAATTTGACTTATTTTGATCAACAAATATTAATTGTGCTCAATTAGAAGGGACATTCAAGGACCACAGTGGTAATTTCCTACTTACACAGAATACCTATTAAAAATGAAGGGAAGTTTTGCCCACAAATATTTAGTATTAAAATGCGATGAGCAGTTAGAAGGTATCCTGATACTCCTGTCCATGCTGCAGAAGGTCAGATGTTTCAGTGGTCTGACCTCTTCTATTTCTTTCAAATGTCTCTTCAAGGCTGCCTTTGACCTCTTAAAGAAGCCAGACAATTAACACTGGTTACACTGAAGACAGGTACAGCTCATATCAGCTTATTTAAATAATAAGCATTTAATAAAAAGGTAAAAAGACCAGACCTGTAAAAATATATTTCTATGGTTAGAGTAGCAAAAGGTTTGGCCCTGTCCTGCATGACCCGTTCGAGCCATCCTGCCGAAATGAATATTGCGTGTAAATGCCAGTGGAACTTTGAACATATTCTGAGGAGTGCAGGTACATCAAGGCAGGGACAACATCTTACTTGTTTATGTGGTCTTATAAATCTCCTTTTAGGGGATGGTCTCAGAACAATAATGATCATGGTAATATGAGGGGAAAGAGTGTGAGAGTGGGGAAAAACTTTCCACAGTGCGGGAGGCTGTGTCACAGTTGTCTCACATCTGGGATTGCCTGAGAGCAGGCAGGAGAGCTCTCCAGGCTGCCTTGGAGGAGGCAATCAGGAGAGGGAACAGAAAACTAGAATACAGACCTGGCTGAGGAGGACCACTGAGCAGTAACAGGGGCAAGCTGGTGAGGAGAGCCCGTGATGATGTGCATTTAATGACTTGTGACCCATCAGAAGGAGGCACAACCACTGTGCTGGGAAGGCAAGCAAGCAGCAGCTCTTTAATCTGGCCAAGCACGACTGTCTCCCCTCCATACGATCCCTCTGTGTTTCATCTACATAAAGGCCCATTAATCTGCCTTTATATACCTGAAGTGACATCCACCCCAAATGAATCGCCCCAATAACTGGCGATTCTGCAAGGCCACCACAGAGACAGCAAATGTTGATTTGCTAGAGTAGAGGAGGGAAGTTCTGATTTCTTCATTGTATCACAGTGGAAGGGACTACATATGTCTCGGTATATTGATGGGAAGTGTTTCAGAGGTGTCAGCTGTAACTTTAATATTTGAATGTTTTGGTTTGGTTTGGTTTGGTTTGGTTTGGTTTGGTTTGGTTTGGTTTGTTGTTGTCATCTAGTCAGCTGAACCTTAAAACACAGAAAATTTGTGAGTGTGCACATCTCTGGGAGTGTAAGTTGTTGATATATAAAATCAAATGTTGTGTTCCAGTTGGAACATCAGTTAAATTGAAAAAAAAAAAAAAAAAAAGAAATGTAGCACAAAAGTAATTGCTACTCCTTGGATCTTAAGGTAGGCAAAGTAGCAAAATTAAAGCACTAGAGCCACCTTCTGACTGCACTGGAACTGCTGCAGCCAGATAATGGTAACAGCATTAATATGTTAAATGGAAAGGATCACAGTACACATATTTCAGTTCTTTGTATCATTACCCTAATGGCCTGGCTATATTTTGCTGTAAATGAGGACGGTTTTATTTTTTTCTTTACTCACGTGGAGCATTATCACACACGTAAACATTTCGCTTCTATGTTTGTGGCTAGTTCCTACGATGGTGCTCATTTCTGAGGGAAAAAACCCTGTATAGTAGTTATTCCATTAGGGAAGAAGTTGCCAGTTTTCAAACCAAGACACATAAACAACAGCCAAAATAAGATTCGGCCCAGTTCTTTAAACAGGGAGAGAAGAGAAAAACAAAACCTAAACATTTTGGCTCGTATTTTACCCAAAACTCTCTGCGTATATAGTGGCAATAAACCTTAACTGAAAAAAAAAAAAAATAAAGGCAGTTTAATAAACTTAATGCTAACAAGATATTATGCAGAATTAGTGACATTACCTTATGCACATGACAACTTAAATCTTGCTCTTTTACATCCCCGTGAAACTCCTCAGAAGTGAATAAAGTTGAATGGGTGCGGAGCAGAATTTAGCCCTGAATGTTTACTCAAATCTTAACCCTTGCTGCTTGCATTAAAGTCCTTGGAGGGAAAATATACACAAATAGATTCACAAAGACCTTTTTTTTTTTTTTTTGGCCTATATTTTGTATATGTAAATATTTGAACTACTATTCTACACACATTACCTGCATAAAATCCATAACTCGGCATAGGTGCTCATCTGAAATACTGCAAAGTGAACTAGCCTCAGTCTTACACAGTGTTTATTTGAATGAAGTATGTTTGAAATTCGTTACTTGTTAAATCGGTCTGTTT